>CM040425.1:126765429-126871216 GCA_022702705.1 Papilionanthe hookeriana x Papilionanthe teres | reverse complement strand
ACTTCTCTTCTTTTGGACTCTCAAAATAAGTGTTCCTAATTTGATCCAATCCCTATTAAAAATTCTAAAATCCAATTTGTTTGAAAACTTAAACTTTGTATTTCTTGAGAGCAAAACCACTGATCATTATCGAGAGTTTTATTAAATGATTCACGTCATTTAAGATGTACTTAACTATAGGGGATTGCCCTTATAGGGAACTTTAAGAACCCAGGTAATAAAAACCCTACTTAATTCATTTATATTAAGCAGGGGAACTTGTCAGCTTATAAAATTGGTTCTCAAACCAAACGGGTGTCACAAATGTTCTAGTTTACTTAATCGAGCCCCATCATCAAGCACTGTATCTATTCTTCGGGATAGATATACGGTTTGTGGTGTGGTGCTCGTTTATATAAACTATTTGGAATGTGAGATCAGTTTGATTTCATATCTAAAAATTTTCAAACTTAATATTATTTTCGAAAATCAAATGCTACTTTCTAAATTATTATATATATATATATATTTAAATTAAATTTAAAATCTAAAAAAATTTTTCGACAGTTTCTGTTTGGCGACCCCTTTTCAAAATACAACACATAACCTAAAAATATGCCGACAGTTCCCTATTTAAGATCGTTAACACAAGTTTGGCTCTCTATTGATTGTGATCACTTGCACAATACCATGTTTTATTTCATACATCACACTTTATACCGTGATCAGCCACCCCACCTGGTCAACATCACTTTTGCCTTGACTGGCTGGCCTAGCTTGGTTGGCATAACTTTTGTCTTAATTGGTTGGCCCAGCCTGGACAGCGTCACTTTTTGTCTCTATCGATGCTCTGGTGATGCACCAAAAATATTTTAGATTATATATATATTTTCTATACTCATTTTTTGTGATATCGCACTTTAAAGGAATATATTTAAATGTTTTGTTACATGTATGATGATTTCAGACATTTGGAGCAAAAAGAAATGAAAAGAAATGATTTAGAGCGAAAAAAGAAAAATTCATTTGTACGGCGCCATAATGGGCGCTGACGGTGCCCAAATTTAGAGAGCACCAGATTAAAAAAGCTCTGGGCGCAAACGATGCCCAAAAATGGTTCTGACGACACCTAATTGTTGGTGGAGGCCAGATTCAATGTATCTGGATTTTTGGAGGGATTCTTGAAGCATCTCTTGGGGAATTCGTCCCTAGGCTATTTCAAAGTAAATTTGGTGCCAGAAAAAGAGTGAGTGCATGGTGTATGAGTGCTACTAGACTGTTGCGTGAGTGGAGAGAAGTAAAGAGGAAGTGAGTAGAGAGTTTAGAGGCAAGAGTTTGGTTTGAAAAGCGTTGTTTTGTGAGGGATTCTTCTTTAAGAGTTGTAGGAGGAGAAGGAAAGTGAGAGATTGCTTCTTCCTTATTGTTCTATAAGGGAATTGTGTATAGCTGTGAAGAGGAGAAGAGATTCAAAGGAACTCCAAGTATTTTCTTTGGGAAGAAATTGAGATAATTTGTGTTTACTTCTTATTGTTTGTATGACTTTGCTTTTATATATAAAATCATTGTTTTGTTGTACCTTCCTCATAAATTCTGTGTAGATTTCTTTGTCTTTCTCTTGATAATGATAAATGATGAAGTGATGATTTAGATTGTATGTGCCATGTGATTTTTAAGAAATTGTGATGATTTTTCACTTCATACTTCATTTACTTTTCAAGCTAGCCAATTGAATTGTTAAAATATGTTGTGAAACATATGATCCGAAAAGACTAGCTTTCTACAGTAAAGGTGAAGATTACTATCAATCTCCTTGAATGAGGGATGTAGTTCATGGGGGTTGGGTGAAAATAAATATGGAATATGGTTTATTGGGTGTAGAATTAGAGATTTTCATGTGACAGATTAAAATCCTCAATTCGATCCTAGTGTTTGGAAACTAAAGCGAGCAATAGCCTTCAGGAGAAGGAAAGTGGGAGCTCTAGAGTGAGAGCAAGTATCCTTCCAGTCTAGCCATGGATTTAGGGGCTAAACCTAAGATTAGCCAATATTCTTTATAGCACTCAGAAGAGGGTAAAGAATAGTTATGCTCCTATTTGGCACAATACAAGATATTCACTGATCTTTATCACTCACTCATCAGAAAATCATTGTAAGGGGGAGGTTTTTTCTAAATTTGATCCTTTCAATACAAAAATTAGTGTAGTGGTAGTTAACTTTAATTCAAACTTTAGAAATTACTTTAGTGAACTTAGAATCTTTAGCATTATTAAACTTTAGCAGCTTAAGTATTTATTTTCTGTGCATTGTAGTATTGGATTTTTGTTCTACGATTTAAACATTTGCTTCCTCCCTGTGGGATCGATAACTAGGACTCTACTAGTGCTTTATATTACTTGAGTGATACGTATACTTGTGTATACATTGGCTGCTTTCTTATTAGACTGATTTTACTTTGTGACTGAAATAAAAATACCTATTAAATACTAATTTAAGACAGTCGCGATCAAGTTTTTTGGCTCCGTTGTTGGGGAGATAATAGTAAATTTAGTAGTAATTGAAAACCTTTATTTCATAAATTTTTTTGTGACTGAACAATTCTGTGAACCCATTGGGAAAATCGAACAACCAAGGAAACACTAACTTTAAACTTTCTTATCCTCCAGGTTTCAATAGTAACCTGCAATTTAAAGAAAAGAAATTGTCTATGGAAGAATTGAAATTAAACATGGGTAATCAATTACAAAGTTAAGGTAATCAATTACAAAGTCAAGGTAATCAATTAAAAAGTCAGGGAACTACTGTTAAAAATATTGAAAATTAATTAGGACATATTGCTTCTTCACATAGTAATAGACCTTCAGGAACTTTCCCTAGTAATGTTGAAGTTAAACCAAAGGATCAATGTAATGAACAAATTAAGGATATACAATTATGAAGTGGAAAGAATTGGAAACAAAAGTGCAAAAAGAGGCTGAAGTTAAAGAAAAGAAGGTGGAAATTGAAAATGTAACGATAGTATATATCCAGATTTATAATATCTGCTTAATCTGATATAAAGTACTATAGAAAGAACACCACATTTTTTTCCTTGAAGATTGAAACAACAAAAGAGAAATAAAAATTTTAAAATTTTTAAAAATCCTTAAAAACATTAACAGTAAACATTCCCTTCATTGAAGCCTTCAAAAAAAAGCTTAACAATGTAAATTTATGAATGATATACTAAATAAGAAAAGGAAGTTTATATATAATGAGACTGTTGCACTTAGTGAAGAGTGTAGCATAATTATTCAGAATAAGCTTCTTGAAAAACTTAAAGATCCTAGTAGCTTCACTATACCTTGTGTCGTAGGTAAAATTATTTTTGGAAGTGCATTATGTGATTTGAGAGCCAGTAATAATCTCATGCCTCTATCAACTTTTAAAAGGTTGGGAATAGGAGAAATTCCCCTATTTCTGTAATTCTTCTATTAGTTAATCATTCTATTACTTATCCTAAAGAAGTTGTAGAAGATGTATTAGTAAATTTTCATAATTTCTTCTTTCTTATAGATTTTATTGTTTTAGATATGGTGGAAGATATAAAAATTCCTATAATTTTAGAAAGACCATTCCTTGCAACATGAAGTGTTATGATAGGTGTTCATAAAGGAGAATTAACTATAAGAGTAAATGATCAAGAGATAACATTTAACATTCCAAAATTAATGAAATACCCTGCAATAGAAAAACATGATGATTTCTTTTGAATGGAAATTTGTGATTATTTAAAAGATGATCATTTTAAAGAAACGTTTGATGATAACAAAGAGTAAGAAGCTTTGAAATGTTAGGATGAAATTGAAATGGAAGATAAATATGATGAGATAGATAATAAAGAACTGGATTATGTTTAAGAAATATTTGAGATGTCAGATATTACAGAAAATGATAACAAATGTCTAATTCCATCTATCATAAAATCTCCTAAACTTGAGATGAAAATACTTCCTAACCATTTAAAGTATGTGTTCTTAAGAGAATGATGCACAAAAAATATGTTGAATTTTTCATACATATTTTGTATTTATTTTTTATGACATTGCAATTTAAAGGAAGATATTTTTCATGTTTTGTTGCAGGTATGATGATTTTAGGTAATTGGAGCAAAAAGAAGCGAAAAGATAAGAATTTGGAGCAAAAAATGGCAAAAACCAAAAAACTATATTCTGGCGCTGACGACACCAGAATGGGCACCGACGGTGCCATTTTACAAAGAGACCCAGTTAAATAAGCATTCTGGGCACTGACGGCACCCAATGTTGGTGGAGGCCAGATTCAATGTTTTTTGACAACATTTTGAGGGATCCTTGAGGAATCTCTTGAGGAATTCGTCCGTGGGCTATTTTAAGGAGAATTTGGCGCCAAGAAACAGTAGATTAGTGTATGAGTGTGGAGAAGTCAGAGTTTTGTAATTTTAGAGAGTTTAGAGTCTAGGGTTTGGTGTAAAAGTGTTGTTTTGTGAGGGATTCTTCTGAAAGAGTTGTAGGGGGAGAGGGAAAGTGAGAGATTGCTTCTTCCTTACTATTCTAAGAGAGGATTGTGTGTTGTTATGGAGAGAGAAAGAGATTTAAAGGAACATCAAGGGATTTTCTTGGGGAAGAAATTGAGATAAGTTGTGTTTACTTCTTACTATTTGTATGACTTTGCTTTTATATATATAATCCTTGTTTTGTAGTATCTTCCTCATAAATTCTGAGTAATTTTATTCTTTTTTTTCCTTACAATGATAAATGGTGAAGTGATGATTTAGATTGGATGTGTCATATCAATGTTAAGAGTTTGTGATTATTTTTCAGTTTGTACTTCATTTACTTTTTGATCTGGCTAATTTAATTGTTAAAATATGTTGTGAAACATATGATTTGAAATGACTATGTTTATAAAACAAAAGTAAAGATTACATTCAAAGTCCATGAATGAGTGATGTTGTTCATGGGGGTTGGGTGCAAAGGGAAATATGGTTTATTTGATATAGAATTGGAGATTTTAGGGTGACATACTAAAATCCCCAATTTGGTCCTAGTGTTTGGAAACTAAAGTGAGAGTTAGCCTTCAGGCAAAGGGAAGTGGGAGCTCTGGAGTGAGAACCAGTATCCTCCTAGCCTAACCACGAATTTAGGGACTGAACCTATGATTAGCCAATGTTCTTTAGAACGAAAAGGGTAAATAATAAGTATGCTTCTATCTGGCACAATACAAGATTTTCACTAATCTTTAGTATTCACTCACAATAACATCATTGTAAGGGGGAGGTCACTTTCTCTAAATTTGAACCATTCAATACAAAACTTAGTGTAGTGGTAGTTAACTTTAATTTGAAGTTTAGAAAATACTTTAGTGATCTTAGAATCTCTAGCATCTTTAAACTTAGTAACTTTAGTATTTACATTACGTGCATTCTAATTTGAATATTGGACTTCTGTGTTATGCTTTAAAGATTTGCTTCTTCCCTGTGAGATCAATAACAACGACTCAACCAGAGCCTTATATTACTTGAGCGATATGTGTACTTGTGTATAAATTAGCTACTTTCTTATTAAACTGATTATACTTTGTGATTGAAGTGAAAATACTTATAAATACTTATTTAAGATAGTAGCGCCAAGTTTTTTGATCTTTTATCGGGGGACAGTAGTAAATTTAGTAGTAACTAAAAGCCTTTGTTTCATAATTTGTAATTGTGTGTGTTTTCTTGCTTTTATGTGTGACTATGGTAATTGTGTATGCGTAGTAATGGATATGAAGGTTTAGTGCCTTATGATTTAGAGTTAGAATGTACTATTAGAAGATTTGAAAGCACCAAAAAGAATCTAATAATTTGAACAAAATGGCGAACAATTTAGATAATCAAAGAAATGAAAATGAACATCATCCTAGACCTTTAAAAGATTATGCTAACCCTACAATACATGAAATTTACTTAACTATTCAAAATCCTGATGTAGCTACTAATTCATTTGAACTTAAACCATTTATTATCTAAATGGTACAAAATAATCAATTTGGTGGAGCACCGAATGAAGATCCTAACTTATATCTCACTAGTTTTTCTAGAAATGTGTGCTACATTTAAATATGATAGACTATCGAACAATGCTATCAGACTTAAACTTTTTACTTTTTCATTAAGAAATAAAGCTAAGGTGTGGTTAAATTTGTTAACACCTAGATCTATCAGAAATTGGGGAGAACTATAACAAAAAAAATTTGTCAAAATATTTCTCTCCATAAAAAAGTGTTAATCTTAGAAACGATATGACATCTTTCTATCAATTTGAAGGTGAATCAATAAATGATGCTTGGGAAAGATTTAAAGATCTATTTAAAAAGTGTCCACATCATTCTTTATCAGATTGGTTATAAATTCAAACATTTTATAATGGATTAGTGGGATCTCTTAGATCGATTACTAACGTTGCTATTGGTGGATCATTAATGTCAATGCTTTTTGTTGAGGCATAGTCTTTAATGGAAGAGAAGACTACTAACATTTTTCAATGGCCCATTCAATGGGTAAATCCAAAAATATTAGCTAGTATTCATGATTCTGATGCAATATCTATGTTGGCTTCTCAAATTGTTGTTATTTCAAAGAAAATAAATCAATTCAGAATGAACTATTCTCAATGCCTCAGGTGTTAGAGGAAAATTCATTAGGGCAAATAATAGATTCTCAATCATCTTATGAGACTTTCAATGCTATTAATAATAGACCCAACAATCCTTATTCTAATTATTATAATCATGGTTGGAAAAACCACTAAAACTTAAACTAGAATAATAACACTACTATAGTTAATCTGTAGTGGGAGAACAATTTTGTGAACCCATTGGGAAATTCGAACAACCAGGGAAACACTAACTGTAGACCTTCTTATCCTTCAGGTTTCAATAGTAACCCGCAATTTAAGGAAAAAAATTTGTCTATGAAAGGGCTGATATTAAACATGGGTAATCAATTACAAAGTCAAGGGAACCAATTACAAAGTCAAGGTAACCAATTACAAAGTTAGGGAGCTAATATTAAAAATATTGAAAATCAATTAAGACATATTGCTACTACACTTAGTAATAAACCTTCAGGAACTTTTCCTAGTAATGTTGAAATTAACACAAAAGATCAATCTAAAGAACAAATTTAGGCTATATAGTTAAGAAGTGGAGAAAAATTGGAATTAAGAGTGCAAAAAGATGTTGAAGTTGAAAAAGAGAAGGTGGAAACTGAAAAAAATAATGATACTTTATATCCAAAACTAGAATATTCGCTTAAACTGATGAAAATTACTGTAGAAAAACCAATACCTTCGTATTCCTCAAAGACTAAAACGACCAAAAATAGATAAACAATTTCTAAAATTCTTATAAATTCTTACAAAATTAATAGTAAACCTTCCCTTCATTGAAGCCTTAGAACAAATGCCTCATTATTTGAAGTTTACAAAGGATGCATTAAATAAGAAAAGGAAGTCTACAGATAATAAGATTGTCTTTATCAAAGAGTTTAGCACAATTATTCAAAAAAAGCTTCCTAAAAACTCAATGATTTTGGTAGCTTCACTATATCTTGTGCTATTGGAGAAAAATTTTTTGGAGGAGCCTTATGTGATCTGGGAGCCAGTATTAATCTCATGAATCTATCAACTTTAGAAGGGTTGGGAATAGAAGAAATTTCCCCTAGTTATGTAACTCTTCTGTTAGTTGATCGTTCTATTACTTATCCTAAAGAAGTTGTAGAATACGTTTTACTAAAGGTTGATAAATTTATCTTTTCTGTGGATTTTATTGTTTTAGATATTGAGAAACATAAAGAAATTCCTATCATTTTGGTAAGACCATTCTTTGCAATTGGAAGAGCTAAGATAGATGTTAAAAAAGGAGAATGAGCTATGAGAGTATATGGTCAAGAGGTAAAATTAAATTTATCAAAAGATATGAAATACCCTGCAATAGAAAAAGATGATGAATGCTTCCGAATGGAAATTTGTGACTATTTAAAAGATGAGCATTCTAAGGAAAAGTTTGAAAAAAAAAGGAGCAAGAAGATTTGAAATGCGAGGATGAAAATGAAATGGAAGATAAATATTATGAGATAGATAATGAAGAACTGGATTGTGTTCAGAAAAGATATGACATGTTGGATATTACAGAAAAAGATAACAAAAATCTAATTCCATCTATCATAAAACCTTATAAACTTGAGATGAATGTACTTCCTAACCATTTAAAGTATGTGTTCTTAGGAGATATATTTACATTACCAGTTATTGTATCCTCGGATTTAAATGTTTTACAAGAGCAGAAATTATTAGATACATTAAAAAGATATAAAAGAGATTTTGATTGGACTTTAGCTAATATTAAAGGAATCAGTCCTTCGATCGGTATACATAGAATTCTATTGGAGGAACATTATAAACCCAAAGCTAATCTGTAAAAGAGATAAATCCATTGATGAAGGAATTAGTAAAGAAAGAAATTTTAAAATGGTTGGATGATGGAATTAGATATCCTATTTCAGATAGTGTGTGGGTAAGTCCAATTCATTGTGTACCTAAGAAAGGAGGAGTGACAGTTGAGACAAATGAAAAAAATGAATTAATAACCACAAGAATACTTACTGGTTGATGAATCTGTATTGATTATAGAAAATTAAATGTCGCCAGTAGGAAAGATCACTTTCCTTTACCTTTTCTAGACCAAATGTTGAATAGGCTTACTAGGCACAAATAAATTTGCTTTTTAGATTGATATATCAGCTATCATCAAATACTAATTACTGTTGAGGATCAAGAAAATACCACATTTACTAGTCCTTATGGAACATTTACTTTTTGATGAATGCCCTTTGGATTATGTAACGCACTTGCAACATTTCAAAGATGTATGATGTCAATTTTTAGTAATATGATTAATAATGGAATATAAGTTTTTATGGATGATTTTTCTGTATTGGGAACTTCATTTGATGTTTGCTTAAATAATTTAGAAATATTTTTGGAGTTATGTAAAAAAAAATTAGTTCTAAATTAGGATAAATGTCAATTTATGTTTGCAGGGGAATTGTACTTGCGCATAAAATTTCTGAATATGGCATAGAAGTAAACCCTACAAAAATTCAAATCATCACGAAACTACCACCTCCTACTACCATGTGAAGGTTTAAAAGCTTTTTAGAACATGTTGGTTTCCACATGTGATATATTAAATACTTTTCAAAAATTACTAAGCCTCTATGCCAACTTTTAGAAAAAGATAAAAAATTTGATTTTAATGAAGCATGTTTAAATGCCTTCGAATTATTAAAAGAAAAATTAATCACTGCCCCTATAATTGTTTCACCTGATTGGGAGAAACCATTTGAACTAATGTGTGATGTCAGTGATTAAGTGATTGGAATTGTTCTAGGACAAAGGTATGATAAAATTTTCAAAGTTATATAATATGCTAGTAGAACTTTTAAGGAACCTCAAATTAATCATACCACTACTGAAAGAGAGTTGTTAGTGATTATATATGTTTTTGAAAATTTTAGTCGTATTTAATTGGAACTAAATGTATAGTGCATACAAACCACTCTACAATCAAATGTTTAATGCAAAAGAAGAATGTTAAATCAAGATTAATCAGATGGGTACTTCTAATGCAAGAATTTAACTTTATGATAGTGGATAGAAAAGGAACTGAATATCAAATAACTAATCATTTATCTAAGTTGGAACAACATGAATTATCTGATTTTGAAGATGAAATTTCAAAAACTTTTTCTACTGAATAACTTTATAATATTATGGTGAGGAATTTACTGTGGTATATTGATATTGTGAACTATATTGTAAGTGAAATTTTACCACCTAAATTTACAAAGCAACAACAATAATGATGCCAAATTTTACTTTTGGGATGACTCATATTTATATAAACATTGTAAAGACCTTGTTATTAGGATATGTGTGCCTTATGAAGAAATTGAACCAATTATTCAGAGATGCTATTATTCTGAATTTGGGGGTCATTTTGGAACTGACAAGACTACACATAAGATTTTACAATATGGATTCTATTGTTCTACTTCTTTTAGAGATGTTAATATATATATATAAATATTAAAATATATGATCGATGTTAGCGAGTAGGTAATATTTCTCGAAGAAATGACCCCTAAATTTTACATTGGAAGTTGAGATCTTTGATGTTTGGGGGTTAGACTTTATGGGACCATTTATTCCTTCATTTAGGAATATATATATATATATATATATATATATATATATATATATATATATATTCAAGAAAATAAAAATATATTAATCAAGAGAGTCTAAGTACATCCGATATGAGGAAAAGAAAGTAGGTCCCCATGTAAAAGAATTCTAAACTCCCTAAAGGTAGGAGATTTAGGATCCAAAGAAGAATAAGGAATGCATAAAATATCATCGAGGAATCGGCTCTAAGTAGCAAGCTAATTAGCTGGCCGATTTCTCTCTTCGAATGTGACTCCAAATAATAGATATATTAGATGCCAATAAAGAAATTTTATTGATCCAAACTTGAAGGTACCAAGGAGTAGCTGATTTATGTAGAAGAATATTCAGTAGTAATAAGGAATCCATCTCCACATGAATTGAACTTTGATGATTTTTAATGGCTGTCTTTAGACACCAGAAAACAGTAATAGCTCCAAATTCTAATGCATTAATGGCAACAATAGGAGCAGAGATAATCCATAAGCAAATACCCATATGATTTCTACATAGAGCACCAATACCAGCTTTGGAACAATTACCAGCATTGGAAGGTTTAAAACTTCCATCAGTATTTATTTTAACCCATGGGAATTTAGGAGTTCTCCAAATGATCAATTGAGCTTTGGCACAAGAAGGCTTATGATTTAAATTCAATAAAGTTGTTATCTTATGAAGATATTTCAGGCAATGTTTAATGATAACCTTGGCTGAAAAAACCATATTGTTATGGATAATCTCATTCCTAGCCATCCAAGTAAACCAAAAAATAATCAAGGGAATATAGAAATCTGTTGTCTTCTTCCAATCCTTCCAGCAATAAAAAATCTTAACCCATCGGCAATATCTGTGAAGCAATCCCTTTTGTTTAAGAACATCCTTCCATACCTCCTGTATAGCATTGCAACTGAGAAATAAATGATTAATAGATTCTTCACTTGAGAGACAAAAAGGACACATGGAAGGTCTCCGAATTCCCTTTAACTTCATAATATCATCTCGTTGGTAAAAACTTCGAAAAGTTTCCAGCGGAAAAATGACATAGAAGGAGTTATGTACTTATTCCAAAGTAGCTTGCCCCAATCATTATATGTCCAATTATTGCTAGAGAGATAGATGAACTTGGAAAGGCTTTATGTAGATGGATTCTTGGTAATCAATCTATCCTTATTATTGGGCTGTAAAGGAATAGACCGAATTTTGTTAACCAAATCTGTATTTACAGCATCTTTCAATTTATCCTCATCCCATTTGAAATTGGTCCAGAAACCAGAAACTTTATGAATGGAAGAAGATAATCCTTGCTTATTTAGATAGTCATTAAATAACCAATTGTCAAGCCAAAAATCTACTTGGCCATCACCAATATCCCAAATAAAAAGATTTTCAGACAAATTCTCTTACTTTTAAAAGCCTTTTTTAGTTTTTAGAATCACCTATTTTAGCTTGAACCTGAGAAGGATGGAATATTCTGCAATATTTACCATGAAGAAAAAGAGACCAAAGAGAAGTCTTTGATCTAAATTTAACTCATTGGTTACAATAATAAGAGAAGCTGAGATGTTGAAAACTTTTAAATCCAAGACCTCCACAAGCAAGAGGTTTACACAATTTATCCCAATTTGACCAATGCATTTGTTTATGTTGTCCTTCCCATAAAAATTTGTTGAAAATAATTGATAACAGTTTTTGAGAGCTTCTCCTCATATTAACCATTTGGAGAATATATAAAGGGAAAGTAGTTAAAATGCTCTTCAAAAGAGTAACTCTACCACCATTTGGTAGAATGGAATTTGTCCAACATTGAATTTTAGAACAAACTTTGGTAACCACATCATCAAAATGAGACAACCTTCTTCTTCCTTTTGACAAAGGAAAGCCCAAATAAACAAGAGGATAATTAGCTTCTTTAAATCTATTCAGTTTACTTTTAAATTTCAAGTTTCAATGTGTGAGTTTGGATTTCGATTTGTTCTAAGTTTCAATTTCGATTGAAGTTTAATCTAACATCGATTTAAGGAAATTTTTGAATTTGAAATTTGGATTTGAAATGAGAATTGAAACCTAGGTTTCAACCTCGGGATTTTGAAGATAACTGGAATTTAGGTACCAGCCTTGGAGTGAGAATCAGAGTTTAAGTATCGACGGAAAAAGGGTGAGAATCAGAATTTAGGTACTAATCTCGAGAGGTGAGATTTGAAATTTAAGTATCAAACCAAAAAGAGAATCAAAATTTAGGTATCGATCTCGGATGAGAGTTTGAATTTAAGTACCGACCTCGAAAGAAGAGAACTGAAATTTAAGTACTGGTTTCATAATTTAGAATTGAAATTTAGGTATAAATTCGAAAGAGAATCGAAATTTAGGTATCGATCTCGAATGAGAGTCGGAATTTAGGTACCGACCTCGAAGGAAGAGAATTGGAATTTAGGTACCAGTCTCGAAATTTAGAGGATTGAAATTTAGGTATCAACCTCGAAAGAGAATCAAAATTTAGGTATCGATCTCGAATGAGAGCCAGAATTTAGGTACCGACCTCGAAGGAAGAGAACTGGAATTTAGGTACTAGTCTCAGAAACTTAGAATTGAAATTTAGGTATCAATTCGAAAGAGAATTCAAATTTAGGTATCGATCTCGAATGAGAGTCGGAATTTAGGTACCGACCTCGAAGGAAGAGAACTGGAATTTAGGTACCAGTCTCGAAATTTTAGAATTGAAATTTTGGTATCAATTTGAAAGAGAATCAAAATTTAGGTATCGATCTCGAATGAGAGTCGGAATTTAGGTACCGACCTCGAAGGAAGAGAACTGGAATTTAGGTACCAGTCTCGGAAATTAGAATTGAAATTTAGGTATCAATTCGAAAGAGAATCGAAATTTAGGTATCGATCTCGATAGAGTCAGAATTTAGATACCAACCTCAAAGGAAGAGAACTGGAATTTAGGTACCAGTCTCGGAAATTAGAATGGAAATTTAGGTATCAATTCGAAAGAGAATCAAAATTTAGGTATCGATCTCTAATGAGTGTTAGAATTTAGGTACCGACCTTGAAGGAAGAGAACTGGAATTTAGGTACCAGTCTCGGAAATTTAGAATTGAAATTTAGGTATCAATTCGAAAGAGAATCAAAATATAGGTATCGATCTCGAATGAGAGTCGGAATTTAGGTACCGACCTCGAAGGAAGAGAACTAGAATATAGGTACCAGTCTCAGAATTTAGAATTGAAATTTAGGAATTAATTCGAAAGAGAATTAAAATTTAGGTATCGATCTCGAATGAGAATCGGAATTTAGGTACCGACCTCGATAGAAGAGAACTGGAATTTAGTTACCAGTCTCGGAATTTAGAATTGAAATTTAGATATCAATTCAAAAGAGAATCGAAATTTAGGTATCGATCTCGAATGAGAGTCAGAATTTAGGTACCGACCTCGAAGGAAGAGAACTGGAATTTAGATACCAGACTTGGAAATTTAGAATTGAAATTTAGGTATCAATTTGAAAGAGAATCAAAATTTAGGTATCGATCTCGAATGAGAGTCGGAATTTTGGTACCGACCTCGAAGGAAGAGAACTGGAATTTAGGTACCAGTCTCAAAATTTAGAATTGAAATTTAGGTATCAATTCGAAAGAGAATCGAAATTTAGGTATCGATCTCGAATGAGAGTCAGAATTTAGGTACCGATCTCGAAGGAAGAGAACTGAAATTTAGGTACCAGTCTCGGAAATTAGAATTGAAATTTAGGTATCAATTTAAAAGAGAATCAAAATTTAGGTGTCGGTCTCGAATGAGAGTCAGAGTTTAGGTACCGGTCTCAAAGGAAGAGAACTGGAATTTAGGTACCAGTCTCGGAAGTTTAGAATTGAAATTTAGGTATCAATTTTAAAGAGAATCAAAATTTAGGTATCGATCTCGAATGAGAGTCAGAATTTAGGTACCAACCTCGAAGGAAGAGAACTTGAATTTAGGTACCAGTCTCGAAATTTAGAATTGAAATTTTGGTATCAATTCGAAAGAGAATCAAAATTTACGTATCGATCTCGAATGAGAGTCGGAATTTAGGTACCGACCTCGAAGGAAGAGAACTGGAATTTAGTTACCAGTATCGGAATTTAGAATTGAAATTTATGTATCAATTCGAAAGAGAATCAAAATTTAGGTGTCGATCTCGAATGAGAGTCAGAATTTAGGTACCGACCTCGAAGGAAGAGAACTGGAATTTAGGTACCAGTCTCGGAAATTTAAAATTGAAATTTAGGTATCAATTCGAAAGAGAATCGAAATTTAGGTATCGATCTATAATGACAGTCGAAATTTAGGTACCGACCTCGAAGGAAGAGAACTGGAATTTAGGTACCAGTCTCGGAATTTAGAATTGAAAATTTAGGTATCAATTCGAAAGAGAATTGAAATTTTGGTATCAATCTCGAATGAGAGTCGAATTTAGGTACCAACCTCAAAGGAAGAGAACTGGAATTTAGGTACCAGTCTCGGAATTTAGAATGAGAAATGGAAACGGGCTCCAATCTCGAAGATTCATCTGTATGAAGAGGGACCCAATCCCATGCCATCAGAACCAAATCGAACAAAGTTCGTGGCTCCGTGTCGATAGAACTAGTCGATCCTCTAAGACACAGCAGCAAGAGAATTGAAAGGAACTGGTAAGGGTATCATGCTGAAAAGACTTGACTTAGCAACAAGTCGAAGAGAACATTCAAATTTCAAAAGATTTTCCAACAAATTTTGATGGAGGAAAGAACTGAAAGGTTCAAATCAGAGGTTTGAGATCGAAATTCAATTTGAGATTTAGATTCGTTTTGTTTGTCCTTTAACGATCCCTTTTTTGTGTTGTTTATTTAGTGTTCATGTGAATTTGAAGTTCATTTTAATATTCAGATTTTTAGGAAAAATTATCATCTATTTTCTTTTCTTTTCTGTTCTTCGTTCAAAGTTCATTTAACTCTAATGGTGTTTCCCAGTCAATTTGCACAAAAAAAGGTGAAGGCAAAATATGATGTAGTCGTTTTCATTCCAACTTGCTGAAAGTACATCATACAACTTGATCTAGTCATGATGACATTTTCCTAAGAAATTTAATGTCTCATACAATCCATGTAAATCTAAAACGGACTGTGTAAACTTCTTGCTGATCCATTCAAAAGCGTCTGTCAAATAATCCATGTCTGAATAGTAAGAAACATGGGTAATAACATCACCTTCCAAGCCACCCTTGGCAGGAATGCCGCATTGATGTGCATTGGAGGTGTGTTATTTCCCGTGTAACTCACGGCTCGTAGGGCCGGGGACTCTCCACTCGGATCCGGTCGAAAGTGGTAAGACATTTTTCTCGTCATCCATTCTTCTAAAAGTAACTGAGATCCGCTCCACAGGTGCTCCTGGAATGCAATGCTTCGCAACATCTGCTCCGTTTCCTTTTAACACCAGGACAGAACTTACCGGAAGTGGTATCTCCACCGGCCCTCGGAACTCACCGGGGCCTACAATCTGAAGGTTAGATCCAAACATGATGTTGCATTGGTTGACGAATGATACTGTGCAGAAGGGTCTAACTAAGTCATGATGGTTTATATGTGGAGGTATGCAGTCGCCTTCCTTGTAGATGTTGATAATGCAACAGTTGTGTATGCAATCTGCAGGCAATACCCTCCATGTTATTATCCTTTTCACCATTCTCTTGATGATTCTTGGCATCAGATCCACCTCACTGCGACGGAGTATCCCTAGTGGATTTCCTTTTCTGTCTATGGCAAAATTGTAGCAACATCTGCATTGGATTGTAACTCTTCCCTTTCCTGACATCCATCTTCGGGGTTCTGAATATGTCTTTTCTCTCAGGTGGCCAGCTCGACCCATTTTCTGCTATTCAAGGATGTAATCTACGATTTGTTGTTACTCATAATATGAGAATACATCTGTATGCAGCTCGAGGCCTTCCAAGATGTTGACCCTCTTGTTTCCAATTTTTTCAAAGTATTCAAAGGTTTTCTTCTCAACTAATTGCATTTTCTCCAACTCGTATTCCGGTATTATCTGAAGTCCTCGGTGTCTAGTAACATACTGCGGGATGTATGGCTCAGCCCTAGCACGTTCTTCTGCATGTCTCGGCTCCTCAGGGATAGTCTCCGTAGGGACATCCTTCGGGGTTACTTTCGCAACAAGACTCTTCGGATCCAGTACATTTGCTCGGAGTCAAGGTACTGACTCTATTTTATCTTTTCTTGGTATTTCTTTCATCTGTTCTGACCTTCTTGGAATTGACTTTCTTCTTTTCGGTTCCTGACGAACCGGTCTCCTTAGAGCATTTGCACTAATGGTATCCACTGTCAGTTTATGTTGATCTTCTGCTAAGTTGGTCAACATTTTGCGAATGCGACGATTCTTATTTCTTCGCTGGGTAGCAGTGAGAGTAGCTCTCCTTACCCCTTGAATTTCTGCGGGTGCGGCGCTGACAAGCCTACCCTCTGCTGTGGCAATCAAGGACTTAATTTTCCTATCTTCTCCGGTTGCATGCGCGGCATTTTCTTTTCTTTTCTTGTTGCTTGATTGGTGGCTCGGGCCACCCATTTTCAATACTGTCTGGCTGTGAAGTTCTTCTGGATCAACTGGGATCCAATCATTTTCTTCATATTGTAAGCCGGCTGGTGTGAAGTCTGAGTCAATCTCTATCACTGCTCCATCCCTCACCCTCTTTTCATCAAGTGCTAGACTCACGCCATTTCTAAAGTTTAGAACCAATCGCCCGTTCGACATTTCCCTACGAAAAAATAAGAAAAGGATCAGGGGCTGTGCTAAGAACAAGAACAATAATAAAAACACTTAAAAATTCTTATTCACTTCTTTTAAATTTAAAGGAAGTAGGAAGAGATGAGAAAATATCAGGAATGAATGGATTTAAAAGGAAAGATTGAGATTTTATTATTATGATTTTCCATGTTTTCTTCTTAACATTTCCGTTGATGAGATTTTTTTTATCCATTTTATTTTGTTTTGGGTTCGGACCCTGTCACAAAGTGATCACTTCACCAGTGTTTCGAGCGATAAGATTCTATTTTAGAGGCCACCCTTTGAAACATCAGGTCGATAATACTTCTTCAAATACCGTCCATTGATTGGAAGCATGGGTCGTTCTCCACGGCAATTCACAAGCTGGTAGGAACATCCTGAGTAGACTGCCTCGACCACGAACGACCCTTCCCATGTTGGTTCAAATTTACCACCTATCTTGCGATGTGCAAGAATAGGTCTTCTGAGAACCAAAACCAAGTCACCGACTTTGAAAGTTCTTGGGTGGACCAGTTTATCATGAGCTTGGATCATCTTGCTTGATACAGTTCCACATTCTGCTGTGCGGAAAGTCTTTTCCCTTTCAAGCTTTCAAATTCTTCCAGTCCTAGTCTGGCAGTTTCTTCTGTAGTGATCTTTTCTGCAACTGCAATTTGGAGTGACGAAAGCTGAACTTCCAGGGGCAAGACGACGTCGGACCCGTACACTAAAGCTTAAGGCGTAGACTGAGTAGGAGTCCTAAAAGTCGTCCTATAGGCCCATAAGGCTTCTAACAACTTCTCGTGCCAATTTCTCTTATTGTCGTCCAAAGTTTTCTTTAAAATTTGAATGAGAGTTTTATTAAAAGCCTCGGCCAAGCCGTTTACTCTTGGGTAGTAGATTGTTGAGTATCGCCAATCGATCCCGTGTCTTCTGAAAAAATTGTTGATCTTTGTACTTTTGAATGCAGACCCATTATCTGAAATGATCCTGCGCGGTACCCAAAAATGGTAGACAACTTGGTTCTTGAAAAACTGTAGCACGTGGTGTGCCTTCACTTCTCTGAGTGATATAGCTTCTGCCCATTTAGAAAAGTAGTCTGTAGCTGCAAGAATGAAGAGATATTCTCTTGAAGAAGGCGGTTCTATCGGACCCACTATATCTGTGCCCCAACACTCAAATGGCCACGACGCAATTGTCGGATGTAGTACATTTGGAGGTTGGTGTAGAACCACTCCGTGCACTTGGCACTGGCGACAGCTTTTGGCAACTTTCATACAGTCGGTCATCATTGAGGGCCAGTAGTACCCTAGTCTTTTAATCTTCATTTTCATTCTCGGACCCGACTGATGAGCGCCACAAAGTCCTGAATGTACTTCTTTAACGATTTCACGAGCCTCGGACCTGCTCAGGCATCTTAGCCACATCTGATCAAAAGACCTTCTGTATAATATATTGTTTATTAATGCGTAAGACAGAGTTCTTTACTTGATTTGTTGGGCTAACGACTTATCGTCAGGCAGGTTTCCTGTCTGTAAGTAGTCTATTAATGGCTGCTGCCAATCTTCTGTATTTTATTTCACTGCTGCAATTGTTTCTTCTGCTTTTTTTCTGATTTGTGTATTGTATCCATGTCTAGCTGTGAAAGGACCTGTCGTCCCTGAACTGACACTTCAACTAACTCATCCTAAAAGCAGGCAAATTCCTTTGCAAGGCGGGCTAGAGCATGGCAAGAGCATTTTCTCTTATGGGAATCTTGTATATTGTTACATTTGGAATTTGTTCCAACAATTTCATGGTGTACTGAAAGTACTGCTCGAGTCTTGGCTTTAAAATTCTGTACTGTCCAGCGACCTGTTGAATGATAAACTGAGAATCTCCGTAGATGTTGATGCCCGTTATTCCCATCTGAATGGTTAATTCCAATCCGGTTATAAGGGCTTCGTATTCTGCCTCGTTGTTTGTATATGGTTCTGTTAAGTGGTAGGAGTATCTTAACCTCCCCCGCTCCGGTGTTATAAAGATTAGTCTGATTCCTGCCTTACCGGGTACTATCGTTTGCAATTATTTATTGTTTTGTGCTGAGGACGCACCGTCGAAGTACAGTTCCCAACGTCGATCATCAGGGTCTTCTAGGCTCATTATCTACTCGTCAGGCAAATCGTCTTCGAGAGGCGAATCTGCCGGTAAAGGGTGTGCTGCAAGGAAGTCTGTTAGGACTTGTCCCTTTACGGCGCGAAGAGGAACGAAAGTTATGTCAAATTGCAATAGTATCATCGACCACCTGGCAAGTCTGCCAAAAAGCGTCGGTCGGGTCATCAAGTATTGCAATGGGTTAACTCTCGAAATAAGGTTGACCTTATGAGAAAGCAAGTAATGCTTGAGCTTTTGTGTGGCGAAGATCAGGGCCAAGCAGTGCTTCTCAATAGGAGGATACTTTACTTCCGTCGGAATTAGACGATGGCTTAAGTAATAGAGAGCATTTTATTTTCCCTCATCATTGACCTGGGCTTGCAGGGCTCCAAGGGAGTCGTCTAAAGCCGCGGTATAAAGTATCAACGGTCTACCTGAGACTGGGGCTGCTAAGACAGGAGGTGTCATTAAATATTGCTTAACGCCCTTGAAACCCCGCTGGCATTTCTCATCCCAAACGAATTTGGCATACTTTTTAACTAATGTCAAGAAGGGCCAACACCTACCTTACAAGTTCGAGATAAAGCGTCGAAGATATGCCAACTTCCCTTGAAAGGATCGTAGTTGTTTTAAAGTTTTGGGAGGTGGCATTTATTAAATAGCTTTAATCTTTTCCTGATCGATTTCAATCCCGCGAAGTCGGACAACAAATCTTAAGAAATTCCCGGGGTTGACGCCGAAGGCGCATTTTAAGGGATTCATCTTAAGGTTAAATTGTCTTATTCGCTCGAAAATAATTCTCAAATCATACAGGTGATCTTCCTTCAGTTTACTTTTGATGACCACATCATCCACGTAGCACTCGACTTGGTTGTGAATGAGATTATCAAAAATCTTTGTCATCGCTCTTTGGTATGTTGCTCTTGTATTCTTTAGTCAGAATGGCATTACTGTCTAGCAATACACTCCGATCGGTGTTCTGAATGTCGTGAGCTTTTCATCTTCTGGTGCCATCTTTATCTGGTTGTATCCTGATGATCCATCCATGAAAGAGAAGATTTCATGTGTTGAAGCGGTGTCAATCATCAGTTCTGGAATTGGTAACAGGAATTCATCCTTTGGACATGCTTTATTCAAATCTCTGAAATCCACACAGATTCTGATCTAACCATTCTTCTTTTTGACTGGTACCACGTTGGCTAACCAAGTTGGGTATTGTTCTTCACGGACAAATTTAGCGTCTATTAGCTTCTTAACTTCGGCTATTACTTGTTGCTCAATTTCTAGACGCATTCTTCTGGGAGCTTGTCTGACTGGAACGGAAGTAGGATCTACTCCTAGCCTGTGAACTGCGACTTCTGGAGCTAATCCTGGCATTTCGTTGTAGCTCCAAGCAAAACAGTCCTTGAATTCCATTAGTAGCTTGATTATTTCCTCGAAGTCTTCTTTATTTAGTAAGGAGCTAACAAAGGTAGGCCTAGGCTCTTCGCTAGTACCTAAGTTAACTTCTGTTAACTCATCTATTGTAGATTTGATTTCTTCTTCGGATTCTGGTGGAGCGTCGCCGATTGGTAGATCCTCCAGATCTTCTGAAGCTTCCAAACACTCTTTATTAGGCTCGCAAGTGACAACTAAGCAAAATCCCGTATCATCAACTGATCCTACTGTGCTGAATCCGATACCATGTTTTGAATTGGGAGGCCGACAGGCATTTTTCCATAATTTTTTAAAATTTTGTGATTGACCTTTTGTCCATTTTCAAGGTAAGACACCACGTTGAATTAAATTTTGAACACAGGAAGAGTACCACTCAAAAGGTAATTCCATTAATTTATATGAAGTAACATCTTCAAATCATACATCTTTTTCAGTATTGGAAGAAGAAGCACCGCAGTAAAACTTGATTGGTTTAATACCACCACCATGCACTCACTTGACCACCATACCCTCGATCTTATTAGAATGGATCGGGTTTAGGGTCATAGTATGTACGTAATGGTTAATCTTCTCGTACATTGATTTGTATTCTACATTCCTTTCATCTTCGAGAGAGATCTTGAACTGGGGTTTCTTTTGACTTATTATCGCTGCTTCTTTCTCAATTTCTTCTTCTTCTTCGGAGTTGTTCTCCCAATCAACATTGATGATAGGTTTCTTCTGTCCAATTGTTCCAACATTTCTTCCACGTCCTCGTCCCCGGCCTCGACCTTGGGTGCGAGTTCTGGATAAATCTTCACCATCTCGCCGTAAGGGAGTGGTGAGTAACTATTGGACTAGAACTTCAAGTTCTTCATCGTCTCGAATTTCTTTTGCTTCATTTGGTATGGTAACTCTAGAAAAGATTGTTTTTTTTTAGGTGCGTAGTAGGCTGCATCTTCATGAATTCCAATTTTGTGCACGAAGAACGGTTGCAAATCACCTTTGATGCACTGTTCCCCTCCTTCGTAATACTTTATGCACTAGTGCAGAGACGACGGTACCATCCGATTTTCATGGATCCATGGTCGACCCATTAGAGCGTTGAACGATGTCTGAGAATCAATTATGTGGAATTTTACGATTGTCTTTGCTAAATCACCGGTCTTCATCAGTAATGTTATCGATCCGAGAGCTCTTTCTCCTTTCTGATTGAACCCTCTTAATAACATCTTGTCCGCTTTGAGGTCGCGAGCATCAATTTCCAAATATGCTAATGTTCGAAGGCTCATTATGTTGATTGATGCTCCCGGATCAACCAACACCCTGGAGAGCGTAAACTTTCTAATAGTGACTGAAATGTATAACGGTCGATTGTGATCAGCAGTTCCGAGTAGTAAATTGTCCGTGAAGGTAACACCTTATTGTTCTTTTAACAAGCAAACCTCGTCGAAGGAATTACCGGCCATTTGAGCTAAACAAATCTCTGGATCAAGTAGAGCCTTGATCAGAGCTTCTCTCATCTCCTTTGAGAGGATCAGAAAGTCGTATATGCTTAGTTTGGCTGGTAGCTTCCTAAGATGGGCTAGCATGTTATAGTCCACTTTATTACCATGTTCTTCATTTTCTTCCCGAATGGGCAGCTTCCTCCGTCGGGGTTGACTCTTCCTGATCAACCACCTGCTTTCCTTTATCCTTTGGACCCATTCTTGGGGGTAGAACTTTTCCACTTCTTAAATTTACTTCAGTTATTTCTTCTAAATTTAGTGTTGAATCTGCCGGTGTATCCTCTTGAATTGGAACGATTGGCTCTTCTGGCGTTGCTTCGGAATCTGATAACTCCAATTCTATCGCGATCCAAGCTCCTCGAAATTCGTAAATAGACTCATTGCTTGTTGAGATTTCGTAGCCATCCTTGTGAACGTCTTCTTCATCATGGTCGTTGAGGTTGTGTATGATTTGAGAATTGTTATTTGTATTGGAATCGAGATCCGGATTAAGCCGGTTGTCGTTAGTTAAGTAATCGTTAGAAATAGCCAAAATGTAGCCAACGCCATAACCCTTATCATTATAAGATCCTACCAGAGCGAGCAGATAATCATACAGAGTCAGGAGTTCGAGGGATTTCTCCCTCGAATCGGAAACAACAGTCCTAGGATAAGCAGCCCCTAGTCTACCCTTCGGAGCCTTGGTCTTCTTTTCTTCCTCGATCTTCTCCTCCTTCTGGGGTGGTTCTTCAATCGCAAGTGATAGTGCAGGCTCGATAGGTTTCAAACTCTGGGTTGAAGCGCGTATCGAAGCGATCTGGATGTGATCCAAAATTTTCTTCGATGGTCCAGACAGTACTCCATCCATCATCAGTCGTGTACGGGTTTATCGGAACAATGGTATCCGTTGAAATAACATTGATGGAACCTCCTTTCTAGGGTTCCTTCATGTATTCCTTTGGGATCGTTATGTTCCCTCTCCGGAGATTGTCATCAAGCCAACTCTTGAAAGTGATGCAATCCTCTATCTTGTGTCCAAGCATCTGGTGTCTTCATTAAGCTGCGGAACATCTTCGCTACTGCTTCAGTTTTGAATGGATATTATCTATTTAGAAGTTCTCTTAGGGTATGCGATGAACGAGGCGATTTTTCATAATGCTGAGGCGACTGATAGCTCAGACGAGGCTGCTGATAGCCCTGCTGGGGTTGCTGATAGCCCTGCTGATGTTGCTGATAGGTCCATTGCGGTGGTTGATAACTAGACTGTGGCCACTCTGACTGTATCTGATCCGGCTGCTTACCCTTATCTACTGCCACGACGATTCCAGATTTCTTTTTGAATGTTTTCACGGGCTTGTGCTTATCGTTCTTGTCCAGAAAACTTAACTGCTTTGCCTCTTCTTGCAAGCTCCCGGCCTTGCTAAGCAACTTCTCAAAAGTCTTGATTGTAAATCCTTTAAGGAGGAGTGTTATCAGGTCATGGATACTTTTAAGTAGGATGCCAACTGCATGTTGTTCTTGAACCTGTGGTTCACACTTCATGCTTAAGTTTCTCCATCGAAGTATGTAATCCACTAAAGTCTCTTTCGGCTTCTGTTGCTCCACCACTAGATCACCAATAGTGATGTGGTGCTGAGCCCCGACAAATCGTTTAATGAAGAGATTCTCTAGTTCTGAAAAGGTCTTTACTGAACCATTCGGCAACTCTGCGTACTAGTCGAAGGCAATTCCTAATAAACTGCTGACAAACTGTCAGAAGAGTAGAGCGCCGCTCCCACCGGCATTGTAGTAACTAGCACGAAAATGTGCAACGTGCTGCCGGGGGTTTACCGTTCCATCAAAAGTCTTAAACAAGGATGGCACGAAGCCTTTCGGGTATTGTACTGCATCGAACTCTTTGGGGTAAGGTCTACCCATCTGAATAGATGCTCCACTCTTGGATTGTGCTAGGGCTTCTCGCACCTGCTGTTCTACCATGCTCTTAATGTCCTTTTCTGGAATCATGCTTTGTGCAGGATCTTTCTTTGGTGGTTCGTCTCCGTTGACGGAAGTGATCTCTTTTCCTCCATCTGCAATATGGATAATTTCTAGGGGTGTCTCTTTCTGAGGATGTACTGCGACTCTGGAGAGTGGCTAAGGTAGCAGCCATCTCTTCCATTCTCTTTGCCATCTGGGAAATTGTGTCATCTCTTTCCCGAAGCTGTGCCCTCATCACCTCCAACTCATCTCTTTCAGCAGTACGCCGGAGCACCCTGCGAGGCTGACAATGCTCCTGTTTCAACCATGTTGATCTCGGCATACTCCTCATCCATGAACTCTGATGAGTCAACTTCATCTTCTAGTTTTTCTTCTCTTTCTTTTGCTAACCGTCGGATGTCGGTCCTTAACTTGTCCATGGCATCCTCTAGTGGACTTTTCCGCACGGTCTCGCAGTTGTCTCGTGACGGTTGTTGAACTTTCTTTTCGGGAGTCCCCTTTATTGCAGTAGCACTTTCTTCTGACTCAAGTCTCCTGACGAGACTTTTCTTCTCAGGACATTATTTTGGTCGTAGCTTGCCAGTATTAGGTCGTCATACCATCCTTCTTGCAGCCGGAAGCCTAGGACTGGATGATCTGTCGGCTATATACTGGAAGGTGGTATCCTCCCTAATTTTTAGACCCGATACAACAATAGGTGAACTAGCTTTTATCTTCTTTTTTTGGTTTCTCTGTGGAAGCAACAAGCTCTATTCACGGTCCGAGGCGGGATTTAGCTGTCACCCATCCTATCCTTCTTAAGATTTCTGACACAGGGGGTGCAATTCTTGAACTGGACCCAATCTCAAAAATAGATGGTATTGTAGCAAAATCTGTACCCTCCACGGTGACAGGCTCATCATAGACAAGGATTTCCTTCCCCTTCAGTTTGGCAGAAGTCGGGGTAGGTGCAGAGATGACTAGACCAGTGGGGGTAGAGACAACAGTCCTCCTACGAACAAGTAGTATTCTTTCACTGGAACCCTTTGCAAGGGAGAGAATTCTTGAGTCAATTTCAGGTTGAACTCAATCACGGGCTCTTCAGTTTCTGACACTTTATCCATTAGTGTGAAGAGAGTGACATCAGCAAACTTGATATCTGTGTTGTCGAATCCTTGTCCGAAATGGATGATTCCATTGTCGGGAAGCTCATCCTTGTAAACGGCGAAGTCCATTCCATTGGTGAAGGAGAAGATTAACTTTGGGGAAGTCATTTTCTGCAAGGCAGATTCCGAATGTCAGTCCCGAATTATGCTTCTTTTCGTCGTAAAGTTTAGGACAAAAAAGAAAGAGTCCGAACACATTTTCATTTATCTTAGTGTATTTGTGATTTTTAAAAGAGATTGTTTATTAGGAGGTTGTTTATTAGCAGGTTCGTTTGTTAGAAACAAAACGATTAAAGGAAAAAGGTTATAGAAAAGGTAAAGGGCCCGATTTAGGATTGGAAAGGAAGAAAAAGTCTTATGCAAGACTTCTCGACTGGAAGAACCGCTCCTAAACTAACAACTATTGGGGGTCCACCCCACCTCAGAAAAGAGGTAAAATGATCTCGGAACCTCTCCGTTTAGGGGTGTCTAAACAGTGGCTCCTAAATCCGAGAGGAGTTGGCTATACTCGTTCAAGACAGAAATGAACGGGGTATTCCAACAGAAGAATGGTAGTTTGCTCCACTAGGGACATGGATACACTACCGATTTATGAAAGCAAAACCATCTGATCAAAATGGAGAGAGGAACAAGTCCCCAGCGGAGTCGCCAGAAATTGTACGGCTTATTTTTAGATTGTGTGTTGTATTTTAAAAAGGAGGTCGCCTACAGAAATTGTCGGAGAATTTTAAATTTTAAATTTAATTTAAATATATATATATATATATATATATATAATTTAGAAAGTAGCATTTGATATTGAAAATAATTTTGAGTTTGAAAATTTTAAGATATGAAATATCAAACAGATCTCACATCCCAAATAGTTTATATAAACGAGCACCACATCACAAACTGTGTATCTATCCCGAAGAATAGACACTCTGCTTGAAGATGGGGCTCGATTAAGTAAATTAGAAGATTTGTGACATCTGTTTGGTCTGCGAACCAATTTTATAAGCCGATACGTTCCCCTGTTTAATATAAAGAAATTAAACAGGGTTTATATTACCTGGGTTCTTAAAGTTCCCTATAAGGGCAAGCCCCTATAGTTAATTACATCTTAAATGACAGGAATCATTTAAGAAAACTCTCGATAATGATCAGTGGTTTTACTCTCAAGAATTTCGAAGTTTAAGGTTTCAAAGGATTGAATTTTGGAGATTTCAATAGGGAATAGATCAAATTTGGAACAGTTTATTTTAAGAATCCAAAGGAAGAGAAGTAGGAGAAGCTGAGGATCCAAGAAGAATCTTGGCAACTTCCCAAACTATCCTATTGTTTGGCTTCAATTCGAGAGTTTATTTAATGTTGCAATCCTGCCAATTTTAATTAATTAGGACTTATATTAGTATGACTTAATCAAAAATTCACAAAAATGGTTTTGGAGCTTCTCTGATATCAGGAGAGTTCAGGAAAATTAAAATTGGAATTTTCTAAAAAAGTTAATTTTTCACAATATTTTTATATTTTAATAATTAAAAAATAATAAAAATCATAAAAATATTAAAAATCATAAAAATTTCACATTTTGACTCATAATCATTTAGGAACAAACAAATATTTTTCCTAGGTCCCTAGGGTAAGATATTGAATTTTAAAGGTTTAATATAATTTTTAATATTAAAAAATGAATTTTCAACCTTCTTCACTAAAATAATTCGAATAAGTCAATGAAAAATCAGAAAATTATAAAATTTGTTTCTCTGGACTCCTTGAGGTCAGAGAAATTTAATAAAAATATAAAACCTATTTTTCAACTCTTATTTTATTTTTAAAGTTAATTAATACTCTAAAACTCAAAATAATTATGATAAATAAAATATAATTCAAAAATTCACAAAAGTTGGTCCAAGTGGTCCCCTGGTCATTAAGAATATGCCATAATTTTTTTAAGGACAGAAACCTTTCCTTGGTCATGTTGTTGAATTTTCTTTGAAAACTTTTATTTTCTACTAAAAATAATTATATAAATAAATTAAATTCAGAAAAATTACATTTTCTCCTCTAATGTCTTAATTAATATGTGAGTGAGCTGACATAAAAATTTCAAGTTCATTTGAGCTCAATTTAGTGAGTTATGAAATAAATAAGCTTAAAGGGCATAAAGGTAATTAAAATTTTAACCCTTAATTAAGACTTTAGGTTTAATCAAAATGGGGGGCGGGGGGGGGGGGTGTAAAATATTTGATTTTAACTTTCTCTTGGATGATTGAAACTTAGGGAAATTAAAGGGGTAGAAACCAATTAAACACTTTGAAAACTTCAAAATGAAAATCTAATTAATTAAATAATTTAAATTTTGAAAAGAATATATTTAAATTTTGGATTATTAAAATAGGGATATTATTAAGAGGATATTTATTCTTTAATTTAAAAAATCCCTAAATAAGTCACTTTAACAATATTTAGTTCTTAATTAAAAATTAAAATAATAATCCAAATTAACAATTAAAACTAAAATTTAAATTAAATTAAATTAAAATTAAATTAAAATTAAAGTTATACTAAAATTAACAATTAAAATTAAAATTAAAATACAATTAAAATTAAAATTAAAATATAATTGAATTAAAATTAAAATAAAATTAAATTAAAATTAAAAGTTAAACTAAAATTAAAATTAAATTAAATTAAATTTAAGTTAAATTAAAATTAAAATTGAATTAAATTAAATAAAAGCATTTAACAACAAACCTAAGTGAAATCATTAAGAGTTAAATCAAAACATATCAATTATTTCAACACCTCTTCCTATCTAAATAAAAAAGACATGAACATCAATTTGAAATACTAAGATAATTTAAAATGTAAAGATTTAAATTAAATCTAAAATAATTTGAACACTATTCCAAACTTAAAATTATTAATTAAAACCTCATAATTAAATTAAAACACTTTAAGCCATTAACTCAAACTTCAAATTAAGAATGATTAAAATTCTCAACAACCCAAATTGCCCTTAAAGGCTTTAATTATTATAACTCTTAAATAGAGTATTAAGTGAAATGTCACTTCATTCATCAGATAATCAAATACCCAAGTTCACTGAGCAAGAGACAAAGTTTAATTAAACTCCTGGATGATTAATTGATATGTGCAATTAAATTTACTTGGACTCAAAATAATCCCAGAAGTATTGAAAAGATGTTTAGGACTCGTCCTAAGCATTTCCTCAATATGACGGGATGTTTTAGAAGAACAACTGAATTTAATTGTTCTTTGATGAAGAAAATCATCCTTAAACCAAACCAAGAACCTAGACGTCATAGGAGATGACTAGTTATAGGATTAGGAATTTGGTAGACAACCAAAACCCATCCCTTAACTTTACCTAGGTATCTGTTGAAATATTTAAATGCTTTAACATGTGTTTTAAGTGCAGCTTGGGATGACGGGAAGACCCTCTAGGTACGCTTTGATTTTATTGCAGTTTACTTTATTGGAAATTACTTACGTGCACTGTACTTTACTTTTCATGCATGATAAATAAAATTGTTGCATGAAAACCAAAACCTTTAGGATAGTCCCTAAACTGAAACTAAAACTAAATTAAAAGTCATTGCAAGATAAAATTCACCGCCACAGCATTCCAAAATATAAAACAACTCAAAATTTAATTACAAACAGAATAACAAAACTGCAATTGCAACTAAATTAAAATGTCTCGTCGAATGATCGGGAATACCTCGGATGATGTAACCCACGTGTCGCTAACGGGATTTCCCACTGTCTAAATGAAAGTGTGGAACTTATTCAGTTGAGTTTAGCAACTTCATCTGGACTAAGTGAATTCGATGAAAATAACGGTGCCGACATGATGGAACCGTAGGATCTTAATCGGTTCTGTTTAAACAACTCTAAGAGTTGTTTTAATTAAAGTATTAAAAAACACTTGGATTTTAAGATTTTCTCTAAACTAAAACACTTTTCTCACCTCTTGATTTTCACCTTCTACAACTAAACCTCCGCAACAACAAGGAGCTCGGAGCTTGGTGAGCTGCTCGGCCATCGTCACCAGCAAAACTCGAATCTACTTCAGCAAAACTTTCTTAGAATTATATAATCAAGCCATAGAACTTCAAGGTTGTTTGCCTAGTGCATCATAAATCTTAAACTTTTTGTTAGGCATTTTCATAATCATGTTATGCAAATTAAGTCCTAACCGGTCTTAGGATTCCGAGGTAGTTGTTTGGCACGACATAAACCCTCACATCTTCGAGGCTATTTGTATGATTACATCATACTAATATAAGTCCTAATAAGATAAAATTGGCAGGATTGCAACATCAAATAAACTCTCAAATTGAAGCCAAACAATAGGATAGTTTGGGAAGTTGCCAAGATTCTTCTTGGATCCACAGCTTCTCCTACGTCTCTTCCTTTGGATTATTGAAATAAACTGTTCCAAAGTTGATCCTTTCCCCATTGAAATCTCTAAAATTCAATCCTTTGAAACCTTAAACTTTGAAATTCTTGAGAACAAAACCACTGATCATTATTGAGAGTTTTCTTAAATGATTCCCGTCATTTAAGATGTAATTAACTATAGGGGATTGCCCTTATAGGAAACTTTAAGAACCCAGGTAATATAAACCATGTTTAATTTCTTTATATTAAACAGCGGAACTTGTCGGCTTATAAAATTGGTTCGCAGACCAAACGGATGTCACAAATCTTCTAGTTTACCTAATCGAGCGCCATCGTCAAGCAGTGTGTCTATTCTTCGGGATAGATACACGGTTTGTGATGCGGTACTCGTTTATATAAACTATTTGGGATGTGAGATCTGTTTGATATTTCATATCTTAAAATTTTCAAACTCAAAATTATTTTCAAAATCAAATGATACTTTCTAAATTATATATATATATATATATATTTATATATATATATATAAATTAAATTTAAAATTTAAAATTCGCCGACAAATTCTGTAGGCGACCTCCTTTTCAAAATACAACACACAATCTAAAAATAAGCCGTACAATTATGAACTAATTACAACACTTGAAATTAATATCTAGTAAACGTAAATAAAGAACAATTATACTAAATTCTACTACTAATCTTGAGTGGGAAGTTGCAATATGGAAAAGTATCTTTCCCCTTGCTAAGAGAATTAAGTGAATGGATAATCAAATTAGTTAGAATTATATTGTGTCAAATAAGAGCATTCCTATACTTTACCTTGGTCCAGGCATAAAGAATATTGACTAATACTATGTTTGGTTACTGAATCTGTGGCTAGGCTGGGAGGATACCGGCTCTCACTTCGGAGCTCCCACGTTCCCCTCATCTAAGGGCTAACATCTACACTTCAGCACCCAAATGATAAGACCGAATTGAGGACTTTAGTCTGTCACTCTAAAATCTCCAATTCTACGCCCGAGAAATAATATTTCCCTATTTATTTGCACCCTCCTTTTAAGGACTTTGACCTCTCCAAATCTCAGATGTAATCTTTCCTTTAATTGTGAAATCAACAGATTTCAATAGATCAATTGGCCAAATTGAAAGTAAATTAAGATTTAAGTAAAAAGATTATCACAATTTTTATTGAATATTTTAGGCACAACAAATTCAATTTTCCATTTCACAAAATCTCAAAACAAGGAGAAAGACAGAGAAGACTACTCAGAGTGTATAAGAAGAATAATACAAAACTTGGATTTCATAAAAAAATTAAAGTTACAAAATAATAAACACAACTTATCTCGGTTTTTCTCCCGAAGAAGACTTCTTGAAGTTCCTCTGACTCTTCCTTCTTGTACAACACACTCAACTAAACTCACTATTATACTCTCTAGAGCACACTTACACACACAAATGACACTTTAGAGACACTAAAGACACTAAAAAGACACCCAAAAAGAACACTCATTCGGCCTAAATTCGTCTCTTTTTAAAGAGGGATAAATATTTCCAAAGGTTTCTTTTGCACCTCTTTAAAAAGCATCTAGATTCAATGAATCCTGCTTTAACCGACCTTCTCACCGTAAGCCTGCTCGTTGGCGCCGTCAGCGGGCTTCTAGAACATAGACCAATTGCTCAGGCTAGGTGTAGGATGGCTCAATCTTGCCGTCGGCGTGATCCTTTATAATATATTTGCATGCTCTCGGGAAAAGCACGTCGTCGGTAGCCTACTCTTTGTCGGCGGCCAAGTTTAACTTTTGTCTCTTTTGGTCCTTTTTGTTCCAGATTCGATCCTTTTCTCATCTTTTTGCTCCATTATTTATAAATCTTCATACCTGTAAAAAAAACATAGAAATTACTTTTCTTTAAATTGGAATATCATCAAAAATTAATATAAAATCAGTATGAATTTCTTATACATTTTTCTTTGGTCAAAATCCCCCAAACTTAACTATTACTTGTCCTCAAGTAATCTTGATACTACATAAAAGTAATGATTATTTGTAGTAATGTTTTAATTAAGAAATACTATGAATTTGATTTAAATAAATATTATAGTAAAGCTTATTAGAATGATTTTAAGATAATTAAATTAATTCTATAGATGTAAGGTTATTTAGTCATCAAGTTTAAGACTTCTAGTCTTCTATTTATTTCAAGAATGACTATATGTTACAATATTAAATTACTTAGGTTATTCAGATGATAGGAAATTCATGAAAACACTACTTAGTAAAATACCAATCCATATATATAAGTTCAGAAATGTAACTGAGTATACCCATTAGGTTGATTCAAATGAAGCCAATTTTGAATAAGGCATCTCCTCAAGCTTCTCCTCACTTACTTTTTTTTTATTTGGATTGTATTTCAATCCTATATTTTTTTTCTTTTCTTTTCAGGGATTAATTTGCAATCATTCTTTTTTCCTTTTTAAGTGAGGATTACTATATCTGGATAGCCTGTTAATAATTTTGAACTTCACTTTCTTCTTCCTAAATTTGAACCTTGAAATATTTCTTTACCTTATATTTATTTGAGTTTCAATCTTTTCTTTCTCAACTAAATACTTAAGAATTTAATATTTTAAAATATAGTTTTCCTTAATTTACATAGTTAACTATTTTCTTATCCTCTTATTCTAAATATCTTAATCCACAGAATTAGTTTAATCACTAAAAATATTTTTTTTAACCTTCTATAATAGTTAAATAAATTAATTCTAGTTTTACTGAATTAAATTCACTACTGAAAATCATTTTTATAATAATTTTTTAAAAAAAAATATTTAATTGAAAACATTTAATAGTTAAATTTTGTTTTTCCCTCCCCTAAACTTAAATTTTTCTATCTAATCATATAGGTGGAAAGAAAAAAATACTGTAAATTTAAATCATACCTTCAGTATTTTAGGTATTTCTCTTTGAGGTTCTGCAGGTTCCTCTCATAACTTTAACCTGTACTTTTAAGACTTTCTACACACATATAACATTTAGAGAATTTGCTGGGTAAGGAAATTTTGAAATAAGTACAAAATACTAACACAATTTCTTACTACATTTTATTTAATTACTTTACCTATTAATGAAGTAAGCACAATTAACACGACATCCTCATATATTTTACTAATATAATTTCAGAGTTACAATCACAGTCTGAAATATGAAAATCTAAAGCTACATAAATTTAACTTACACAACATAGTTTAAATGATTTACACAACATAATAATCAAAATACATAAACTAAACAACAATACTAAATTGAAGAAAACAAACAAACACATAACACTAGTATCAAATCATAGAATCTAATCTTCAGCATCAAAATCCCAAACTATATCCTCATCTCCTTGTTCAACAGGTGGAGTAGGCTGGTAGTGAGTGTAACGAGAGCACTCAGGAAATATAACATCAAGCTCCCCTCTCCTATAGCAATTCTCAGCATCATAGTAAGCTATTTCAAACTCAGAATGCCTCTGGAGATATTCACTATCATAATTGTGCCTCCGCTCTAATTTATCAATCCTCTGATCTATATGCTCCAACCTTTCATCAATATTCTTAAAACTTTTCCGCTGCAGAGTCAGTTCATTCATCAAGTCATAAAGTGTAGGAGAACTATAAGTAGGAGGGTCATAACTAGTAGAGGAAATATCCCTACTAGTCGAAAGTGCAGAGCTCCTAGTCCCAGATCTCCATCCTTCGTGGGATTCATAAGTCTTTATATTAGCCTTTGTAATGGGTTTCATAGGTTCAACCCATTCCTCATCATCTCCAGCCTCTACTCCAGACAACTGGAAGAGTGCATAAATTAGACTAGGATGTCCTAGTCCTCCTCCTGTTTCAGTTTTTGCAATGGCTAATATGTTTTTATAAATAATATTTCCCACATTTATACTTCTGTTGTTTTGAATACAAAAATTTAGAACTGCTCTATCCCTTGAAACTTCACTATGATGATAAGTAGGTAGAAAAGTAGAGCAAATAAAATAGTGTCAAGCCTTAGAGGTTGTATTTAACATAGAAAGAGGGAAGTTTACCCATTCATGTTGCTTCATTTTCCAAGTCTCTTTCCCATCATCGAGAAAGTTAATCACATCCTCCAGCGGTCCTTCCATTGTTCCAAACGTATCATAATCGTTGGTATGAGGATCTTGCACTTCATAGAAAGAATTTATCCAAGCAGCATAAAAATCAACTAAAAATCCTCTAACCTTTATAGGTCCATCTTCTATCTGAGTCAGGTTGGCGCAAAATTCCTTTACAACCTCTATTGCAGCTCTGTTTGTCGAATAACAAAAATTTTTTCTTCTTCGCTCTTTAATTATATGTTCTACTTCTCCTCCCGAATTCTTAAAAACTTTATCCTGGATGCATTTTTTCGCTTTGATGATAGAGTTGTATCTTGACTGAGCCTTAGCGTTCACAAATCATGTCTTGTCAAAGTCAAGTCGACTCTTTTTTCATGGAGCCATTCTCGATCTATCAAATTTACAAAAATCTCAACTAAATTCCAAAATAACACTAGAATGGCTTACAAAGGTGACTTAAAGTAATCTAAAATGAATTCCATGGATTTCTTTCAACTATTTTCTCCATATTTTGATTTTTCCAAAATTCCTAAATGTGGAAGAAATACATGGTGAAAATCAAAAATTTTTGCATGGGATTGAAGATGAAATCCGGTGTCAAAATTGGTTGAAAATGCTCCAAATCTAAGATCTCTTAATCCCTAGGTCTGCTTTTTGAAGTTTAGAGGAAGGGGACGATGAATAGTGGCGGTTGACTGGTCAAATAAAGGTATTTTCTGGGTCCTCATCGTAAGCAGGAAAAATCTCGCCATCGGTGTGCTAATTAATTTTAATAGGCTTAAGTCTCTAGAAAAAGCTGTCGTCAGTGGCGTCGAGGGCACTGTCGGTGGGCTTTTTTAAAATTTAAGATTTTAATTTTTGTAATTTTTAATTCATTTCTCGCCTCGTTAATGTTCGATCAATCGATTAAACTTATTTTGCTTTGATTAGATATTATTTTAACTCAAATAAATTCACACAACACAAAACATTACAATTTTTATATTAAATCCAAGTGTTTACAATATTCATACAAAACATTATAACATGGTATTTTCTCAGCCTTAATACATAAAATTTAGCGTCGTAATCCAAACCACAATATTCAAAATGCTGAAAACAAACAAACTATACATAATCTCATATATACTGAGATCAAATATCGAAATGTAAAAAAACAAAAAGTGCAGATTACAAAAAATTAAATTCAAACTAATTCAACACATAAGCAGATACGAACGTCTTCTACTCATCAGGATCAGTACTAAACTCATCTCTGATATCACCCATTGAACGTAAATGAACGAAAAGATTGTAGAAGGGTCTGTAAGGAAACTCTTCAGTAGAATCTTCTTCTATCCATCCTTTCTTTCTCATAAGCCGTATGAAACTAGCCTCAAGATGTCCAAAATCTTTGAAGTGTTCTTTCATCCTCCAGTCAATATGATCAAATAAGCCAGAGATGTTATTAATTGAAGTCATCACGTTTTGTACCTCTTTTTCCAGCCCTTTGAGTTTCTGTAAGATCATATCAGTTTTATCAGCCAAGGGCCTAATTGAAAAAGAACTCTGAGATGTTTGAACCACAATAATGGCTCCATCATTATCATCATCCAGTGTAGGAAACATATCAGTTGGATCTAAAGGTTTCCAAGGCAGAAGTACCTTCTCCCAGGCTTCATATGAAACTTGTGTTGACCTTATTTTTGATGAGTTCTAATCTCTCTCCTTAGTACTTAGGATCTAGCGTTAGGCATTCCCTTTGACTATCCTAGAGGACTAGATATGGAACCCACCACTTAGAAATTTAAAACACTTCTTGACTCCCTTCAAACCCCACAAGTTTGATTGTAAACCCCTAAGCCACTTGGAGGGTTAAGATCAAATGTGGAGGTTTAAAGGATGAGTTTCCTATAGGACTCTTTGGCCTTGGGATTACCCTGGCTGGCCTGGTCTGGTGAGGGTAGGCTTGCACACACCACACTCCTACACACACACATTCCAAAATCTAAAACTACCTTTAACCAATTTGACTCCCTGACTCATTTAGGTAACTCATATGGATGGACCTCAACCCCTAGGCCCTTGGCTAAGAGGGTTAGAAACAACATAGTGAATGTCTAAAATGAGTCCTCTCATGGCCTTTGTGAGTTTAATATGGCTTCTTGGCTCAACCAAAATGATCTCATTTCACTCACACTTGATCAATCTTCATTTTTCCAAAATTTCAATTTTTTGACCCCCGCGGTCATAAACCTACCAAACCTACCAAATACCCTCGAAATTGCCCAAAATTTTAAAATTGCCTAAATTATCCAAAATTCCTCAAAACCAATCCTAAAAATTTCTCCCCACTCAAATTGATCATCCATGACCAAATATACCAAAAATTCCAAAAATACCCCTCAATACCCTCCAAATACCCAAAATACCCTTTTAACCCAAAATTTTCAAAAATTCAGAAAATTCCCAAAAAATCCCAGCTATTCCCAATTTCATTTTGTTAAACTACACCATAAGCCAATTTTTCCAATTTAAACCACTTTTACCAAAACCCCCAATTTAACCCATTTTTAACCTAAGTGGACCCAATGTCCCACCAAACCAACCCAATTGACCTCAATTTTGATTCAATTCAATTCTAAACTTCAATTCAATATCCCCAATACCAATTTAGACTAAATCAAAGCCCAATTTGATGAACATTTGGATCCAGTTTCCATTTGAAGCCTAAGGCCCAATTTTGGTCCATGACCTAAACCTAGCCCAACCCAATCCAATTCAACTCCAATTAGCCCCAAATCTTATCTAAAACCTTCCTAACACCCCCACAAACAAAACACTAATTTGATTTGCCCAAAATTTGAACCTAAACTTCACTCAAATCTAACTCAAATAAAAAATCCCCAATTTGGCCTAAAGCCCACCATGAATCCAAATAGGCCTAAATCCCAAAACCAAAGCCCATCCAAAGTTGAAAACTCTTTGTCACACCCCCATAAAAATTTTTCAACATTAATTTTACATCAAACCCAACATTGGCCCAACCTTAACCCAAGTTGGCCCAATTTGATCCATTTTGACCCCATTACTAAAAAAGGCCCAAATTGAACCCATTTCAACTCCAAATGACACCACTTTTCCAAATCACTCATGATACATCCCTAAACTAAACCCAACATTTATTTGGCATGGTCCTTCACAAAACTTTCATCCAAAAGCCCATTTTTTAAAATCTAAAAGCTCACTTTCCTAAAGACTTTAAAAGCCCATTTTCAACAAATTTAAAAGGCCTAAAACTTATTCTAAAGCCCAAGTGAATTTCCTTTCATTGAAATCATCCCTAAGACCTAAATAAATAATCAAATAATTCTAAATCAAGCCTCATGTCAATTTCCCCCTAAATCCATTTTCATGAAATTGAGTCAAGCCATGGGCAAGCCATAGGCTAGCCATGAAGCCATCCTTAAGCCCCATGCAAGCCATGCGAGTGGTGTTCATGTGACCATACCATATTGGGCAAAAGGAGGGGGTCCTTTAATGATTCCCTTAAGAGTAATTAAACATTTTCATGCCTCCCCTAAACCATGCTTAAGCTTAAATATGCTTAGATAGTGACTTCTCCCCACTAAGCTAGCTGACTTAACTAATTCCCTTCAGCCAAATCAGACCTTGGTGGGTGCACCAAACCCATTTCCATGGGTTGACCAAACCAAGTCCAAAAGTGCCCCTTCCCCATTCCATTTTGAACCAAGCTCTTTACACATGGCCAATCTCCATTGCTTGTACCAAATTCAAACCGTTGGATCGCGTCAGACGAGTGAATGGGACATGAACCGCGGGCCCCCGGAACGTTGAGTCAGATGGCGACGTCGAATAGAGAGGTGACGCGTGGGCTTTCGGAGCTGTCGAGGATGAGTCAGTGCTGCGTGGATAAGTAGATAAACAAGGTATTTTTTGATTTATTAATTACCTAAAACTTAAAAAATCCTTAACTTTGCATTAAAAAATCATTAAAATAAACTAAAAATACACTCTTGCTCAGTGAATAGAGGAGAATAATGTGGAAAAAGAATTGAGTTAATTTGATGAATATTTTATTTTTAATTAATTATTTACTGATTTCAATATTTTAATTCTACATTTGCATAGACCATAGGGCTTTTGTAGCCTCTAATCTTGGGAACATTCCCTGAATTTTCCAAGGTCAGAGGCAACCTCTATGGTAAGTTATTGATTTTCTAAGTTTTTGTGCCTGTTTTGGTATTTTAATTCTAGTAATTAGCATGTTGCTTAAAAAATTCTAAAAAAATTTAGGGAGTTATCTTAGGACCAGTGGACCCTAGGAAAATTATGGTTTGAGTTAATTCATTAAGAGTAATCCTAATTGGTCAAAACACCCAAAACCATATTTTAATTAATTAGGATTATCCACACATCAAAATCACTTGAAAACAATTCTCCACTGATCTTTATGGTCAGAGGAGTCTTACGTAAAAATTTGAGATCAATTGGAAGTGATTAACCCCACTAAATGGACTAACTAAGTTATATCACCAAAATTAAACTTTTAAAATTCATAACTCTAAAAATACATTTCAAAAATTCACCAAATTAGTTTTCGGGCTTCTCTGATATCAGAGGAGTCTAAGAAAATTAAAATTAGAATTTTCTAAAAATCTTCATTTTTCACCATATTTTAATATTTTAATAATTAAAAAATAATAATAAAAATCACAAAAATATTAAAAATCATGAAAATGTCATATTTTGCCTCCTAATCACTTAAGAACAAACTAATTGTTTTTCCCAAGTCTCTAGGTTAAGATATTGAATTTTAAAGGATTAAAACAATTTTTAATATTAAAAAATGAATTTCCTTACATTTTCACTAAATTAATTCTAATAAATCAAAGAAAAATCAGAAAAATATAAAATTTATTTCTCTGAACTCCTTGAGGTCAGAGAGATTTATGAAAAATATAAAATCTATTTTTCAATTTTAATTTTATTTTATAATTAATTAACACTCCAAAATTCAAAATAATAATAATAAATAAAATATAATTTGAAAAATCACCAATATTGGTCCTCTGGTCAGTAGGAACATCCCATAATATTCCTAAGGACAGAAACCTTACCTTGGTCATGTTGTTGAATTTTCATTGAAAACCCTTATTTTTCAAAAAAATAATTATATAAATTAAATTAAATTCAGAAAAATCACATTTTCTCCTCTAATGTCTTAATTGACATGTGAGTAAAGTGACATAAAAATTTTAAGTTCATTTGAGCTTAATTTGATGAGTTATGAAATGAACATGCTTAAAAGGACATAAAGGTAATTAAAGAATTTTAACCCTAATTAATATTTAGGTTTAATCAAGGGGAGGGTAAAATATCTGATTTTAAAATTTGCATTAGATGATTGAAACCTAGGGAATTAAGGGGTAGAAACCCATTAATTATCTTGAAAATATTTAAAGTAAATTTTAATTAATTAAACAATTTGAATTTTGGAAGAATAAGTTAAAATTTTGATTATTAAGATTAGGGATATGATTTAAGAAGATATCAATTCCATAATTTAAAAATCCCTAATTGAATAACTTTATTAATATTCAACTCTTAATCAAACTCAACAATGATAATTGAAATTAATAATTAAATAATTAAAAGGAAAATAAACCTTAATTAAATTAAAAGCTTAAAACAGTAAGTAATTTAGCAATCAAATTGAAATAAATTTAAAACATTAAAATTAATTTGAAATCACTTAAAAAAACAAATCTAAAACAAACTTGAAACATCAAAATCAACCTAAAAAATAATTCATAATTAATTAAAAACATAAAAAATCAAACCAATTAAAAATTAACCTAAAATATTTCAATTAAATTAAAATTAAATCATTAAAATCTAAATTGAATAATCTAAACACCTCATTCAACCCAAATTAATCTAATACATTGAGATCATTTAAAATGTAAAGATCTAATTAAATTAAAACAACTTGAACACTATTCCAAACTTAAAATTATTAAAATTTCATAACTAAATTAAATCACTTTAAATCATCAATTCCAATTTTAAATCATTAAAATCTTTAATAAATTAATTTGCCCTTAATGGCTTTCGTTATCATAACTCTTAAATGGAGCATTAAGTGAAATGTCACTTTACTCATAGGATAATCAAATATCCTAATTCACTGAGCAAGAAGAAAAAATTAATTGAATTCTTGGATAATTAATTCACGAGTACAATAAAATTCATTTGGACTCAAGATAATCTCAGAAGTATTGAAAAGATGTTTAGGACTCGTCCTAAGCACTTTCTCAATATGATGAGATATTTTAGAAGAACAATTGAACTCAAATGTTCTTTGATGAAGAAAATCATCCACAAAAACAAAAGAACCTAGACGTCCTAGGAATTGACTAGCTATAGGATTAGGACTTTGATAGACAACAAAAACCTTCCCTTAGTTTTACCTAGGTGTTTTCTTGCAAATATATATAAATGCCTTAACATGTGCTCTAAGTGTAGCTTGGAATGACGGGAGGACCCTCCAGGTACGCTTTTATTTTATTGCAATTTACTTACCGGTATTGCACTTTACTTTTCTTGCATGTAAAACAAGATTGACACCCTGCATGAAAACTGAAACCTTTAGGATAGCCACAACACTGAAACACAAAACTAAATTAAAAATCACAACAAGATAAAATCCACCGCCACAACATTCAAAAATATTAAAAAAACTCAAAATTTAATCACAAACAAAACACAAAACTACAACTATAACTAAATTAAAACGTCTTGTTGGATGATCGGGAATACCTCGGATGATGTAACCTACGTGTTGCTAACGGGATTTCCCACGGTCTAAATGAAAGTGTGGAACTCATTCAGTTGAGTTTAGTAAATTCATCCGGACTAAGTGAATCCGATGAAAATAATGATCTTTGGAATGATGGAACCGTGGGATCTTAACCGGTGTTGTTATAATCAACTTTAAGATTCCCCTAATAAAACATTAAAGACATTTGGACTTCAAGAATTTTCTAAACCAAAACACTTTTCTCATCTCCTGATTTTCACCTTCTAAAACTAAACCTCTGCGACAACAACAAGGAGCTTGGAGTATAGTAGGCAGCACGGCCATCGTCATCAGCAAAACTCAGGTCTACATCAGTAAAATTCGTTCCTTAGTATAAACAACCAAGCTATAGGATTTCGAGGTAGTTTACTTAGTACAACATAAATCCTTAACTTTTATTTAGGCATTTGCATAATATTATTGTGTAAATTAAGTCCTAACTGGTCTTAGGATTCTGAGGTAGCCGTTTGGTACGACATAAACCCTCACATCTTTGAGGCTATTTGTGTGATTATATCATACAAATATAAGTCTTAATTAATTAAAATTGGCAGGATTGAAACATTAAATAAACTCCCAAATTGAAGCCAAACGATAGGATAGTTTGGGAAGTTTCCAAGATTCTTCTTGGATCCTCAGCTTCTCCTACTTCTCTTCCTTTGGGACTCTTAAAATAAATTGTTCCAAATTTGATCCATTCCTTATTAAAATTTCCAAAATCAAATCCTTTGAAAACCTTAAAGTTTGAAATTCTTGAGAGAAAAACCACTGATCATTATCGAGAGTTTTCTTAAATGATTCCCATCATTTAAGATGTAATTAACTTTAGGGGCATGCCCTTATAGGGAACTTTAAAAACCCCGGTAATATAAACCTTGCTTAATTCCTTTATATTAAGCAGGGGAACTTGTCAACTTATAAAATTGGTTCGCAGACCAAACGGATGTCACAAATCTTCTAGTTTATTTAATCGAGCCCCATCATCAAGCAGTGTGTCTATTCTTCGGGATAGATACACGGTTTGTGATACGGTGCTCATTTATATAAATTATTTGGGATGTGAGATTGGTTTGATTTCATATCTTAAAATTTTCAAACTTAAAATTATTTTCAAAATAAAATGCTACTTTCTAAATTATATATATATATATATATATATATATATATATATATATATTTAAAATTAAATTTAAAATCTAAAATTCACCGACAATTTCTGTAGGCGACCCCTTTTTCTAAAATACAACACAACCTAAAAATATGCCGACAACTTCTGGCGACTCCACTGGGGAGTAGTTCCTCTCGCCATTTTGATTAGATGGTTTTGCTTTCATAAATAGGTAGTGAGTCCATACCCCTTTTGGACCAAACTACAATTCTTTCCGTTGGCATACCACGTTCATTTCTTTCTAGAACGGGTATAGTCAACTCCTTTTGGATTTTGGAGCCACTGTTTAGACACCTCTAAACAGAGAGGTTCCGAAATCCTTTTTGCCTCTTTCTGAGGTGGGCTGGACCCCCAATAGGTGTTAGCCTAGGAGCGGTCTTTTGAGTTGAGAAATCTTACGAGACTTTCTATTTCTTTCCAATTCTGAATCGAATCCTTTACCTTTCCTTTAACCTTCCTCCTTTAATCATTTTTGTTCCTAACAAATAAATCCTCTGATAAACAGCCTTTAATAAATGAATTCTTTTGAATTGCAAATACATTAAGATAAACTAAAATGTGTTTGGACTCTTTCTTTCCTTCTTAAGTTTTACGACAAAAGGAAGCATAATCCGGGACTGACGTTCGGAATTTACCTACGAGAAAATGATCGCACCAAAGTTAATTTTCTCCTTCACCAATGGAATGGACTTCGCTGTCTAAAAGGATGAACCGCCAGACAATGGAATCATCCATTTTGGATAAGGATTCGACAATACAGATATTAAGTTCGCTGACGTCACCCTCTTCACACTAATGTACAAAGTGTCAGAAACTGAGGAACCCGTGATTGAGTTCAATCTGAAGTGGACTCAAGAATTCCCTCCTCTACAAAAAATCTCAGCTGAAAGAGATACCACTGTTCGTAGGAGGACTGTGATCTTTACGCCCACCAGTCTGGTCATCTCTGTACCTACCCCAGCTCCTGCCAAATTGAAGGAAAAGGAAATTCAAGTCTGTGATGAGCCTGCCACCGTGGAGGGTACAGATTTTGCTGCAATACCTTCTGTCTTCAAAATTAGGTCCAGTTCAAAGTTTACACCCCTGACTCAGACTTAGAGAAGAAATAGAAGCAGAAAGACCACATGGATCGAGAAGGCTAACGCTGCTGAAGTTGTTTTTCTGGAAAAGATTCCTGAGGAAGAAGAAGAACTACCTGAAATTTCACCCTTGTTGGAAGGAAGTAGGTTTAACCCTCTCTCTGCTGCATCAGATGAGGAAGATGTCTGGAGGATCGACGCTGCATTACCCCGACCTGCATACTATAGTGACTGTAAGAGCAAGAGGGCTAAGACTACGCCGTTTACCCGACTGCGAGGCGTAATAGAGAAACTAGCTAAGAAAGAAGGGTGCCCCATATCAGAGATCTTAAGAAGAATGGGACGAGTGTCAATCATATCCCGCCTCGGACCGCAAGTGAACCCCCGTCATTGTCCTAGAGAGTCCAAGGAAGAAAGTGCGAGCTAGTTCGCCTGTTGTCGTATCGAGACACCCTATTAGGGAGGACACCACCTACCGACGCACAGCCGACAAACCATCTGGTCCTAGGCCTTCTACTTCAAGAAGGATGGTGTGGTGACCTATCATTGCTGAATCGATACAAGCACAATGTTCTAGAAAGAAGAGTCTCGTCAGAAAGCCAGAATCTTAAGAAAGTGATATTGCATTAAAAGAAACTCCTAAGAAAGAGGTCCAACAGTCATCACATGATAACTGTGAAACCGTTTGGAAGAGACCACTTAAGGATGAAATTGTAAAACTAAGAATGGACATCCAATGGTTGGCAAAGGAAAGAGGAGAAAAATTGGAAACTGAAGTAGATTCATCAGAATTTATGGATGAAGAGTACGCCGAGATTAATATGGTCGAGACCCGAGCAACGGCAGCATCGCAAGGCGCTCCGTCGGCTTCATAAAAGGAAGAACCAGAAGTGATGAGAGCACAACTTCAAGAGAAGGATAACATAATTTCCCAAATGGAAAAAAGGATGGAACAGATGGCTGCCACTTTAGCCACTCTCCAGAGTCAAGTGCAACCTCAGAAAGAAATACCCCTGGAAATCATCCATGTTGTGGATGGAGGAAAGGAGATCACATATGTTAATGGAGATGAACAACCAAAAAAGGATTCTGCACAAAGCACGATTCCATAAAAGGATATCAAAAATATGGTAGAACAGCAGGTGCGAGAAGCTTTAACACAGTCTAAGAGCAGAGCTTCTATTCAGACGGGTAGACCTTACCCTGAGGAATTCGATGCTGTCCAAAACCCAAAAGGCTTCGTACCACCTCTATTCAAGACTTTTGATGGAACGAGAAACCCCCGACAGCATGTCGCACATTTTCGTGCTAGTTGCTGCAATGCCGGTGGAAGTGATGCTTTACTCTTTCAACAGTTTGTCAGCAGCCTGTCAGGGATTGCCTTCGATTGGTATGCAGAATTGCCAAATGGCTCAGTTAAGACCTTTTCAGAATTGGAAAACCTCTTCGTTAAGCGGTTTGCCGGAGCTCGGCACCACATCACTATCGGTGATTTGGTGGTGGAGCAACAGAAACCGAATGAAACTTTGGTGGATTACATACTTCGATGGAGAAACTTAAGCTTGAAGTGTGAACCACAACTTCAGGAACAGCATGCGATCGGTATTTTGCTGAAAAGTATCCATGGCCCGATAACACTTCTCCTTAAAGGATTTACAATTAAGACTTTCAAGAAGTTGCTTAGCAAGGCCGGGAGCTTGCAAGAGGAGGCAAAGCAGCTGAGTTTTGTCGACAAGACTGACAAGCAGAAGCCTGTAAAAGCATTTGAAAAGAAATCCGGAATCATCGTGGCAATAGATAAAGGCAAGCAGCCAGTGCAAATACAGCCAGAGCAACCACAGCCTAGTTATCAACCACCGCAACGGACTTACCAACAACCACAACAGATTTATCAGCAACCTCAGCAGGGCTATCAACATCCTCGACCGAGCCACCAACCATGACAGCATAGTCAACCACTACCTCGTTCATCACGTCCCCTGGAGGAACTTATGAACAAGGAATATCCATTCAAGAAGGAAACAGTAGCTAAGATGTTTCACAGCTTGATGAAGACACCTGCTTTTCAATTACCAGAGCCCAAAAAGCTAGAAGAAGTCAACAAGAAAGATCATCCGAACTACTGCCCCTACCACCGGATGATTGGACACAAGATTGAAGACTGCGTCACTTTTAAGAATTGGCTCGAAGGTAATCTCCGAAGAGGGAACATAACGATCCCGAAGGAATACATGAAGCAACCCCAAAAAGGAGGTTCCATCAATGTCATTTCAATAGATCCTATTGTTCTGATAAACCCATACACGACTGACGATGGATGGAATACCGTCTGGACAAAGTATTCAAAGAAAATATTGGATCATATCCAGAACGCTTCGGTGCGCACTTCAACTCAAAGTTTGAAACATGTCGAGCCGACACTATCTCTTGTTATCAAAAAACTGCCCTAGAAGGAGGAGAAGATCATGGAAGAAAAGAAGACCGAGGTTCCAAAGGGTAGACCAGGGGCTGCTTATCCTAGGATGGTTGTTTCCGATTCGGGGGAGAAATCCCTCGGACCTCTGACTCTGTATGATTATTTTCTCGCCTCAGCGGGATCTTATAATGACAAGAATTTTGGTGTTGGCTACGTTTTGACTGTTTCTAACGATTACATAACTAATGACAACCAACCTAATCTGGATCTCGATTCCGATACGATAAACGATTCCCAAATCATACTAAACTTTGATGACCACGGCGAAGGAGAAGATGCTCACAAAGATGGCTACAAAAGCTCAACAAGCAACGAATCTATTTGTGAATTCTGAGGAGCTCCAATCATTATAGAATTAGAGTTATCAAATTCTGAAGCAATTCCACAAAAGCCAGTCATTTTGATTCAAGAGGATACACCGCTAGAGTCACCACCAGATTCAGAACAAGTAACTGAAGTCAACCTAAGAAGAGAAAAAGTTTTACCTCCGAGAATGGGTCCAAAGGATAAAGGAAAGCGGGTGGTTGCTCAGGAGGGGCCAACCCCAACAGAAGAATTACTCGTTCTGGAAGAAATCAAGGAACATGGTAATAAAGTGGATTATAACGTGCTAGCCCATCTTAGGAAGCTACCAGCTAAACTGAGCATCTACGACGCTCTAATCCTATCAAAGGAGATTAGGGAAACTCTGATCAAGGCCTTACTTGATCCAGAGATTTGTTTAACTCAAATGGCAGGTAATTCCATAGACAAGATTTGCTCGTTAAAAGAACAGCGAGGTGTTACCTTCACAGACAATGATCTGCTACTTGGAACAGCTGATCACAACCGACTGTTGTACATTTCAGTCACTATTGGAAAGTTTACGCTCTCTAGAGAATTGGTTGATCCAGGACATCAATCAACATAATGAATCTTCGGACGTTGACATATTTGGAAATTGACGCTCGTGACCTCGAAGCAGATAAGATGTTATTAAGAGGGTTCAATCAGAAGAGAGAAAGAGCTCTTGGATCGATAACACTATTAATGAAGAACGGTGATTTAGCAAAGACAACCGCAAAATTCCACATAATTGATTTTGAGACATCGTTCAACGCTCTACTGGGTAGGCCATGGATCCATGAAAAGCGGATGGTACCGTCGTCTCTGCAACAGTGCATAAAGTGTTACGAAGGAGGAGAACAGTGTATTAAGGGTGACTTGTAACCATTCTCCGTACACGAGATTGGAATTCATGAAGATGCAGCCTATTATGCGCCTCAAAAGAAAACAATCTTCTCCAGAAATACCGTACCAAATGAAGAAAAAGAAGTTCGGGACGACGAAGAACCTGAAATTATAGTCCAACAGTTACTCACCACTCCCTTACGGCGAGATGGTGAAGGTTTCTCCAGAACTCGCACCCGAGGTCGAGGTCGGGGACGAGGTCGAGGAAGAGAAGTTGGAAAAGTTGGACAGAAGAAACCAGTCATCGACATTGATTAGGAGAATATTTCCGAAGAAGAAGAAATCAATAAAGAAGCAGCAACAGTAAATCAAAAGAAACCCCAGTTCAAGTTCTCTCTCGAAGATGAAAAGAATGAAGAATACAAATCAATGTATGAGAAGATTAACCATTATGTACATATTATGACCCTGACCCCGATCCATTCTAATAAGATCGAGGGTATGGTGGTCAAGGAAGTGCATGGTGGTGGTGCTAAGCCGATCAAATTCTACCGTGGTGCTTCTTCCAAAACTGAAAATGATGTACAATTTGAAGATGTTACTTCTTCTGAATTAATGGAATTGTCTTTTGAGTGGTATTCTCCTTGTGTTCAGAATTTAATTCAACGTGGTGTCTTACCTAAACAATGGACAAAAGTTCGATCACAACACTTTGAAAAATAATGAAATAATGCCGGTCGGCCTCCCAATTCAAAGCACGGTCTCGAATTCAACACAGTAGGATCAGTTGATGACTCAGAGTTTCGCTTGGTTGTCACTTGCAAGTTTAATGAAGAATGATTAGAAACCTCAGATGATCTCAAAGATCTGCAAATCGGAGATGCTCCACCAGAATTCAAAGAAGAAATTAAATCTACAATAGACGAGTTAATGGAAGTTAACTTAGGTACTAGTGAAGAGACTAGGCCGACCATTGTTAGCTCCTTACTCAATAAAAAAGACTCTGAAGAAATGATCAAGCTACTGATGGAATTCAAGGACCGTTTTGCTTGGAGTTACGATGAAATGCCAGGATTAGCTCCAGAAGTCACAGTTCGCAAACTAGGAGTGAATTCCACTGTCGTTCCAGTCAGGCAAGCTCTAAGAAGTATGCGTCTAGAAATTGAACAAGTTATAGTTGAAGATAAGAAGCTAATAGATACTAAATTAATCCATGAAGAACAATATCCAACTTGGTTAGCCAATGTGGTACCAGTCAGAAAGAAGAATGGACAGATCAGAATCTGCGTGGATTTCAGAGATTGGAACAAAGCGTGTCCAAAGGATGAATTCCCACTACCAATCCCAGAATTAATGATCGACATCGCCTCAATGCACGAAGTCTTCTTTTTCATGGATGGATCTTCAGGATACAACCAGATAAAGATGTCACCAGAAGACGAAAAGCACACAGCCTTCAGAACACCAATCATAATATACTGCTACACAATGATGCCATTCAGACTGAAGAATGCAGGAGCAACTTACCATAGAGCTATGTCGAGAATTTTTTATGATCTCATTCAAAACCAAGTCGGGTGCTACGTGGATGATGTGGTCATCAAAAGCAAACTAAAAAAAGATCACCTGTATGATTTAAGAATTGTTTTCGAGCGATTAAGATAATATAACCTTAAGATGAATCCCTTGAAATGCGCCTTCAGCGTCACCTCTGGTAAATTCTTAGGATTTGTTGCCCGACATCGTGGAATTGAAATCGATCCGGAAAAGATTAAAGCTATCATAGAAATGCCGCCTCCCAAAACCTTAAAACAATTACGATCCTTTCAAGGGAAGTTGGCATATCTTCGACGCTTTATTTCGAATTTGTCAGGAAGATGTCAGCCTTTTTATGCTTTTGTTAAGAAGGATGCCAAGTTTACTTGGGACTCCAAATGTCAACATGCCTTCGATGATATCAAACAATATTTAATGACACCTCCTGTCTTAGCAGCCCCAGTCTCGTGTAAACCATTGATACTTTATACCGCAGCTTTAGACGAATCCCTTGGAGCCCTGCTAGCCCAGGTCAATGACGAGGAGAAGGAAAACGCCCTCTACTACTTAAGTCGTTGTCTAATTCCGACGAAAGTAAAGTATCCCCCGATTGAGAAGCATTGTTTGGCCCTGATCTTTGCCGCTCAAAAGCTCAGGCATTACATGCTTTCTCATAAGGTCAACCTTATCTCGAAAGTTAATCCATTGCAATATTTGATGACTCGCCCAACGCTTTCCCGCAGACTTGCCAGGTGGTCAATAATACTATTGCAATTCGATATAACTTTCGTGTCGCTTTGTGCCGTAAAGGGACAAATCCTAGCAGACTTCCTCGCAGCACACCCTTTACCGACAGAATCGCCTCTCAACGATGACTTGCCAGACGAACAGATAATGAGCCTAGAAGACCCCAACGATCGACGTTGGGAACTGTTCTTCGACGAAGCATCTTCAGCACAGAGAAATAAAGAATTGTAAACGATAGTGCCCGGTAAAGCAGGAATCAAACTAATATTTATAACACCGGAGCGAGGAATGTTAAGGTACTCCTACCACTTAACAGAACAGTGTACAAACCACGAAGTAGAATATGAAGCCCTTATAACTAGATTGGAATTAACCATTCAGATGGGGATAACGGATATCAACATTTATGGGGATTCTCAGTTGATAATTCAACTGGTCACAGGATAATACAGAATTCTAAAACCAAGACTCGAGCGGTACTTTCAGTATGCCATGAATTTGTTGGAGCAGATTCCAAATGTAACGATCTATAAGATTCCCAGGAGAGAAAATGCTCTTACAGATGCGTTAGCCCGCCTTGCAAAAGAATTTGCCTGCTTGCAGGATGAATCAGTTGAAGTGTCAGTTCTGGGACGACAAGTTCTCTCACAGCTCGACATGGACATGATACACAAGTCAGGAAAAGAGGAAGAAACAATTGCGGCAGTAACAGAAAATGAAAAAGACTGGCTTCAGTCGCTAATAGACTACTTGCAAACAGGAAACCTATCGGACGATAAGTCATTGGCTCATCAGATTAAGAAAAGAACTCTGTCTTACGCATTAATGAACAATACATTATACATAAGGTCTTTCAATCAGATGTGGCTAAGGTGTTTGAGCGAGTGCGAGGCTCGTGGAATTGTTAAGGAAGTGCACTCAGGGCTTTGTGGTGCTCACCAGTCAGGTCTGAAGATGAAGATGAAAATTAAAAGACTAGGGTACTACTGACCCTCAATGATGACCGATTGCATGAAGGTCGCCAAGAGTTGTCAACAGTTCCAAGTGCATGGAGTGGTTCTACATCAGCCTCTAAATGTGCTACTTCCGACAATTGCATCATGGCCATTTGAGTGTTGGGGCACAGATATCGTGGGCCCGATAGAACCGCCTTCTTCAAGAGGACATCGCCTCATTCTTGCAGCTATAGATTACTTTTCCAAATGGGCAGAAGCAGTACCGCTCAGAGAAGTGAAAGCACAACATGTGTTGCAGTTCATCAAGAATCAAGTTGTCTACCGTTTCGGTGTACCGCGCAGAATCATTTTAGATAATGGGTCTGCGTTCAAGAGTATGAAAATCAACAATTTTGTTAGAAGACACGGGATCGACTAACGCTATTCAACGATCTACTACCCAAGAGCAAACGGCTTGGCTGAAGCTTTTAATAAAACACTCGTCCAAATATTAAAGAAAATTTTGGATGACAACAAAAGAAATTGACACAAGAAGTTGTTGGAAGCTTTGTGGGCCTACAGAGCGACATTCAGAACCCATACTCAGTCTACAACTTATGCTTTAGTGTACGGGTCCGAAGCCGTCTTACCCTTGGAGGTTCAGCTTCTGTCACTCAGAATTGCAGTTGCGAATAAGATAACTACAGAAGAAAATGCCAAATTAAGACTAGAAGAATTGGAAAGCTTAGAAGGGAAACGACTTTCAGCGCAGCAAAATTTAGAACTGTATCAAGTCAAGATGATCCAGGCCCATGATAAACTGGTCCGCCCAAGGACGTTTAAAGTTGGTGATTTGGTTCTAGTACTCAAAAGACCTATTCTTGCACACCGCAAGGTAGGAGGTAAATTTGAATCAACTTGGGAAGGGCCATTCATGGTTGAGACAGTCTATTCAAAGGGTTCCTACCAGCTTGTTAACTGTCTTGGAGAACGACATATGCTTCCAATTAATGGACGATATTTGAAGAAGTATTACACGACCTGATTTTTCGAAGAATGAATTCCCATTCCTAGAAACACGGGTGGAGTAATCATTCGTAACTGGGTCCGAACCCAAAATATAAGAAAAATGGATGATAAGATAAAAAAAAAATCATTAACAAAAAAATATGTTAAAAAGAAAATATGTGAAACGATAAAATTTTGATCTTTTGTTTTAAATCAATTCATTCCCGATCTTTCCTCATCTCTTCCTACTTCCTTTAAAATTTAAAAGAAATAAATAAAATTTTTCATTAATAAATGTTTTCTTATTGTTCTTGTTCTTAGTACAGCCCCTGATCCTTTCCTTATTTTTGTAGGGAAATGTCAAACGGGCGGTTGGTTCTGAACTTTAAGAATGGCGAGAGTCTAGCACTCGATGAAAAGAGGATGAAGGATGGAGCTGTGATTGAAATTGACTCTGATTTCACACCAGCCGGGCTATAATATGAGAAACTGATTGGACTCCGATTGATCGGGAAGAGTTCCACAGTCAGACAGTGATGAAATTAGGTGGCCCATGTCAGCCGTCTACTAGCAAGAAAAGAAAAGCAAACGCCGCTCATGCAACAGGAGAAGACAAGAAAGTTAAATCCATGGTTTCTACAACAGAGGGCAGGCTTGTCAGCGCCATCCCTATAGAAATTCAAGTGGTGAGGAGAGCCACTCTTACTCCTACTCAACAAAGAAATAAGAACCGTCGCATTCGCAAGATGCTGACTAAGCTTGCAGCAGATCAACAAGAAGAGACAGTTGCTACCGTCAATACAAATACTTTGAAGAAATCGGTTCGTCAGAAGCCAGAAAAGAGGAGACCAACTCAAAGAACAACAGAAAAGATAAAAGAAATTCTAAGAAGAGTAGAAATAGAATAAGTACCACGACGCCAGACAGAGCTACCAGTTTTGAAGAGTCTTCTTGCGAAAGCAACCCCGGAGGATGTCTCGATGGAGACTATCCCCAAGGAGCCGAGACATGTAGGAGAGCATGCTGGGGTTGAGCCGTACATCCTGCAGTATGTTACCAGACTCCGATGACTTCAGATAATCCTGGAATACGAGCTGGAGAAATTACAGCAAGTTGAAAAGAAAATTTTTAAATACTTCGAGAGAATTCGAGGCAAGAGGGTCAACATCTTGGAAGGCCTTGAGCTGCATACTGATGTGTTCTCAGATTATGAACAACAGTAGATTGTGGATTGTATTATCGAGCTTCAAAAAATGGGCTGAGCTGGTCTTCTGAGGGAGAAAACTTATTCAGAGCCCTGAAGATGTATGCCAAGGAAAAGTAAGAGTTACTATCCAGTGCGGGTGTTGCTACAACTTCACAGAAGACAGAGAAGGAAATCCACCAGGGATACTCCTTCACAGTGAGGTGGATCTGATGCCAAGAATTATCAAAAGAATGGTAAAGAGAATGGTGACATGGAGGGTATTTCCTGCAGATTGCATACCCAATAGCTGCATCATTAACATTTACAAGGAGGACGACTGCATACCTCTACACATAGACCATCATGACTTTGTCAGACCTTTCTGCATAGTCTCTTTTGTCAACCAGTGTAATATCAAGTTCGGATCTGACTTCCGGATAGCAGGCCCAGGAAAATTTCAAGGGCTGGTGGAAATACCACTACCAGTAGGTTCCGTCATGGTATTAAAAGGAAATGGAGTGGACATAGTGAAACATTGCATTCTAGGAGTGCCTGTTGAACGAATCTCGATCACCTTCAGAAGGATGGACAACAGTAAGATGCCTTTTAACTTTCAGCCAGATCCAGAGTTAGAGAGTCTCCGGTCCTACGAGCTATGAGTTACATGGGAGATAGCACAACTCCAATGCACATCCATACAACATTCCTGCCAAGGGTGGCTTGGAAGGTGATGTTATTGTCCATGTATCTTACTATTTAGACATGGATTTTGACAAATGCTTTTGAAAGAATCAACAAGAATCTTACACAATCCATTTTGGATTTATGAGGATTGTATGAGATACTGAATTTCTGAAGAAAATATCATCATGTTTTGGATCAAGTTGTATGATGTATTTTCAGCATATTGGAATGAGAATGATCATGTCATGTTCTGCCTTAACCTCTTTTTGTGCAAATTGACTGGGAAACGCCATTAAGCTAAATGAACTTCGAACAAAGAACGAAAAGAGAAAGAAAATGAATAAGGAACTCCTTCTTTTTAAGAATTTGAATGTCAAAATAAACTCCAAATTAACATAAACTCTAAAAAGAAAAAAAAAGAAATTGAATCACTAAAAAATGAATAAAACAAATTTAAACCTTAGACTGAATTTCATTCTGAATCCTTCAATTCCAACCTTTCAATTCTCCTTCCCCTGTGTGTTAGAGGATCGACTAGTCCAATTGACAAGGAGTCACGAACTTTGTTTGATTTAGTTCTGATGGCATGGGATTGGGTCCCTCTTCATACAGATCAAATTTCCGAGGCTGGAGCCGAACTTCCAGTTCTCTTCGAGGCTAGAGCTGAACTTCTAGCTCTCTTTCAAATTTCTGAGGCTGGAGTAGAACTTCCAGTTCTCTTTGAAGCTAGAGCTGAACTTCTAGCTCTCTTTCAAATTTCTGAGGCTAGAGTCGTACTTCTAGTTCTCTTCGAGGCTAGAGCCAAACTTCTAGCTCTCTCTCAAATTCTCGAGGCTTGAGCCTAACTTCCAGTTCTCTTCAAGGCTAGAGCCAAACTTTTAGCTCTCTTACAAATTTTCGAGGCTGGAGCCGAACTTCCAGTTCTCTTCGAGGCTAGAGCTGAACTTCTAGCTCTCTTTCAAATTTCCGAGAGTGGAGCTGAACTTCCAGTTCTCTTCGAGGCTAGAGCCGAACTTCTAGCTCTCTTTCAAATTTCTGAGGCTGGAGCCAAACTTCCAGTTCTCTTCGAGGCTAGAGCCGAACTTCGAGCTCTCTTTCAAATTTCTGAGGCTGGAGCCGAACTTCCAGTTCTCTTTGAGGCTAGAGCCGAACTTCTAGCTCTCTTTCAAATTTCCGAGGCAGGAGCCGAACTTCCAGTTCTCTTCGAGGCTAGAGCCGCACTTTTAGCTCTCTTTCAAATTATCAAGGCTGGAGCCAAACTTCATGTTCTCTTCTAGGCTAGAGCCGAACTTCTAGCTCTCTTTCAAATTTCTGAGGTTGGAGCTGAAATTCCAGTTCTCTTCGAGGCTAGATTTGAACTTCTAGCTCTCTTTCAAACTTTCGAGGCTGGAGCCGAACTTCCAGTTCTCTTCGAGGATAGAGCCGAACTTCTAGCTCTCTTTCAAATTTCCGAGGCTGGAGCCAAACTTCCAGTTCTGTTCGAGGCTAGAGCCGAACTTCTAGATCTCTTTCAATTTCTAAGGTTGGAGCCTAAATTCCAACTCTCTTCTTCAAGGCTAGAGCCGAACTTCTACTCTCTTTCAATTTCCGAGGCTGGAGCCTAAATTCCAACTCTCTTCTTCGAGACTAGAGGTTAAATTCTAGTTTTCTTCAAATTCCAAATCACTTCTCGAGGCTAGAGCCTGAATTCTAATTCTCTTCAAATCCCAAGGTTGGAACCTAGGTTCCGATGCTCACCTCAAATTCAGGATTTCCACGAAATCCCTCTTGAAATCAATCTTGAATCGAACATCAATCAAAATTGAAACTTAAACCAAAATCCAAACTCACACATTAAATCTTGAAGTAGAAAATGAAAAGAATCTAAAATCAAATCTCTCTAGATGTTGTGATCTAGAATTCACCTCCTTTTCTCTTCCCCAGCGAGAGTTCTAGAATCTTCAGTCTTGGCGGTTTACCTGTTACTCCCCAACAGAAATTAATTTTCTATACTTCGTTCTAAGTGTGTCACTTAGACGTTTGTGTTAGTTTTTTTGATCTTTTCTGTCAACGCTAATATGTGCGGTGTGCTTAGTTAGTACACCACACCTATTGGGGGTCGATTTGTTTACCTCATTTTTGATAAGGTCTGATCTCTCTCTTTAGTACATAGGATCTAGCCTTAGGCTTTCCCTTTGACTATCCTAGAGGACTAGAGATGGAACTCACCACTTAGAAATTTAAAACACTTCTTGACTCCCTTCAAACCCCACAAGTTTGATTGTAAACCCCTAAGCCACTTGGAGGGTTAAGATCAAATGTGGAGGTTTAAAGGATGAGTTTCCTATAGGACTCTTTGGCCTTAGGATTACCCTGGGTGGCCTGGTCTGGTGAAGGTAAGCTTGCACACACCACACTCCCACACACACACATTCCAAACCCTAAAACTACCTTTAACCAATTTGACTCCCTGACTCATGTAGGTAACTCATATGGATGGACCTCAACCCCTAGACCCTTGGCTAAGAGGGTTAGGAACAACATAGTGAATGTCTAAAATGAGTCCTCTCAAGGCCTTTGTGAGTTTAATATGGCTTCTTGGCTCAACCAAAATGATTTCATTTCACTCACACTTGATCAATCTTCATTTTTCCAAAATTTCAATTTTTTGACCCCCGGGGCCCTAAACCTACCAAACATACCAAATACCCTTGAAATTGCCCAAAATTTGCAAAATTGCCTAAATTACCCAAAATTCCTCAAAACCAATCCTAAACATTTCCCCCCACTCAAATTGATCATCCATGGTGAAATATACCAAAAATTCCAAAAATACCAATCAATACCCTCCAAATACATAAAATACCCTTTTAACCCAAAAAATTCCAAAAATTCAAAAAATTCCTAAAAAATCCTAGAAAATCCTAACTATTCCCAATTTCATTTTGTTCAACTACACCATAAGACAACTTTGCCAATTTAACCCAATTTTACCAAAACCTCCAATTTAACCAATTTTTAACCTATGTGGACCCAATGTCCCACCAAACCAACCCAATTGACCTCAATTTTGATTCAATTCAATTCTAAACTTCAATTCAATATCTCCAATACCAATTTAGACCAAATTCAAGCCCAATTTGATGAACATTTGGATCCAATTTCAATTTGAAGCCTAAGGCCCAATTTTTGCCCGTGACATAAACCTAGTCCAACCCAATCCAATTCAACTCCAATTAGCCCCAAATCTTTTGTAAACCTTCCTAACACCCCCGCAAACGAAACACTAATTTGATTTGCTCAAAATTTGAACCCAAACTTCACTCAAATCTAACCCAAATCAAAAATCCCCAATTTGGCCTGAAGCCCACCATGAATCCAAATAGGCCCAAATCCCAAAATCGAAGCCCATCCAAAGTTGAAAACTCTTTTTCACACCCTCATAAACATTTTTCAACATTAATTTTACATCAAACCCATCATTGGCCCAACCTTAGCCCAATTTTGCCCAATTTGATCCATTTTGACCCCATTACTAAAAAGGCCCAAATTGAACCCATTTCAACTCCAAATGACACCAAACCATTTCCAAATCACTCATGATACATCCCTAAACTAAACCCAACATTTATTTGGCATGGTACTTAACAAAACTTTCATCCAAAAGCCCATTTTTTAAAATCTAAAAGCACACTTTCCTAAAGACTTTAAAAGCCAATTTTCATCAAATTTAAAGGGCCCAAAACTTATTCTAAAGCCCATGTGAATTTCCCATCATTGAAATCATCCATAAGTACTAAATCAATAATCAAATAATTCCAAATCAAGCCTCATGCCAATTTCCCCCTAAATCCATCAAAAATCCCAAAATCCATTTTCATGAAATTGAGCCAAGCCATGGGCAAGCCATAGGCTAGCCATGAAGCCATACTTAAGCCCCATGCAAGCCATGTGAGTGGTTTCATGTGACCATACCATATTGGACAAAAGGAGGGGGTCCTTTAATGATTCCCTTAAGAGTGATTAAACCTTTTCATGCTTCCCCTAAACCATGCTTAAGCTTAAATATTCCTAGATGGTGACTTCTCCCCACTAAGCTAGCTGACTTACCTGATTCCCTTCAGCCTAAATCAGACCTTGGTGGGTGCACCAAGCCCATTTCCATGGGTTGACCAAACCAAGTCCAAAAGAGCCCCTTCCCCATTCCATTTTGATCCAAGCTCTTTACACATGGCCAATCTCCATTGCTTGCACCAAAGTCAAACCCTGACCTCACTGACCATGAAGGTGACCCATGCCTGCCAGCCAGCCACCACAGTCGTCGGAAAACACCATGGCCGAGAGCTTTATTTGGATCCAAAAATTCAAATTCACCTGGCTGAGCTGTCTCAACTCAATTGGACTCCATGGATGTTCTTCCCTTGCATAGAGCAGCTGATCTCAAGCCCTAACTCCTCTTGGGAGGCCCTTTAGCCATGCCTATTTAAACCCACCACCTTCTCGGCCAAACAAGGTCATAAACCAGAGCTTAACAAAACTCTGCCAAAATTGCTCCAGGACTTTCTCCTAACCCAAAGCAATTGATTTCCAGTGTCCCTTTGCCCTAATCCCCATTAACAGAGCTCAATTTCTCAGTCAAAAATCCACCCAAAAATCAGGACAACTCTGAAACCTCCACCAAAATCAAATTAAACTCACCCACACCTGCACAAGATGTAGATAAGGAGTTTCCCAGTGAAAGCCCCCTCACCAGGCCAGCCATCCTCTCTATCAGTCAAGATTTCAAATCTGCCTTGGTCACTTTCATACCTAAGCAATTCCCCAAAGCTAGAGACTTCATCTGGAGCATCCTTGGGTGCAATCGAAGGTGCCACAACTCTCTGATTGAAGCTTCACTTCTCAGAGCCAAGGTATGGACCACTTCTTCCTCCCGAGCTTCCAGCGATTCTCTATTTTGCTTGACTTAATTTCATAGCCTATAAACCTTATGGATGTGTTCGTCTCCTCAAGACAAATTCATAGAGCATAAGAACATGAAAATCCATTGAGAAATAAGAGAGATCTTAGAGTTTGAGTGTGGACAGCTCTCGGGACACACCAGGTGGAGACGATGATTGGCCGCCATTGGATCAAGCATGTATCGAATGGACGGTGCAGATCGCATCGGACGAGTGAACGGGACATGAACCGCGGGCCCCTAGAGTGCTGAGTCAGATGGCGGTGTCGAATAGGGAGGCGACGCGTGGGCTTTCGGAGCTGCCGAGGATGAGTCGGTGTCGCGTGGATAAGTAGATAAATAGGGTATTTTTTGATTTATTAATTACCTAGAACTTCAAAAATCCATAACTTTGCATAGAAAAATCATAAAAATAAACTAAAAATACCCTCTTGCTCAGTGAATAGAGGAGAATAATGTGGAAAAAGAATTGAGTTAATTTGATGAATATTTTATTTTTAATTAATTATTTACTGATTTCAATGTTTTAATTCTCCATTTGCATAGACAATTCACCATGGCATGAGACCATAGAGCTTTTGTAGCCTCTGATCTTGGGAACATTCCCTGAATTTTCCAAAGTCAGAGGTCACCTCTATGGCAAGTTATTGATTTTCCATGTTTTTGTGCCTATTTTGGTATTTTAATTCTAGTAATTAGCATGTTATTTAGAAAATTCTAAAAAAATTTAGGGAGCTATCTTAGGACCACTGGACCCTAGGATATGATTTAAGAAGATATCAATTCTTTAATTTAAAAATCCCTAAATGAATAACTTTAATAATATTCAACTCTTAATCAAACTCAAAAATGATAATTGAAATTAATAATTAAATAATTAAAAGGAAAATAAACCTTAATTAATTTAAAATCTTAAAACATTAAGTAATTTAACAATCAAATTGAAATAAATTTAAAACATTAAAATTAATTTGAAATCACTTAAAAAAACAAATCTAAAACAAACTTGAAACATCAAAATCAACCTAAAAAATAATTCATAATTAATTAAAAACATAAAAAATCAAACCAATTAAAAATTAACCTAAAATATTTCAATTAAATTAAAATTAAATCATTAAAATCTAAATTGAATAATCTAAACACCCCATTCAACCCAAATTAATCTAATACATTGAGATCATTTAAAATGTAAAGATCTAACTAAATTAAAACAACTTGAACACTATTCCAAACTTAAAATTATTAAGATTTCATAACTAAATTAAACCAGTTTAAATCATCAATTCCAATTTTAAATCATTAAAATCTTTAATAAATTAATTTGCCCTTAAAGACTTTCATTAGCATAACTCTTAAATGGAGCATTAAGTGAAATGTCACTTTACTCCTAGGATAATCAAATATCCTAATTCACTGAGCAAGAAGCAAAATTTAATTGAATTTTTTGATGATTAATTCACCAGTACAATAAAATTCATTTAGACTCAAAATAATCTCAGAAGTATTGAAAAGTTGTTTAGGACTCATCCTAAGCACTTTCTCAATATGATGAGATATTTTAGAAGAACAATTGAACTCAATTGTTCTTTGATGAAGAAAATCATCCATAAAAACAAAAGAACCTAGATGTCATAGGAATTGACTAGCTATAGGATTAGGACTTTGATAGACAACCAAAACCTTCCCTTAGTTTTACCTAGGTGTTTTCTTGCAAATATATATAAATGCCATAACATGTGCTCTAAGTGTAGCTTGGAATGACGGGAAGACCGTCCAGGTACGCTTTTATTTTATTGCAATTTACTTATCGGTAGTGCACTTTACTTTTCTTGCATGTTAAACAAGATTGACATCCTACATGAAAACTGAAGTCTTTAGGATAGCCACAAAACTGAAACCCAAAACTAAATTAAAAATCACAACAAGATAACATCCACCGCCACAACATTCAAAAATATAAAACAACTCAAAATTTAATCACAAACAAAACACAAAACTACAACTATAACTAAATTAAAACGTCTTGTTGGATGATCGGGAATACCTCGGATGATGTAACCTACGTGTTGCTAACGGGATTTCCTACGGTCTAAATGAAAGTGTGGAACTCATTCAGATGAGTTTAGCAAATTCATCTGGACTAAGTGAATCTGATAAAAATAACGGTGCCAAATGATGGAATCGTGGGATCTTAACCGGTGTTGTTATAATCAACTTTAAGATTCCCCTAATAAAACATTAAAGACATTTGGACTTTAAGACTTTTCTAAACAAAAAAACTTTTCTCATCTCCTGATTTTCACCTTCTAAAACTAAACTTCTGCGACAACAAGAAGAAGCTTGTAGCATAGTGGGCAGCACAGCCATCGTCATCAGCAAAACTCAGGTCTACATCAGCAAAACTCATTCCTTTGTTTAAATAACCATGCCATGGGATTTCGAGGTAGTTTGCTTAGTGCAACATAAATCCTCAACTTTTCATTAGGCATTTGCATAACATATTGTGCAAATTAAGTCGTAACCGGTCTTAGGATTCCGAGGTAGTCATTTGGTACGACATAAACCCTCACTTCTTCGAGGCTATTTGTGTGATTATATCATACAAATATAAGTCTTAATTAATTAAAATTGGCAGGATTGAAACATTAAATAAACTCTCAAATTGAAGCCAAACGATAGGATAGTTTGGGAACTTTCCAAGATTCTTCTTAGATCCCCAGCTTCTCCTACTTCTCTTCCTTTGGGACTCTTAAAATAAATTGTTCCAAATTTCATCCATTCCCTATTGAAATTTCCAAAACTCAAATCCTTTGAAAACCTTAAACTTTGAAATTCTTGAGACCAAAACCACTGATCATTATCGAGAGTTTTCTTAAATGATTCCCATCATTTAAGATGTAATTAACTATAGGGGCTTGCCCTTATAGGGAACTTTAAGGACCTAGGTAATATAAACCCTACTTAATTCCTTTATATTAAGCAGGGGAACTTGTCAGCTTATAAAATTGGTTCGCAGACCGAACGAATATCACAAATCTTCTAGTTTATTTAATCGAGCCCCATCATCAAGCAGTGTGTCTATTCTTCGAGATAGATACACGGTTTGTGATGTAGCGCTCGTTTATATAAACTATTTGGGATGTGAGATCGGTTTGATTTCATATCTTAAAATTTTAAAACATAAAATTATTTTCAAAATCAAATGCTACTTTCTAAATTATATATATATATATATTAAAATTAAATTTAAAATCTAAAATTCACCGACAATTTTTGTAGGCGACCCTTTTACTAAAATACAACACAACCTAAAAAAATGCCGACAACTTGGTACTGACTGCAGAGTACAAAAATTGTAGAAGGATGTCCAAGCCCATAAATTGATCCATGAACAATCAGGCCTAAAGCAAACTTCACAATAATCAAACCAACATCAATAGGTAGTCTTACTTGAATACAATAGTTCAGAATCTCACACTCCTTAGAAACTTTATTGACCCTCATAGTGGGTAACAGTTTTGAGGAAATAAAGAAGTGCCAGCGATTAGAAACGAGGTTTATAAGTGATGCAGAAAAACTAACATACCCGTTTTCTCTTGTTTCCCAATTTTCCGCTTCATCAGTCAAGTAACGATAGATCTCATTCATATTATTCCTTATAGGGATAAAGTTGGAGTAGTGGCAAACGGGTGTATTCTCTATCGAATATAACTCATTAATTTTAGAAGGAGTAAAAGTTACCCATCTACCTCGCACATAGACGACTCTGTTGTTGATTCCGTGTAGATTGAAATAGAATTCTTTTACCACAGGGATGATTACTGCAGAGGTGTTATAGCACAATTCTTCCCAAAATCGTCGCACAATCATCTCTTCAATAGGTGTCGTCAAATTCTCCAATCCTTAATTCACGAATTCTCATTCCTTGATCAATCCCTTTTTCATTATTACCTTATTGAAGATTCATTGGGCCTCGCAACTGATAAATTTTCTTCTATTAAACACTCGAGATCTAGGGATTTCAGGGTGTGGAGTTTCAATTCATTTTTAGGAGATAGATAGTTTAGAATTCGAGTTCTAGGAGTTTTTAAAGAGTTAAAACCACTTAAAATCACTAGAAACCGTCAAAATAACTCCCTAAACCGTCCATTCACTAAACTCACCGTCGGCGGCGTCGATCTTTCCCTCAGCGGGATTCTTTAATAACTCAAACTGAACTTGGCGGGAAAAACTCACCGTCGGCGGGCTCGATCTTGCCATCTGTGGCCAAGGTAAAAATTGCCCAGTTTCGCTCTGGTCCGAATGTGTTCCAAATTTTTCTATGGATCCAATTATCATGATGATCATAAGGGTAAATTCGAGTAGTAGAACTCATTCATACCACAAACTATCAATCAATCAAATAGATATACTACTATTAAATATAAAGATAATTATGGGTTGCCTCCCATAAACCGCTTGGATTAACGTCGTCAGCACGACCTATTCAAGGTGTTAATCAGGTTGACTGAGCATTAAAACTTCTTTAAATTTTGGTGTTTTACCCTCAAAATATGGTTTTAATCTGTGTCTATTTACTTTGAATCTGTTTCCAGTCTTTGGATCTTCAATTTCAACAGCTCCGTATGTAAATACTTGAGTTATAGTGAAAGGTCCTAACCATCGAGATTTCAATTTTCCAGGAAATAATTTTAGCCTTGTATAATACAACAATACTTTGTGTCCTAGTTCAAAATTCTTTTGGTTAATCTTCCGATCATGTCATATCTTCATTTTCTCTTTATAGATTCTATCGTTATTATAAGATTCATTCCTTAATTCCTCTAATTCATTCATCTGCAACAATCTCTTCTCACTAGCATCTTTCAAATTATAATTAAATTCTTTAATCGCCCAATATGTTTTATGCTCTAATTCAACTGGTAAGTGTCAAGTCTTTCCATAAATAAGTTTGTAAGGAGTCATTCCAATCAGAGTTTTATAAGCAGTCCTGTATGCCCATAATGTAGTGTCTAGTCTTAAGGACCAATCTAATCTACTAGGGTTTATAGTCTTTTCTAAAATTTGTTTAATTTCTTGATTAGAAACTTTAGCTAATCCACTGTTCTGTGGATGATAAGCAGTAGATATTTTATGAATAATATTAAATTTTTCTGCCAATCTATGAATATATTTATTCCTAAAATGGGATCCTCCGTTAGTGATAATCACTCTTGGCATTCTGTATCTTGTGATAAAGGTTTTTCATTAAAAATTTTGAAAAACTCTTAGCATCACAACGAGGTAAGGCCTGTGCTTCAATCCACTTAAAAACATAATCAACAACAACTAATATATATGAGTTTCCAAATGAAGGAAAAAATGGTCCCATGAAATCTAATCCCCAAACATCAAAAATTTCAACTTCTAATATAAAATTTAGAGGCATTTCATTTCTTCTAGATATATACCTACTCATTGACATTTATCATAAGTTTTGATATATCTATAAACAACTCTAAAAAGAGTGGGCCAATAAAATTCAGCTTGTAAAATTTTATGTGCAGTTTTGTTAGTCCCGAAATGTCCTCCAAAATCAGAATCGTGACATTTTTAAATAATCTGTTCAGTTTCTTCATAAGGTACACATCTTCTAATAATAAGCTCCTTACATTGCTCATATAAATATTATTCATCCCAAAAATATGCTTTAGTATCATGAATGAATTTTTTTCTGTTGTTGTTGAGTTAGCATAGGTGGTAAAATATCACTTACAATATAATTAACTATATCAGCATAACAAGGTATTTTCCACTCATTTATATTATAAAGTTGTTCATCTGGGAAACTGTCTGTAATTTCATTGTCAGTGTCAGATAATTCACAATATTCTAATCTTGATAAATGATGCGCAATTTGATTATCAGTTCCCTTTCTATTTATTACTTCAAAATCAAATTCTTGCATCAATAATATCCATCTAATTAATCTTGGTTTGGTATCCTTCTTTTGCATTAAATATTTAATAGCAGAATGATCAGTATGCACAATACATTTAGTTCCAATTAAATAAGATCTAAATTTATTAAAAGCATATACAATTGCTTATAATTCTTTTTCTGTAACTGTATAGTTAATTTTAGCATTATTAAGAGTTTTACTAGCATAGTATATAACTTTAAAAATTTTATCATATCTTTGTCCAAGAATAGCTCCTATAGCATAATCACTAGCATCACACATAAGTTCAAATGGTTTCTCCCAATTAGGTGAAACTATTATAGGTGCTCTGATTAATTTATCCTTTAATAATTCAAAAGCATTTAAGCATTCTTTAGTAAATTTAAATTTCTTGTCCTTTTCTAAAAGTTGGCATAGAGGTTTGGTAATTTTTGAAAAATATTTTATGTAGCGTCTGTAAAAACCAGCATGTCCAAGAAAACTTCTTACCCCTCTCACAGTAGTAGGAGGTGGTAATTTAGCTATAACTTGAATTTTTGCAGGGTCTACTTCCATGCCATTTTCTGAAATTTTATGCCCTAATAAAATTCCTCCTGCAACCATAGATTGACATTTCTCCCAATTTAGAACTAAATTAGTTTTTTCGCATAGCTCCAAAAATTTTTCAAGATGATCCAAGCATGCGTCAAATGATGTTCCAAATATAGAGAAATCATCCATAAATACTTCTATTTCATCATCAATTAATTTACTAAATATAGATATCATACATCTCTGAAATGTTGCAGGTGCATTACATAATCCAAAAGGCATCCTTTGAAAAGCAAACGTTCTATAAAGACTAGTAAATGTAGTTTTCTCTTGATCCTCAGCAGCAATAGGAATTTGATGGTAGCCAGTATATCCATCTAAAAAAATAAAAGTATTTGTGCCCAACAAGTCTATAAACATTTGATCCAAGAATGGTAAAGGGAAGTGATATTTCCAAGTGGCCGCTTTTAATTTTCTATTGTATATACATATACGCCATCTAGTAACTTGTCTGATAGGTATCAAATCATTATTTTCATTAGCTTCAACAGTCACTCCTCCTTTCTTAGGAACACAATGAATTGGGCTTACCCAAGAATTGTCCGAAATAAGATATATAATACCATTGTCTAACAATTTTAATATCTCTTTCTTGACTACATCTTTCATCATAGGGTTTAATCTCCTTTAGGGATCAACTCTTGGTTTATGTTCATTATCCAAAATAATTTTATGAATACAGATTGAAGGATTAATTCCTTTAATATCTGCTAGTGTCCAACCAAAAGCTTTCTTATACTTCTTTAATGTGTCTAAAAGTTTTTGATCTTGTAATTCGTTTAATTCTGCTGATATAATAACCGGTAAAGTTAAAGAATTTCCCAAAAATGAATACTTCAAATGAGTAGGTAAAATTTTTAACTCAAGTTCAGGAGGTTTTATAATTGACGAAACTATATTCTTTTCAGCATTTTTCGTAATATCCAACATCTCAAACCTTTCTTGTATAAAGTCTAATTCTTCATTTTCTGCTTCTTCAAATAATTCTGCTTTTTCTATTTCTTGTTTATCTTCAAAGTATTCTTTAAAAGGTTCATTTTTCAGATGTTCAAAAATTTCCATTCGAAAACATTCATCATCTTTTTCAATAGAAGGGTATTTCATTGATTTTGCTATGTTAAAAGTTACTTCTTGATCATTTACTCTCATAGTTAATTCTCCTTTTTGAACATTAATCATAGCTCTTCTAGTATCTAAGAAGGGTCTTCCTAAAATTATGGGTATTTCTTTATCATCCTCCATATCTAAAACAATAAATTCCATAGGAAAGATAAATTTATCCACTTTTACTAACACATCTTCGATAATTCCTTTAGGATATGTCACTGAACAATCAACTAACTGAAAAGTTACTGAAGTAGGTGAGACTTCTCCCAAACCTAATCTTTTAAAAATTGATAGAGGCATAAGATTAATGCTGGCTCCCAAGTCACATAAAGCTTTTCCATAAAATTTTTCTTCAATAGCACAAGGTATAGTGAAACTACCAGGATCATTTAGTTTCTTAGGAAGCTTTTTCTGAATAATTGCACTACACTCTTCGCTAAGTGCAACAGTTTCATTGTTTGTGAACTTTCTCTTGTTGTTTAAAATATCTTTCATAAACTTCACATAATTGGGCATTTGTTCTAATACTTACACAAAGGGAATATTCACCGTTAATTTCTTTAGAATTTCAAGGAATTTAGAAAATTCTTTATCCTTTTTATGTTTCTTTTATCGCTGATGAAATGGTGGTGGTGGTTTTTCTACAGAAATTTTCAAAGCTATTAGTGGATATTCTAAATCATGATCTTGCTGATCCTTTTCTTTTTCAGTTTCCACTTTCTCTTTTTCAATTTCTATTTCTTTTTGTACTCTTGTTTCTAATTCTTTTCCATTTCGTAACTGTATCACTTTGATTTGTTCTTTTCCTTGGTCTTTAGGATTAATTTCCACATTACTAGGAAAAGTTCCAGGAATTCTGTTATTAAGCGCAGTAGCGATATGCCCAAGTTGATTTTCAATATTTTTTATAGGAGTTCCTTGATTTTGTAATTGGTTTCCTTGAATTTGTAACTGATTTCCTTGATTCTGTAAATGCTGACCCATATTTAATATCAATTCTTCCATAGATAACTTCTTTTCCTTAAATTGAGAGTTATTATTAAATCCAAGTGAATAAGAAGGTTTATAATTAGAATTTCCTTGGTTAGATGAATTTCCTAATGGGTTTACTGAGTTGTTCGCCCATTGTTGATTAGTAGAATTGTTATTCCAATTAAAATTTGGATGATTCTTCCAACCAGGGTTATAATAATTTGAATAAGGATTATTGGGTCTATTATTAATAGCATTTAAAGTTTCATAAGAAGGTTGAACATCCAAAAATTGCCCAGATAAATTTTCTTCTATTATAGTAGTAGAATAATTCATTCCAAAATGATCTAATTTCTTAGATATAGCAGCAATCTGAGAAGCCAACATAGATATTGCATCAGAATCATGGATACTAGCTATTTTTTTGGGATTTAGCCTTTTAGAAGGCCATTGAAAATTGTTGGTAGCCATTTCTTCAATTAATGAATAAGCTTCATCAAATGTTTTTGACATTAATGAACACCAGCGGTAACATCAATAATAGATCTAAGAGATCCTACTAATCCATTATAAAAAGTTTGAATAATTAACCAATCTGGTAACGCATAATGTGGACATTTCCTAAGAAGATCTTTAAATCTCTCCCAAGCTTTGTATATCGATTCTCCGTCAAACTGACTAAAAGAGGTTATATCATTTCTAAGCTTAGCAATTTTTGAAGGAGGAAAGTATTTGGATAGATATTTTTGTGATAATTCTCCCCAAGTTCTAATAGATCCAGGTGCTAACGAATTTAACCACATCTTAGTCTTATCCCTTAAAGAAAAAGGAGAAATCATAAGTCTAACAGCATCATTAGATACTCCGTCATATTTAAAAGTAGCATAAAGTTCTAAAAAACTAGCGAGATGTAAATTAGGATCTTCATTTGGTGAACCACTAAATTGATTATTTTGTACCATTTGGATAATTGCAGGTTTAAGCTCAAATGAATTAGCCGCTACATCAGGGTTTTAGATAGTTAAGTGAATTTCATCTAATGTAGGGCTAGCATAATCTCTTAAAGGTCTCGGTTGATTTGTATTTTCAATTGTTGAATTATTTGCCATTTGATTTAAATTTATGATTTCTCTTTTCTGTTTTCATTTAATTACGAATCCTAAGGTATTAAATTTTTGGTACCAAGTTTACACATACACAATATAAATTAAAACTTAAGTAATTTTGAAATAGTTTGTTACTCTAGTAATTATTTCAATAATTATTTTACTAATTACATTAATAATTACTTTACTTCCCAAGGAACGACACCAAAAACTTGACATGCGGGGGTGTTGGTGCATCAATTTATAAGTGTTAACAAATGTAAAAATAAGATAATATTCAATAATAGCAAAGTTACCCCTTATTAATGCAAGTATATGTATCGTTCAAGTAATACAGGGCTCTAATGGAGTCCTAGATATCGATCCCACAGAGAAGTTAGAGATTACAAACTAATTACAGCAGTTGAAATTACTATCTAGTAAACGTAAATAAAGAACAATTATACTAAATTCTACTACTAATCTTGAATGGGAAGTTTCAATATAGAAAAGTATCTCTCCCCTTGTTAAGAGAATTAAGTGAATGGATAATGAAATTAGTTAGAATTATATTGTGTCAAATAGGAGCATTCTTATTCTTTACCCTTTGGTCTAGGCATAAAGAATATTGACTAATCCTATGCTTGGTTACTGAATCTGCGGCTAGGCTGGGAGGATACCGGCTCTCACTTTGGAGCTCCCACATTCCCCTCGCCTGAGGGTTAAAATCTACACTTCATCACCCAAACGATAGGACCGAATTAAGGATTTTAGTCTATCACTCTAAAATCTCCAATTCTACGCCCGATAAATAATATTTCTCTATTTATTTGCACCCTCCTTTCAAGGACTTTGACCTCCCTAAATCTCGGATGTAATCTTTACTTTAGTTGTGAAATCAACAGATTTTAATAGATCAATTGGCCAAATTGAAAGTAAATTAAGATTTAAGTAAAAAGATTATCACAATTTTTATTGAATATTTTAGGCACAACTAATTCAATTTTCCATTTCACAAAATCTCAAAATAAGGAGAAAGACAGAGAAGATTACTCAGTGTGCATAAGAAGAATAACACAAAACTTGGATTTAATAAAAAAAATCAAAGTTACAAAATAATAAACACAACTTATCTCGATTTTTCTCCCCAAGCAGACTCCTTGAAGTTCCTCTGACTCTTCGTTCTTGTACAACACACTCAACTAAACTCACTATTATACTCTCTAGAACACACTTACACACACTAATGACACTTTGGAGACACTAAAGACACTAAAAAGACACTCAAAAAGGACACTCAATCGGCCTAAATTCGTCTCTTTTTAAAGAGGGAGAAATATTTCCAAAGGTTACTTATGCACCTCTTCAAAAAGCGTTCAGATTCAATGAATCTTGCTTGAACTGACCTTCTCGCCTTCGACAGACTTCTAGAACATAGGCCAACTGCTCAAGCTAGCTGTCGGCAGGCTCGATCTCACTGTCGGCGGGATCCTTTATAATATATTTGCATGCTCTTAGGAAAAACACGCGATCGGTGGCCTATTCCACGCATTCGGCGGCCAAGTTCAACTTTTGTCTCTTTTGGTCCTTTTTTTCCAGTTTCAATCCTTTTCTCATCTTTTTGCTCCATTATCTATAAATCTTCATACATGCAAAAAAACATAGAAAACACCTTTTTTAAAGTGCAATATCATCAAAAATTAATATAAAATTGGTATGAATTTTTTTATTCATTTTTCTTTGGTCACTCATGAACATAATTTATTTCTTCCTCTTGAAAATCTTCAGAATGATGTAACTCCTCTTCTTGCTTATGTTTTAATTCTTCTCCTTCAGATTTTTCTTCATAAGTTGACTTGAAATGACATTCACTCAAATATCTGATAACATTCATTCTATAACATTCATCATCTTTACCTCTTGCAGGATATTTCATCGTTTTCGAAATATTGAATGTAACAGTTTGATCATTAACCCTCATTGTTAATTCCCATTTTTGTACATCTATCATTGCTTTGCCTGTGGCTAGGAAAGGTCTTCCCAAAATGATGGGTATCTCTTTATCTTCCTCCATATCAAGCACAATGAAATCAACAGGAAAAATAAATTGATCCTCTTTAACTAAAACAACTTCTATAAATCCTAATGGATATTTGATCGAACGATCTGCTAATTGCAGAGTTACAGTAGTTAGGGTATTTCTCCTAATCCCAGTCTTTTGAATATTGATAGAGGCATAAGGTTAATGCATGCACCCAAATCACATAAAGCTTTTCCATAGAATCTATCTCCGATTGCACATGGAATTGTGAAACTACCGAGATCTTTAAGCTTTTCAGGAAGCTTCTTCTAAATTATTGCACTGCACACCTCAAAAAGTGCAACCGTATCATTATCTTCAAACTTCCTCTTTCTATTAAGAATATCCTTCATAAATTTCACATTTTAAGGCTTCAGCAAATGGAATATTAATGGTATGCTTCTTATATATCTCCAAGAATTTTGAAAATTTTTTATCCAATTTTTGTTGACAAAGTCTTTGAGGAAATGGAGGTGGTGTCTTTTCTAAATCAACCTTAGGTCGAGAAATTGGTCATTCCAAACTGTTCAGAGTGTCCTCTTTTGGTTCTTCAATCTCTTCTTTCTTTACTTCAGTTTCTTTCTGAACTCTACCTTCCAACTCTCTTCCACTTCTCAGTTTAATTGCTTTTACATGCTCTTTATTTGTTTCTCTTGGATTCACTTCAGTATTACTTGGAAGCATTCCTAGGGATCTATTACTTAATGAATTTGCAATTTGCCCTAATTGATTTTCGATATTTCTAATGGTTTCTCCTTGAATTTGCAATTGATTTCCTATAATTGACATCACTTCATTAATAGACAACTTCTTCTCCTTTAATTGTAAAGCATTGTTAAAACCTGGAGGATAGGTTAGTCTATAATTATTATTTACTTGGTTGTTCCAGTTCCCCAATGGGTTTACTTGGTGGTTCCTCAATTGTTGATTAATACCACCCTGATTATTGGTATTCCAGTTAAAGTTTGGATGATTCTTCCAACCTGGGTTATAATAATTGGAATATGGGTTATTAGGATTGCTTATAGCATTCAATGTTTCTGGTGAAGAATAAGAATCAACCATTTAGCCTAATGAATTTTCTTCAATCATGGAATTTGGTTGAGAAAAATTCATCCTAAATTGGTCTTTCTTCCATGAAATTGCAGCAAATTGATTTGCTAACATTGCAAAAGCATCATTTTCATGAATCCTGGCTACCTTTTTAGGATTTAACTTTTCAGAAGGCCATTGAAAATTATTAGTACCTATTTCTTCAATTTAAGCATAAGCATCAGAAAACTGTTTAGACATTAATGATCCACCAGAAGCAGCATCGATAATTGATCTAAGAAATCCAACTAATCCATTGTAAAAGGTTTGAATTAATAACCAATCTGGTATCGAATGATGTGGACATTTCCTGAGGAGATTTTTAAATCATTCCCATGCTTCATATATTGATTGACCTTCAAACTGACAAAAAGATGTAATATCATTTCTCAACTTTGTAGTCTTCGATGGTGGAAAATATTTAGTAAGGAATTTTTGTACTAAATCAACCCAAGTTCTGATAGATCCAGATGCTAACGAATTTATCCATATCTTGTCTTTATCCCTTAGTGAGAAAGAAAAAAACTTGAGTCTAATAGCATCATCTGAAACACCATCATATTTAAAAGTAGCACACAACTCTAGAAAATTATCAAGATACAAATTAGGATCTTCAATTGTTGCTCCCCAAACTGATTATTAGACACCATTTAGATAATAGCAGGTTTAAGTATAAAGGAATTAGCAACTACAGCAGGATGTTGAATACTACCATGAAGTTCATCCGTTGTAGGGTTAGCATAATCTCTTAAAGATCTGAATTCTTGATGGATGCCAACATTTTGATCTTGATGATTTGTCATTTCTTGAATATCTTTATCTTTTTCAGAATTGTTAATTTTTTTTATTTTTCTGATAGTTCTTTCTAATTCAAAATTGTAAGGTACAAGTCCCTCAGAACCTGAACTACGCGTGCAAAAATAAAATAAAATAAAACACAACACACTAACAAAAACAAAGAGAATTAAAAATTTAAATTTTTCTTAATTTTCTTTAAAAATGCAGTTTTAATTAATTTCCCCAACAACGGTAGCCAAAAACTTGATCGCCAAATATTTCTGCTTACGTTTTAGATATAAAAATTATGATTTTATAATATGGGATACTACGCAAGTATATGTATCATTTATCAATAAATATAAGACTTTCTGATTAAGCCCCGAGATATCAAACCCACAGGGAAATGTAAAAACTTTTTGAAGAAATAAGAAAATCATATTTTTACTTATTAAATGAATTTTGAAAGTATGTTTTGATTTTTAAAATTTGAAAATATTTATTGGTATTTTTAATAAAAAGCTAAGTAGGAAATGAAAATTATCAGAACTTTAAAACACGATTTAAAACATATGAAATAAAATATTTCTTTCTTTCTCTTATAAAGCAGTAATATTTATGAAAGTATTGTTGTGGAAGTATTTAAATGTGTTGTGACAAATAAAAGCAAATTTATTCTTTACCCATACTTGGCTCTATAAAGAACATTGGTTAATTTGAAATTTTAAAATTTTGAACATGGTTAGGCAGGGAATATACCAGCTCTCACTCTAGAGTTCCCTCGATGCCCACCACCTGGGGGCTAACTTCTCATAACAAAATTTAAAATATTAAACCAAATTAGGGGGCTTTAGCCTGTCACTCCAAAGACCTTAATTTTACTCCCCATTAAAAACATATCTCCTATTATATTTGCATTCAATTATATGGACTACAATTCTCACCCATATAATTGCATGTGATTTTTACCATTTGTTTTTTGATACAATATCGCATTGGATCTTACATAATCTCACAACAAATTTTAACATCTTAACTAGAAAAATTAAGAAGTAAATTAATTTCATGGAATTAAATCTTCACAACTTATTCCAACTTTAAACACCTATACATTCCACAACACTCCTACATAATTTAATTACTTCTTCATTTAAGAAAGAAAAATTTAAAGAAAACTACTCACATATCATGGAGAAAACACAAGCACACATTGATTTGAAAATAAAAATCATAAAGAAAACACAACAAGAAAAACTAAATATAAAAATAGAAGTAAAAACTTAATCCTCTCCACAAGACTCTGGAAGTTCTTTTGAAACTTGACTTTCCACAGGACAACACTATAGATGTTGGCGCCCAACTCTCCTGACTCCTCTAAATTTAGACTTTAATAAAAACTAGATAAATTGATGAAAGAAAATTGGTGGAAAGAAGATTTCACACCATCCCTTTCTCCTTTCAAAACTAAACTAACAATCTCTAAAAAACTTTTAAAAACTATAAACAACGAAAAGACTTAAAGTAAAACTAAAAAAGGCTCTTTGAAACTAGAAGAGGACTCCTTCTTGCAATACTCTCTCCCAAATTACATGACATAATTTTAATAATAATCCAAAAGGTGCCTTGGTGCCTCTTCAAATTATGTCCCGATTCAATGTATCCCCTAAAAGATGCATCCCTTCATTTAAATTTTCCGCCCATGGGAAGTTAAGGAAGTCACCACCAAAAGTTGCTTCAAACACCCCTTGAAATTGGTGTTAAAAATGAAGAAAATTTGATTTTTAACTGTGGCTCCTAAGCACCGACCAGGCGGCACTTAGCCGCCAAAGTCCAATTCTTTATTTTATTTTTCATTTTTTTGCTCCAAATTTGATTCAATTTTGCTCCTTTCATCATAATCACTCATTTTCTTCACACCTGCAAGAAAAACACAAAATACCTTCCATTAAAGTGCACTATCATCAAAAATAGGTATAAAAATGTGCATAAAAACGCTATATATTTTAGGTGTATCAATCATTTTGCAAAGTAAATTAAGATCCGATGAAAATAACATCACATTAATAAAATAAGAAAATATCTAAGCAAATCTAGATTTTTAAACATGCATCTATTTCATTTCAAAAGAGAAGTAAAATGAAGATAATGATATAAGAAGTAAAAGAATTGATAGAATTACGTAATAAATTAAGAGCCAACAAGAAACTTATTTCATTAGTATTATATTATATTTATGCAACTATCTATCACCTAGAAGCATCTAATAAATAATTATATCATAAAAATAATTTTCTTACACATGCCACTAATTTATTTTAAAAGAAAGAGTAAAGTAAAGTACTTAGGAAGCATGAATAAAACACAACAGAAAAATTTATTTAAATCAAAGGAAATCGACTAGAAAAGTTTTACAACAAATACAAAAAAATGAAGAACACAATACTTAGTTTTTTCCCTTTGAAAGAAAGAAGAAGATCTCTCCACTAAGGTCTCCCGCCGATCCATGTGCCGCTCGTACATTCCTTACATAAAACTTTCAAAATCCCTCACCAATCTCTCCTGAAAATGTAGAAATGTACATCTCCATACTCATGCTAAACTATACACACTCACACCCTATGGACCTTATGTAAAACGACCCCAAAATGATTCTCCAAAAGGACTCTAAAAGGACTCTAAAAGGACTCTCTTTGGCCGTAGAATTAATTCTTATTTATAGAGCTTCGGAAATGACCAATGGTTGCCTCAGACATCTCTTTAAAATTTATCCAAATTCATTTAATATTCTAGAAAGTAACTGTGGCGCCTAAGCACCAAATTGTTTGTGTGAAGGGTCGTACCCCTTCACTTAAGAGATGCACCTCTTCATTTAAAAATCACTCTAATGTGTCTAGATTGATTGTATTACTTGATGGCATGTAGAATTTCATCCAAAGGCTTCTAGAATGCTTTGGAACCACCAAAAACTATCCAATAACCGTCCCCATAATGTTTCTGGCTGTGTCTGGCGCCTAGGCACCCGTTTCCGGCATCTAGGCATCGTTTTCTCATCGTCACTAGCGCACAGGAGCCAGTTCTGGTGCCTATGCGCCATCCTATGCGCCATCCTATGCGCAGCTTCACCGTTTTACTTCGTTTGGCTTTGTTTCAACTCAATTTCGCCCCGTTTTAGTTGCGTTGCATTCCTAACATATTCACCTACAAGATAAACATAAAAATAATCTTTCTTCAAAGTGTAATTTCATTAAAAAACATGTAAGAAATGTAAAAGAGATTAAGCATAAAAAGATAAATAAATAAGTGCTAGGTCAGAATTTTCTTCTTTGCTCAGTTTGGCTCCAAATTGCATTATTTTTGTTTTATTTTCTCTAAAATCATATATTTTTATACTTGAAGACAAAAATATGCAAAATTCCTTCTTTTAAAGTGTTTATCATTAAAAATGTTCATAAAGTGAGCATAAAAGCTACACTAAAAATAGGTAATTTTTAGGTGGATCAATTCACCCAAACTTAAACGTTATTTATCGTCAAGTAACACTATAACATATAAAACCAAACAAGAAAATCATGAGTATGATTTTCTTTAGAAGTTCCTAAAATTTTATTCTAGAAATGTAGTAGTACAATTTAGAAAAAAAATTAAGTAAATGAGACTAAATTAAAGTTTAGAAATCTCTTAGATAAAAGAGTATGAAAATATGTGTTGCTATCTAATTCAGAAATACTTCTAGATTTTCAAAATATAGGAGCTAGACATTTTATATCTTTTTTACTTAAAAATATTTCTTAAAAATAATTATACTAACTTTATTATATTTTTAAGCTTAAGATTTTTTCAAATCTTATACTTTAAAAAGCTCAAGTGTGGAACTAATTTTTGATTAGGCCCTTTAATCCTCAAGCTTCTCCTTCCTTTTTCACATACTATACTTTTCTTTTCTTTTCTTTTCTTTTATTTTACTTTCTCTTTTTCTTTTCTTTTACTTTCTCTTTTCTTTTTCATACTTTACTTTTCTTTTCTCAGGCAAGGATTAATATATCTAGATAGGCCTTTAATAATTTTGAATTCCACCCTTTCTTTTCTAATGCATAAGGAGATATATATCTTTTACTTAGAAATATATCAACAGTTTTTAAAATTATTTTTCAATAAAAAAAATTTAAATATTGAAAACAAAAGTATAATTCTTCTATTTCTCTAAAATACAACTCTTCCTACTATAGATAGTTTTACAATATTTATCATTTCTTTACTAAGAAAATTTTAACTTTAAATTTTTCATCACCACTATAGATTTTAACTAAATTCTCTTATTCATTTCTATATTCAAAATTTTATTTCCCTAATATAACTTCATACACATAATTATTTTTCATTCAAAAATCAAATTTATTTATAGCATTTTTTAGAACAAATAAAATTTAAGTTTTTAAAAATTATTTTTCATCTGCCCCCCAACTTGAATTTTAAAATATTGTACAATTAATTCCATAAAATGTAGGAGGAAGAAAAGCTGAATATACTAACTACTACAACATCCTATCAAATTTCTATACATGCATAATCAGGATAGAATGACTGCAGGAGAAAGTAAATCTAGCCTAAAACATGCTTGCAATAATATTAAACAAAAAGGAAGTATACTAACTTTAAAATATATTTTTCTTCCTACCCCCAAACTTGATTTTTAACATGTATAGCATTCAGTACAAAAAATATAAGCAGGAAGAAGAATAGTAAAAAAATTCTATCTACCTCAAATGTCTATAAAAAACATCTACAAGTATTCATCAGGACAGAAAATTTTCTAATAGAAAGTAAATCTAAACTAAACTTGCTAGAAAAAATTAAACTAAAGAAAGGCCTATCAAGTAGGAGAAACATCGGCTTAGCAATATATATTTAAGTGTTCTTCAAATCTCTAATTTGTTGTAACACAAACATATACACACATGATAAATGAGGTCAACTCTTCCTTTAACTCATCACATCTCACTAACATACTTCTGATTTCTAACGGAATCACTACACTGTTGACCTCATTTTTGATGAGGTCTTCTCTTCTTCTTTTTTAGTACTTAGGATCTAGCCTTAGGCTTTTCCTTTGACTATCTTAGAGGACTAGAATTGGGATCCACCATCTAGAATTTCAAACCACTTCTTGACTCCCTGCAAAGTCCATAAACCTGACTGTAGACCCTTAATCACCTAGAGGGTTGAAATCAAAATGTGGAAGTTTAAAGGATGAGTTCCTATAGGACTCTTTGGCCTTAGGACTGCCCTGGGTGGCCTGGTCTGGTGAAGGGGCTGACTTACACACACACTACACTTATACACTACACTTTCACACACCTCCTAAAACCACACCCATATCTAACTCGACCTCCCGACTCATGTAGGTGATTCGCATGGATGGTCCTTAACCCCTAAGCCCTTGCGCAAGAGGGTTAGGAACAACATAGTGAATGCCTCAAATGAGTCCCCTCATTGCTCATGTGGGCTTGATATGGCTTCATGGCTCAACCAAAATGATTTTATTCCACTTACATTCACCTAACCTTCAATTTTCCAAATTTTCAATTTTTGACCCCGGGACCTTATACCTGCCTAGCCTACCCAAAACCCTTGAAATCCTCCAAAATTTCCAAATTACCCAAAACTCCCCAAAATCAATTCCAAACATTTCCACATCACTCAAATTGACCATCCATACCCAAAAATATCAAAAATTCCAAGAAAACCTCCCAATACCCTCCAAATACCCAAAATACCCCTCTTGACCCAAAAATCCAAAAATTCAGAAAATTCCCAGAAAATTCCAGAAAATCCCAAATATTCCCAATTTCATTTTGTTCAACTACACCATGGGCCAATTTTGTCAATTTACCCTACTTTTGTCAAAACCCCCAATTTGACCCATTTTAACCCAAAGTGAACCCAATGTCAAACCAAACCTACCCAATTGACCCAAATTCTGGTCCAATTCAATCCTAAACTTCAATTAAACATTCCCAACACAAATTTAGACCAAATCCAAGTCCAATTTGATTGACCTTTGGATCCAATTTCACTTTTGGCCTTAAAGCCCAATTTGGACCCATGACCCAAACCTAACCCAAACTCACCCAATTCAACTCCAATTAACCCCAAATCTTTTCTAAATCTTCCTTAGCATCCCCATAAGAAAAACACTAACATGATTTGCCCAAAATTTGGACCCAAACTCCACTCAAATTCAACCCAAAGCTAAAAGGCCCAATTTTGACCTAAACCCAAATCTAACCCAAATGAGCCCAAACACCAAAATCAAAGCCCAATCAAAGTCAAAACTTCTTTGAAACACTCCCATAAACATTTCACAACATTAATTTTACATCAATTTCAACCCTAGCCCAACATTGGCCCAACTTGGCCCACTTGGACTATATTGGCCCATTCACCAAAAGAACCCAAATTCAACCCAATTCAAACCCAAATCACCCCCAATTTGCTTCAAGTCACTCATGACACATCTATGAGCTAAACCCAACAATTATTTGGCCCAAGCCTTTACCAAAATTTCATCCCAAAATCCATTTTAAAATTCAAAAGCCCACTTTCCTAAACCATCTTAAAAGCCCATCTAAAACCATTTCAAAAAAGCCCAAAATCCACCCTAAAGCCCATATGACATTTCCCCTCATCATACTTTCAATTAAAATCATCCCTAAGTCCTAAACCAATGATCAAATAATTCTAAATGAGGCTTCATCCAAATTTCCACCAAATTATCCAAAATCCTTAAAATCCATTTTTATGAAATTGACCAAACTTTTTGCCAAGCCAAAGACAAGCCATGCAAGCCATGGACAAGCCACATGAAGCCATGGAAGGCTTGACATGTGATCAAGCCACTAATGGCAAAAGGAGGAGCCTCTTTTAAGCCCCCTTAAAAAGGTTTTAACCCTTTTAATGCTTCACCTTAATCCATGTTTAATCAAAATATTCATGGATGGTGACTTCTCCACCCTTTCCTAGCTGATCCATCCGATCCTCCCTCGACCCAAATCAACCATGGGGAGGTGAACCAAGCCCAAAAGGTGGGTTGACCCACTTGGACCCAAAATGAGCTCATCCCCCATTCCATTTCAATTCAACTCCTTTACACATGTCCATGGCCAATTGATCGCACAAACTTCCGACCACGACTTCCCGACCTTGAGGGTGACTCGACCACGGCCGGCCAGCCACCACGACCGCCGGAAACCACCGGGCCGAGAGCTCACATGTGAGCCAACTTTGGAATTCTCCCTTGCTGAGTCGCCCCATCCCCAGTGGCCATTGTGGTCGTTCGCCGCCCGACCTAAGCGACTGATCCCAAGCCCTAACTCTCCCGGGAGGCCCTTCACCCTCTCCTATTTAAACACCACCCCTCTCGGCCATGAGAGGTGCTGAAACAAACCTTAAGGAAACTCGCCAAAATTGTTCCGGACTACTCCCCATACATAGAGCATTTGATCCCCACCGAAATCCCCCGTCATTTCCTCTCTGCGAGCTCGATTTCGAGTTGAAATCCGAGCCCAAAACCGGGACACTTCTCCACGGTGAGCCAATCCCCAAATTGATTGGTGCTACACCTTCACCGGACCAAGAGAAGGTGTCCACCAGCAAAAGCCCCATCTCCGAGGCCACCCGGTTGCTCCGACCTCCAAGCTTTGTGATCGGTCGGGGTTAAAATCCTACCTAGGCAATTCACTGCGACCAGGAGACTTCATCTGGAGCTTGCTGGGATCCAATCGAAGGTGAAACAACTCTCAGATCGAAGCCACACTTCTCTGAGCGAAGGTATGGCCTCACTCTTCTTCCCGAGCTTCTGAACATTCTCCATTTTTATTGCGTAAATTTCATCCCACATAAACCATATAGATGTGTTCGTCTTCTAAAGACGAATCCATAGAGCATAAGAACATGAAAATCCATTGAGTATCGAGTGAGATCTTAGGGATTTAGTGTGGACGGCTCTCGAGTGAGGACGCTCGGGGACGATGAACGGATGCCGTCCATTCAATACACGCGCGGACGGACGGCTCAGATGGCGTCGGACCGGGGAGACGGTACGAGAACCGCGGGGCCCGGCTGCCGACTCGGATGGCGGCGTCGAATGGGAGCGCGACGCGTGTGCGTTCGGAGATGCCGAGGATGACGCGGCACCGCATGGATAAATAGAAAATTAGGGGTATTTTCTATTTATTTAATTCCCTAAACTTCAAAAATTCATAACTTTGTGTAGGAAAGTCATAAAAATAAAATAAAAATACCCTCTTGCTCAGTGAATAGAGGAGAATAATGTGGAAAAGAAATTATTTAATTTTATCAAGTATTTTATTTTTAATAATTTATTTACCCTCTGCATATTTTTAATTCTCCATGCATGTATACAATTCACCATGGCATGAGACCATAGGAGCTTTTGAAGCCTCCGAATTTGGGAACATTCCCTGAATTTTCCAAAGTCAGAGGCCATCCCTATGAAAAGTTATTGATTTTTCAAATTCATGTTACTGTTTTGAGTATTTTAATTCCAATAAATAGCATGTTGTGAAATAAATTCTAGGAAAATTTGGTGATGTTCCTTATGACCAGAGGACCCTAGGAAAAATAGTTTTGAGTTAGTTCATTTAAAACAACCCTAATTGGCTTAAACACCCAAAATGGATCTCTAATTAATTAGAGCTAACCACACATCAAATTGACTTGAAATCAATTCTCCACTGACCTTTAGGATCAGAGGAATCCACCATAAAAGTTTAAGGTCAATTGGACTTGGTTAGCCCTACAAAATGGGTTGATTAAGCCACTTAGTCATTTTAAACTTTAAAAATTCATAACTTTCAAAATACCTTTCAAAAATTCACCAAATTAGTTTTGGAGCCTCTCTGATATTAGGGGAATTTAAGAAAATTAAAAATTTCAATTTTCTAAAAAAGTTGATTTTTTAATATTATTTTAATATTTTAATAATTAAAAAATAATAAAAATCACAAAAATAATAAAATTCACCAAAATGTCACATTTTGAATTTTAATCACTTAGGAACAAACCCCATATTTTTCTTAGGCCTATTTAGTGAGATATTAAATTTTAAAGCTCTAGGGTAATTTTAAAATTAAAAAAATGTATTTTCTAGCATTTTCACTAAAATAATTATAATAAATCATAGAAAAATCAGAAAATTGTAAAATTGATTCTCTGATTTCCTTGATATCAGAGAGATTTTTGAAAAATATAAAATTCATTTTTCAACATTTATTTTATTTTTAAATTAATTAACACTCCAAAACTTAAAATAATTATAATAAAAATAATATAATTCAAAAAATCACCAAAATTTGTCCAAGTGGTCCTCTAGTCATTAGGGATGTCCCCTAATTTTCTTAAGGATAGAAACTTTCCCTTGGTCATGTTATTAAATTTTCCTTGGAAATCTCTATTTTCTACCAAAAATAATTATATAAATAACTTAAATACAGAAAAATCACATTTTCTCCTCTCATGTCTTCATTGACATATGAGTGAAGTCACATAAAAATTTCAAGTTCATTTGAGTTTAATTTAGTGAGTTATGAAATTATTAAGCTTAAAGGGTAAAGTGGTAATTAAAATTTTAACCCTTAATTAAAACTTTAGGTTTAATAAAAAAAAATTAACAAGTAAAATATTTGATCCTAATCTGATTTGGATGATTGAAATTTAAATGATTAAAGGGTAGAAACCCATTAAGCAATTTAAAATGATTAAACCTTAATTAAATAATTGATTAAATTTGGAAGAATAATAAAATTGGAATTATTAAAATAGGGATATTATTAGGAAGAGATTCATGCTTTAATTTAAAAATCCCTAAATTAATTATCTCATTAATATTCAATTCTTAATCAAAATGATAACTCAAATTCAAAACATTAAAAGACTTAATCATTAAACCAAAATTAAATTATTAAACTCTTTTAAAATTTTAATTAAAATTAAAAATAAAATTAAATTAAAAATTAAATTAAATTAAGTAAATTAAATTGAATTAAATTAAATTAAAATTAAAAGTTGAATTAAATTAAATTAAATTAAATTAAATAAACAAATTAAATTAAAATTAAAAGATGAATTAAATTAAATTTAATTAGATAAATAAAACCAAATTAAATTAAGTTAAACAAAATTAAAAATTAAATTAAATGAATTAAAATTAAATTAAATTAAATTAAATTAAATTAAATCAAATTAAATTAAAATTAAATCAAATCAAATTAATTTAATGTAACATCAAATCAAACTAAATTGAATTAAATTGAATTAAATTAAATTAAAACTCAATTAAATTAAATTAAATTAAATTAAGTTGAATTAAATATAACATCACCAAAGACAAAGAATTCAAAATAAATCTAAAATAACTTGAACACTATTCCAAATTTAAACCCATTAATTGAAATTAAACTAAATCACAAACCATTTGAACACCAATTTACCCTCGAAAGCTTTAGTTATCATAACTCCTAAACAGAATATTAAATGAAATGTTACTTCACTTATAGGACATTCAAATATCCTGGTTCACTGAGCAAGATAACAAAACTTGAGATTCTTGGACGATTAATTCATTTGTATAATTAAATTCATTTGGACTTAAAACAATTTTAGCAATATTGAAAAGATGTTTAAGATTCGTCTTAAGCACTTCCTCAGTACGATAGGAAGTTTATAAGAACAATTGAACTTAATTGTTCTTTGATGAAGAAAATCGTCTTCAAACCAAAACACAAGGAATCTAGATGTCATAGGAAATGACTAGCTATAAGATTAGGAATTTGGTAGAAAACCATAACCCTTACCTTAGCTTTACCTAGGAATTTGCTTAAATATTCTAATTGTGTTTTAAGTGCAGCTTGGGATGACGGGAAGACCCTCCAGGTACGCTTTTATTTTATTGCAATTTACTTTTTTGCAATTTACATTATTGTAATTTCATTAATCGCATCGCACTTACTTTTCTTGCATGATAAACAACTGTTGCATGAAAATTCACACCTTTAGGATAGTCCCTAAAACTGAAACCAAAACTAAGTTAAAATTCATTGCAAGATAAAATTCACCGCCACAACATTTCAAAATATAAAACAACTCAAAATTTAATCACAAACGGAACACAAAACTACAATTACAACTAAATTAAAACGTCTTGTTGGATGATCGGGAATACCTCGGATGATGTAACCTACGTGTTGCTAACGGGATTTCCCACGGTCTAAATGAAAGTGTGGAACTCATTTAGTTGAGTTTAGCAAATTCATTTGGACTAAGTGAATCCGATAAAAATAATGATGCCGGAAGGATGGAACCGTGGGATCTTAACCGGTGTCGTTATAATCAACTTTAACATTTGTTTTAATTAAAATATTGAAAACACTTGGAAATTAAGATTTTCTCTAAACCAAAACACTTTTCTCATCCCCTGATTTATGACTTCTAAAACTAAACCTCTGCAACAACAAGGAGCTCGGGGCATGGTGGGCAGCACGACCATCGTCATCAGCAAAACTTGAATCTACATCAGCAAAACCATTCTTAGAATTAAATAACCAATCCATAGGATTTCGAGGTAGTTTTCCTAGTGCAACATAAACCCTCAACCTTTGTTAGGCATTTGCATAGCAAATTAAGCCCTAACCGGACTTAGGATTCCGAGGTAGTCGTCCGATACGGCATAAACCCTCATATCTTCCAGGCTATTTGTATGATTCTATCATATAAATATAAGTCCTAATTAATTAAAATTGGCAAGATCAAAACATTTAAATAAATATTAGGACTTTCTTAAACTCAAGCCAAACAATAGGATAGTCGGGAAATTACCGAAGTTCGCTTCGAATCTGTGATTTCTCCTACTTTTCTTCCTTTGGATTCCCAAAACAAAATGTTCCAAATTTGATCCATTCCCTATTGAAATTCCAAAATTCAATCCCTTGAAAACTTAAACTTTGAAATCCTTGAGAGCAGAATTATTGATTATTATCGAGAGTTTTCTTAGGTGATTCCCATCACTTAAGATGTAATTAACTATAGGGGCTTGCCCTTATAGGGAATTTTAAAAGAACCCAGGTAATATAAACCTTGTTTAATGCTTTCATATTAAGCGAGGAATTTGTCGGCTTATAAAATTGGTTCGCAGACCAAACGGATGTCACGAATCTTCTAGTTTATTTAATCGAGTCCCATCAGTCAAACGAGTGTGTCTATCCTTAGGGATAGATACACGGTTTGTGGTGCGGTGCTCGTTTATATAAACTATTGGGATGTGAGATCGGTTTAATCTCATATCTTAAAACCTTCAAATTTAAAATTATTTTCAAAATCAAATACTACTTTTCAAAATTATTTATTTAAATTAAATTAAAAATTCGCCGACAACTTCTGTTAGGTGACCCCCTTTTCAAAATAAAACACACAACCTAAAAAATAATGCCGACATACACTAATAAATTTGGTACTTATAAATGATTTAATAGAGTCTAATCCCAAGGATACTATTATCTCAAATATGTTGGCTCTTGAGCACCAACATCAGGCATCACCTTATCCCTTTAAGTAAATTCCTCTAACATTTATAAGGATAGTGTAAGGTAATCTATAGGTTAGTCATTAAATAGGTTCATGACTCCTACCAAATGAAAACAAGGTCACAGAAAAGAGGTAATGGAAATTAAGATGGATCCATAAAAAGTTAAGGAATCACTTTCTTCATGACACTCAAAATGATCAAATTAAACTACAACAATCCAAATATCAATCAAACTGATCAATTCATAATGACACTTAAATATCAATTTTATTCGCTAACAATCCAAGCAGATCAATCCAAACTAAAGAAAACACACTAAAACACTAACAAACTTGACTCACAATCAAACTAAATCAAACCACACTAATAACTATGGGTTGCCTCCCATAAAGCGCTTGGTTTGACATCGTCAGCCTGAGAAATGATTCCTCCTGGATCAAAATTCCATTTAAGTAATCCTTGATCAATTGCCCAATCTTTTCCAAATCCAGGAATTCCTATGAAATCCTCAAATTTTATTTTATTTTTTCAGCTCTTCCATTTCAAATTGATTTAGATCAGTATTCCCTAAGTTTCTTCCTAGGTCCAATATTCTTCTAATAATTTGCATATTATATCTTCTTTAAAATTCATAAGAAATGGATCTATATAAGATAGTTCAAGATCTCCCAAATTTTGGATTGGATTCTCTCTAGGTGGTTCAGATTCTGAATAAAATTCTTTTAGATTGCTCTTCTGATTCAAGTTATCTTCTATTTCTGCCCCTTTGTACTGAGTAAATGATGGAGGTGATCTTTCAATATTTGTCTTAGTTGAGGAAATAAGGTTTTCTAATTCCTTAGGAATTTCTTCCATTGGTCTTTCAATCTCCTTATCCTCGTTTCTCAACTCAAAGTTCTTTTGAATCATATCCTTAAATTCTCTTTTAAGTCTTAGTTCGATATCTTTATATTGCTCATCATTCATATGCTTAAAATTTATCTCAGGATCATAAGGTAAAATCTTCAAGGGATAACTGTTAATAGCATTAATAATCTACCCCAGTTGGTTTTCTATAATCCTTAATGCGACCTCTTAATTTTCCAATTGACTCGCCATTTCATTAACAATGTTTTCTAACAGTAATTCATTCTCTTCATCTTGTGGGTTGGAGTTACATCTATAAGGAATGGAAAATCCATCATTAAAGTTGTCCTGATTCTTTTAATCACATAATTGATTATCTTCCCAAAATTGGCTTTCTCCTCCAAAATTAGTATTCCACTTAAAATTTGAATAATTTTCCCAACCTTGCTTGTAAAAATCAAAATAAGGATTATGTATCTCATGGCTAGTTTCCATCCATTGTCCAAAAAAAATTTCCTGAATAATAGGGGTTCCTTGCCTAGCATTATAATCCAAATTTAAATATTTATTACATTGTTGATCCGCCATTTCTACATTAAATTCATGGAGTCTTTTATGATTCGTCATCCTCCTAAAAGTTTTCTCTAAATCTAAGTCATAAAATTCAAGGTCTGCGGCAGCTGAACTACGCATAAAAATTTAAAGACTTAACTAATAGGACATATCTCAAAAATATTTTTGGTATTTTTGATTTTATTTTAAAATAAACTCACAATAATTAAACACATGATATTATAATACTATAAATTCCAAATCTAATTCTTACAGCTTTAACTAAAATTCTCCTAAAAGTTCTTACTGAAGCTTCCCCGACAACGGGGCGAAAAACTTGACTTGACCCGCAATTACGCAGTAAATTAACTTTCAATAGTTGGCCAAAAGCTTGACCCAACTTATACATAGCGACTAGGGTGAAAAACCTTAAATGATATAAAATTAGAAAATATTTTACACACTAGGGGTACTACACCAGTATACGTATCGTTTCAAGTAATATAGGGCTTTCCTTTAAAACCCAAGTATCGATCCCACAGAGAAGCGAGGTAAGAAATCCTTTAGGGTAATTCTAGTCTGATTCTATAAGGCCTTAATTTTGAATGTCAATTAAAATGATTTTTCTAATAACTATTACTAAATGAAAATTTAAAATAAAAAGATAATTTATCTGGATAAATTGGTTTAGAGAATTTTGAGATGTTAAAGACTACCTTTCTCTCACAATTACCTAGATAATGTGTAGGAAAGAAATGCTTAGAATTTAATCTAATAGTGACAAATAGGAGCATATATATTCTTTACCCTTTGGTCCAGGCATAAAGAACATTGGCTAGTTTTTAAAGATTGGATCAGGATGTACTATTAGTAGTAAGGACGAATTCTAGGCTCTCACTTATAGATTCCCCCAGGGTGCCTGTGGTCGGACCTACTAGTGACCCGTCACCTCTTCTTAAACCAAATTGATAAAATTTAGTCTATCACTCTAAAAACATAATCAATTTTACGCCCTTCAAAGATTATTTCCCTTTCAATTTGCACCTCCCCTTTCAAGGATTTACAATCTACCTTTTCAAGAGAAATGTGGTAATCACTAGTTAAGAAATCTTAGCCCACAGTCAGATCTTAAGAATTCTCTACAGATTTTAACATTACAAGTGATCAGTTTGCAAAGTAAATTAAGATCCAGTGAAAATACCATCAGTAATAAAATAAGAAAATATCTATGCAAATCTAGATTCTTAAACATGCATCTATTTCATTACAAAAGAAAAATAAAATGAAGATAATAACATAAGAAGTAAAAGGATTGATAGAATTATGTAATAAATTAAGTTCCATTAAGAAACTTATTTCATTAGTATTATATTATATTTATGCAACTATCTGTCACATAGAAGCATCTAATAGATAATTATATCATAAAAGTAATTTTTCTACACATGCCACTACTTTATTTTAAAAGAAAAAATAAAGGAAAGTACTTAGGAAGCATGGATAAAACACAACAGAAAACTTTATTTAAATTAAAGGAAATCCACTAGAAAATGTTTACAGCAAATATAAAGAAATGAAGAACACAAAACTTAGCTTGTTCCCTTTGAAACAAAGCAGAAAATCTCTCCACCAAAGTCTCCTGCCAATCTATGTGCCGCTCGTACATTCCTTACATAAAGCTCTCAAAATTCCTCACCAATCTCCCCAGAAAATGTAGAAATCTACATCTCCACACTCATGCTAAACTATACACACTCACACCCTATGAACCTTACGTAAAATGATCCCAAAACGACTCTCCAAAAGGACTCTAAAAGGACTCTAAAAGGTCTCTCTCTGGTTGTATAATTAATTCCTATTTATAGAGCTTCGAAAATGACCAAGGGTTGCTTCATGAATCTCTTCAAAATTCATCCAAATTAGTTGAATATTCTAGAAAATAACTGTGGCGCCTAGGCGCCAGATCATTTTAGTGAAGGGTCACACCCCTTCACTTAAGAGATGCACCTCTTCATTTAAAAACTGCTCCAGTGTGTCTAGATTCATTGTATTACTTGATGACATGTAGGATTTTGTCTAGAGGCTTCTAGAATGCTTTGGAACCACCCAAAACAGTCCAATAATCGTCCCTAACATGTTTATGCTGTGCCTGGCACCTAGGCGCCAGTTTCTAGCTCGTAGGCACCATTTTCTCATCGTCACTAGCGCCCAGGCGCGTTCTGGCGCCTAGGCGCCACCCTGTGTGCAGCTTCACTGTTTCGCTCCTATTGGCTTCGTTTCAACTTTGTTTCACCCCGTTTCAGTTGCGTTGCATTCCTAAAATCTTCACCTACAAGATAAAGATAAAAAAAACCTTTCTTCAAAGTGCAATTTCATTCAAACATGTAAGAAATGTAAAAGAGATTAAGCATAGAAAGACAAATCAATATGTGTTGGGTCAGAATTTTCTTCTTTGCACATTTTGGCTTCAAATTACATTATTTTTGCCTTATTTTCTCTAAAATCATATATTTTTATACTTGAAGACGAAAATATGCATAAAGTGAGCATAAAATCTACACTAAAAATAGGTAATTTTTAGGTGGATCACCGACATTCGTACTTATTAAACTCATGTACAATCGAGGCTGGAAGTAAGAGTAGTGATGTTCCCTCTACTAGTCATGATATACCTCTACCTCCATAAATTCTACTCTTTCTGATGTTATGGAGTAGTTAATGATATAACGGTTTGATATTGTGAGGCTTCATAATAGAATTGGTGAATTAAAAATAAGAAATAATATTAATGATGATTATCAGAAGAGAAGAGTTGAGTATGATATAGCTTACCATAATGCTCAGATGAGATTCATGAGGGGTGAATCTGGTGTGATATTTCCTACTTTCCCCCGCTATATTCCATACCAGCCTGAAGTAGAAGAAGTGGAAGAAGCAGAAGAAGAAGGAGGGGATGACTGGTAAAGTAGTGTTCTCTTAGTTTATTATTGATGTGTAAACTTATGTGTTTTTTATTTGCTTTAATGTGATTGATGTGTGTGGTGATTGTACTTTATTTTGCTAGTAAAGTTGTGATGAAATTGTATTTGTTTGTTTATTATTCTTGATTGAATTTGTAATGGTTGTATATTTGTATTAAATGTTTAAAGTTTATGTTTTTAAATTTTCTTCACCCTGAAAATCTTTTGTATTATATGTAACAAAACTTCAAACATTTTTATACCTGCATAGTTTCAAAATTATCAAAAGCTCGGCACAAAAAGGTTAGTTTTCTTATTATTTTTCTCTCTCGTTTACTAATTTGATATATACTAAAAAACTTAAGTTTAGGGGAGGAAAGATTATATGTTATGAGTTCTCAATTAAAATATATTTTCAAAATAACTTTAACATGGCTTCAGGTAGTAGAGCTTAACTTTAGATAACTAAATTCTTAATTTTATTTAAATATCATAGTGAGATTTAAAAGAAAGTTTTTATTAGTGAAGGTTAACTTTATGGGCTAAGATATTTAGTATTAGAGGATTGGACTATAGTTAACTACTTAAAGTAAAAAAAAACTGTATTTTTGAAATATTAAGAGTCTTAAAAATTTATGTGAGAAGAAAAGATTGGGACTCTATGATGAATCATTTAAAAGATAATATATATCTATAAAGCAAAGAGATTGTTGACCTTACTTTTTTTAGGATCATTTATAAATCATTTTGAGAAAGGAATCTACCAATATTGACCACCTAAATCTTACCATGGTCACTAAACTCTAATGTTTAGGGTAAAACCCGAATGAAGCCTTATTAACCCAAATCTTAATAACATGTTAAAATGATCAAATCAGCAATAAAAAACTCTGATCTAATCAACCCTTGACCCAAATGGTCAAAATTAGGACAAAATGGTCAATCCATGACCCAATGACCACCACATTGACTAAACTGGTCAACCCTTGAACCAAATGGTCAAATCAGGTCCAAATGGTAAATCCATGACTCAATGACCACCACATTGACCAAACTAGTCAACCCTTGACCCAAATGGTCAAATTAGGTCAAAATTATCAATCAATGACAGAATGACCACCACATTCACCAAACTAGTCAACCCTTGATCCAAATGGTCAAATTAGGTCAAAATGGTCAATCCATGACCCAATGACCACCACATTAACCAAACTAGTCAACCCTTGACCAAACTGGTCAAATTTGGTCAATATGGTCAATCCATAACCCAATAACCACCACATTGACCAAACTGGTCAACCCTTAACCCAAATGGTCAAATTAGGTAAAAATGGTCAATCCATGACCCAATGACCACCATATTGACAAAACTGGTCAACCCTTGACGTAAATGCTCAAATTTGGTCAAAATGGTCAATCCATTTCTCAATGACCACCACATTGACCACACTGGTCAACCCTTGACCTAAATGGTCAAAATTAGTCAATATGGTCAATCCATGACCTAAATACCACCACATTAACCCAAGGACTACCCAACTGTTCACCAGGTTAATCTAGACACCAAATTGGTCAAATTTGACTCTTTCGACAAATTCAAGACATTAAAATGTTCAAACATAACTATTTAGTCAATTTGGATCAAACCCAGATTATACCACCTAAACCCCATAACCCCATGACTAATCCAACCATCAAATGATCAAATTAATCATTGTAGACACTCTTAAATCTACAATGGTCAAAATAGGTCAAACATGGTCCACCAAAAGTTAACCTTGGTCAATTTTGGTCAAATTTGTCATTTTAATCAAACCTTGATATTTTCATCAAAATATTTTATTCTCTTAATTAATTAATCATTTAATTAATTTAAGAAGAGCAAAATTAAGGACCATAAGACCTAGAATTTAAATTAAAAAAATAATGATTTAAGCTCATGACAAGACTAATACATGAAAATACTAAATCATATTTTAAGTTTAAATCCTAATTCAATCCATGAGAGATCCCTAATGGGTCACCCATGACTTATAGGACATCTCGTAACATGCCACAACCCATAAGAAAAATCCATGAGCTACCTTGGTTAACCTAGATTAAAGCTCATCATGACTCCCATGAAGGAGAAAAAGAGGTGTCACCCCTTTATGAATTGCTTAAGGGATGACATGGTTGAGTAGTCACTCACCTTACAAGTCATCCAATTAAAAAGAAACTTGGGTTAGGTCATCACTACAACATGGAATGAACTCATTATTACCAAATTTTGAAAATAATGAGAAAGGGAAATTATGTGTCCTTCTTTTATAAAACCATGGATGACATGTTAACTTAGGTGGATGAAGATTAATTAGCTCACTTTAAAGTCACCATGCACCTCATCTCCCACCCAATAAACATGTGCCAAAGCATAGCCAAATCTATGTCATTAAATGCAGGCCTCATCATGGCTAGCCATTGAAACAAAACAAGGATAAGCTTATGTGTTCTCACTTTTCACTATTGAATGAATTTTTAAACTTACATGAGGGAGGTTAATCCAGCAGGCTATAACCAGCCATAGCCACCTCATAGTATATCCAATGAAGGAAAGCAAAAAAAAAATGAATCAAGGTTTCACCCTAGTTTAGTGTAACATGGATTAGCCTTGGGAAACTCAGCCATGATCATCACCTGGCTGAAATCTTATGCTCAATCCATCGTGATACAGTTACCTCCATTCCCAAGCAAGCCCAAGCTCAGCCATGGCCATTCATGGCTATAAAAGGAGCTAACACGAGAGCCCTAGAATAGAGGAGAGACACACATACAATCCCTAAAACCTGAAACACTCAAGACCAAAATTGTTCCTAATACCATAAGCAATTGATCCTCCATAGAATTTGGTTTTGAAACCCACTGTTCCCTTCCAATTTCTCTATCCAAAAGCAAGACAATTTTTGGGTTTGAAATGAAGTTTCTCAAAACTTCAAATTAACTCCTCTAAAAGCTTCCTAGAGCCCTACGAAGACAAGCCCAACTGAACTTTACCCTTCCCATAAGCTCTAACCCACTCTTCTACTTTTATTTCCAAATAGTAAATCACTCTGATTGAACTCATTTCTAGCCCTAATTTCACCTCAAATTGAGTTGGGGACAAGCTCTCTGTGGTCAAGGTAAAGCTGTAGAACCAATTCAATTGAAGTTTCATCAACACAGGCCAAGGTATGGTTCTTTAGACTTAAACTGAGCTCCAGTTTGATACTTTGTGAAGCAAACCAATTCATAACCCATACATCACTGTATGTATGGGTTCTTCATCTCCAAATGAAGCTATAAGAACATATTTCACTAAAATCCATGAAGAAATGAGCGAAATCTCATGTCTTGAACATGGATGGTATGTGGGTTATAATGCCTTTGGGTCGATGACCCGACGACGTCTATTTCCGTGTATTAAAAATGGACGGCTCTGATCGAGCTGGACTACTAATTTACCCACATGAAATGGATAAAAGAGCAGACCAGCTCAGTGCTTGTGTGGATTAACCCTCAAATCATAAGCCACCGCATAGGATTTCGACACCTCTGAGGTTTGAGCTGGCACTGAGTCAGATAAGTGGATAAATAGGAATTAGATAATTCTTAAAAATCCTATTAAACTTCAAAAATTCATATCTTTGTATAGAAAAATCACAAAAATAAACTAAAAATATTTTCATGCTTAAGGTGATGAGGAGAACATCATACTCTTGATTTAATGATTTATATTTAATTTTTAATTAATTAATTACTCTCTGGAGTAGTTTAATTATTAAAAATTAATTATAACTCTAAAAATTATGCAAATTTCACAGAATAATCCTTTCATATTTCGAAACATTCTATGATTTTTCTAAGGTTTGAAAAAATCTCTGAGACAAGTTTATCTATTTTCTACGAAACTTTGTAATTTTTTTTAAAAAATAATTATAAAATGAGAAAATGAAAAAATTAAATTCAAATTTGGTTAAGTAATTTAGGGTGATAGATTTAAACCCTAAAATGTCAAATCTTAGCTTCTTAAAAATTTCAAATGACATTTCTGCCTATGGTTAAAAATATTAATTATAAATTAATAATTTAAACCCGAAAAATCCTTTTAAAATACAAAATCTCCCCATGCCTATCCCTTTCCATATTGACTAAGTTAACTTTGAGTCTAACTCCCAATAGACTCAAACTAAACCCTAATTAGGTCTAAGAAATCAATTAGACCTAATTAAACCCATAAAACCTTAATTAAATTAGGTTTAATACCATAAACCCTAATTAGGTCTAACACACCAATTAGACCGAATTAAACCCATTAAACCTTAACCAAACTAGGTTTAACACTTTAAACACTAATTAGGTCAAAGACACCAATTAAAAATAATCAAACCTATTAAACCTTAATCAAATTAGGTTTAATACCATAAACCCTAATTAGGTCTAAGACACCAATTAGACCTAATTAAACCCATTAAATCGTAACCAAATTAGGTTTAACACTATAAACCCTAATTTGGTCTAAGATAACTGTTGACCCCACTTTTGTGAGGATGATTTCTAGGCCATCTTGAGACAGGAAGTCTACCAATATTGACTCCCTAAATCTTATTAATGGCCGCTAAACCCTAATGTCTAAGGTAAAACCCTAATGAAGCATTTTTAACCCATATCTTAATGACAATCTAAAATTGTCAAATCAGCAATGACAAACCCTGATTTGATCAATTATTGACCAAATTGGTCAACTTTTGACCTAAATGGTCAAACTTGGTCAACATGGTTTGTCACACTAAAATGTCCAATTCTATGTCCGATAAATAATATTTCCCTATTTATTTGCATCCTCCTTCCAAGGCTTTTAACTTCCCTGAATATTGGATGTAATCTTTACTATAGTTGATAATTCAACATATTTAGCAATTCAATGGGCCAGATTGAAAGTAAATTAAGTTTTAAGTAAAAATTATCACAATTTATTTTAATATTTTAGGCACTTCTCTTTAATTTCATCAATTCACATAATTTCATAAACAAGGAGAAAGACTAAGAAAACCACTCAGAATGCATGGGAATTAAACAAAACATGGATTTCATTTAAAGTTAACAACAATAAACAAAGATACTTATCTTAATTTCCTCCCAAGCGTACTCCTTGAAGTTCCTTTGACTTTTCCTTCCAGTACAACACACTTCTAAACTCACTAATTACACTCTAAAAATCTTAAAATAAACACCAAGTAGACACTAATACTCTCTAAATAAACACACACACATAAATAGACACCAAAAAGAGACACCCTAGACACACAAATTCGTCCTCTATTTATAGAGGTAGACAAAGGTCCATGGGGTACTTAAGCACCTCTTCAAAAAAGCATCCAGGTTCAATGTATCTGACATTTTGAACAATCTCGCTCTCGGCGAGAAAGGATCTCGCCGTCGGCGGGGCTTCTAGAAGGTCTCCAAACAATGCGATCTCGCTGTCAGCGGGCTCGGGCTTGCTGTCGGCGAGGTAGTTATAAATCCTTCAGAAATTTTCTTAATAATCTCACAGTCGGCGAGCTCAATCTCGCCGTCAACGACATAGTTCATTTTGCATGAATTTCTTCCTTTTTGATCCAAATTTGCTCCATTTCATGCTTTTTGCTTTCATCACTTATAAATCTTCGTTCCTGCAATAAAATAAAGAAAATACCTTTCTTTAAAGTGCAATTTCATAAAAAATAGGTATGAATTTCTTAACATATTTTTCTGTGATCAAAATCCCCCAAACTTAATTATTGCTTGTCCTCAAGTATTTTTTGTACTAAATAAAAATAATGATTTCTGTAATAGAACTTTTTCAATTTAGATATACTATGAATTAAATTTAAATAATACTATAGTAAAGTTAAATAGAAATATTTTCAAGTAATTAAATTAACTTTATAGATATAAGAATATTTAGTTATCAGATCTAAGACTTCTAGCTCGCTATTTATTTCAGGAAAGACTATATTTAAAAAGAGTAAATTACTTAAGATATTTAGATGATAGGAAGTTCAAGAAACATTATTTAGTAAAATACTAATCAGTATATAAGTTTAGAAATATATTTGAGTTTTACGCTTTAGGTTGATTTCAGTGAAGCCAATTTTTGATAAGGCATCTCCTCAAGCTTCTCGTCACTTATATTTTTCTTTTCTTTTTTTCTTTTTCTTCTTCTTTTTTTCTTTTTTTCTTTTTCAAGTGAGGATTACTATATCTGGATAGCCTGTTAATAATTTTGAACTTCAACTTTCTCTTCCTAAATTTGAAACTTAAAATATTTCTTTGCTTATATGTATTCCATAGCCTTTACTTTATTGAGTTTCAATCTCTTCTTTTTCATTTAAAAACTTAAGAATTTCAATTTTAGAATATAGTTTCCCTTACTTTAAATAGTTTACTATATTCTTATTTCTTTTAACCAAATATCTTATTCTATTAAATAATTGAATTACTAAAAACATTTTATTTAACTTTCTATAATAATTAAATAAAGTAATTCATGTTTATTGAATTGAAAAATTACTATAGAAAAATCATTTGATAATAATTTTTAAAAATAGATATTGAAAACAATTTAATAATTAAACTTGAATTTTTCCTCCCCCAAACTTAAATTTTTCTATCTATTTCTAAATGGTGAAAAGAAAAATATACAATGAATCATACCTTTGAGCTTTAGGTATTTCTTTTTCTTGAAATTTTGCAGGCTTTTTCATTTATTTAAAGAACTCCGTATCGTTAGTATACTTCCACATATATAATATTTAAAAGAAAGTGTTGGGATAGGAAATTTTTAATAAGTATAAACACAACAAATGAAAACTTAATCTATTATTACACATAAAATCAACTAAACTACTTTAAACATATTAAAACAATCTAAACAATATTAAAAGTTCACAACTTATAAAAACTTAATCAACACATTAAAGCAAATCTAACATCCTATCTAAAATAAAAATTGCAAACTAACTTAACACACATAAAAAAAAGTCTAACGTTATAGCATAAGCAAACAAACAAACACATCAAAGTCATAATCCATAGAAAGTACAAAATAATTACATACAGAACAATAAAGTTTTCAAAATAACAATTAATCTAATCAAACTAAACAAAGTCTCTAATCTTCCGCATCAAAATCCCAGGTTATATCATCTCCCTGATCTCCAAGCTGAGAAGGCTGAGCAGGCTGGTACTGTGTGTAGCGGGGGCACTCAGGAATGACAACATCTAAATCACCACTCCTATATCGATGTTCAGCCTCATAATATGCAATTTCATACTCTGAATGTCGCTGGAGATATTTGTTATCATAATCGTGTCTTCTTTCCAAGCCATCAATCCTGTGGTCTATATGCTCAAATCTTCTTTCCATATTCTCTCCAAATTGTTCAAAACTCTTTCTACTCAGGGTCAGCTCATTCATCAGATCTTGAAGGGTAGGAGTGGTGTACTTAGGGGTTCATAACTAGTAGAGGGTATATCTCTACTTGAAGAAGGTACATAATCCCTTGTCTCAGATCTCCATCCTTCGTGGGATTCATATTTCTTTATATTAGCCTGAGTAATGGGTTCCATAGGTTCAACCCATTCCTCATCATCTCTTGCCTCTACCCCGTATAATCGGCGGAGTGCATAGATAAGACCAGGATGTCCTAGTCCTCCTCCACTTTCACTTCGAGGTGGCTAATATATTCTTATAAATTACACTTCCCACATTAATGTTTTTTTGTTCCGAATACGTAAATTCGTAACTTCTCTATCTCTTGTTACCTCACTATGGTGGTAGGTAGGTAACAGAGTAGAACAAATAAAATAGTGCCAGGCTTTTGATGTTGCATTTAACATAGAAAGAGGAAAATTTACCCTTTCCCGCTGGTTGATCTTCCAGACGCCTTTTCCATCAGTGAGAAAGTCGATCACCTCTTCCAGTGGTCTTTCCATAGTTCCAAATGTATCATACTCACTGGTGTAGGTGTCTCGTACCTCGTAATAAGCATTTATCCTTGCAGTGCTGAATTCCACAAAAAATCCTCTAACCTTTACTGGCGCATCTTCAGTTGAAGTCAAATTAGCATAGAACTCCTTAACTACTTCTATAGCGGCTCTGTTGGTCACGAAACAAAAATTTTCCCATCCTCGTTCCCTAATGATTTGCTCAACTTCTCCTCCAGGACTTTTGAAAACTCGATCTTGAATGCATGTTCTGGCTTGAATATTGTGAAAATATCTTGATTGTGCCTTTGCATTCACAGAACAAATTTTGTCGTAATCCAATCGTCGCTTTTGTTGTGGAGCCATTTTTCGATCTGTGAAATTTGCAAAAATTTTAAATAAACTCCCAAATATTACTAAGAATGATTCCTACAACATCTAAAATCCATTTAAATCAATTTCCATGAATTTCTTTTAAGTAATTTCTCCACATTTCGAATTTTTTCAAAATTTCCCAATGTAGAAGAAATCCATGGTGAAAATCAAAAATTTTTGCATAGGAGTGAAGCTCTTACCAAGGGAAGATGAAATCCGGTGTCAAAAAGTGTTGAAATCGCCTTAAATCCAAGATTTCTCAAGTCTTAGGTCAGTTTTTTTGAAGTTTTGAGGAAGGGGATGATGAATAGTGTCGGTTGACTGGTCAAATATAGGTCTTTTCACGATCCGCGAGATTTTTTCTCGCCGTCAGCGAGCTAATTAATTTGACAAAGGCAAAAGTTTCAGGAAAAATCCACCGTCGACGAGCTCATTCTCATGTCAGCGGGATTTCTCTCGCTGTCGGCGGGATAATTCTCGCCGTCAGCGAAATCCCAAAAATTATAAATTTTTGAAATTCGTCAATCATTTTCAACCTCGATTTGCCCTTAATCAATCTTCTGATCACTTAATTTAATAATTTAGTATGAAGATTAGATACTTATACTCACAAAAAGTTCACACAACACAAACAATATAATTTTTTATATGAAATCCATGAGACTTACAATCTTCACACTAACAACTAACAACATACTTAACTTAAATGTCCAAATCCATTATACTCAGCATCGCAATCCACACCACAACACTCTAAATGCTGAGACATAACAATTACATATAATCTCATCAAATTTGAGATGATCAAATCAAAGTTTAACTCATAATAAAACCTAAATCCAAATCAACACATATATACACAAATATATGACATAAAATAGAAATCTTTCCTACTCCTCGCTTCGAACTATCATCCTCTCTCGATATTCCCGATGCGACGCAGTGCACAAATAAATTGTAGAAAGGCTCGAAAGGGAATTCTGCAGTAGATTCTTCATTAATCCACCCTTTCCGTCTCGTAAATGAATAAAACCGGCCTCCAGCATGTCGAGTATGATCAAAGTGCTCCTTCATCCTCCAGATCAATGTGATCAAACATATCGTAGATATTGTCAATGGAATTCATCACATTTTGCAACTCTTTCTCCAATCCTTTAATCTTTTTCGAATGAAATTTGTTTTATCAGTAAGGGGCCTCACTAAAGGATTGTTCTGTGATGCTCTATCAGAAATAATGGTAATCTCATCATTATTATCCAAAGTTGGAAACATATCTGTAGGATCGAGTGGTTTCCATGGCAAAATTACCTTTTCCCACGCCTCATATGAAACTTGGTACTGACTGCATAAAGCAAATATAGTCGATGGGTGTCCAAGTCCATGAACTGACCCATGCACAATCAATCCCAATGCAGACTTTACTATAATTGATCCAACATCGATAGGTAGTCCAATTTGAATACAGTAATTTAATATAACACATTCCTTTGAAACCTTATTTACCCTTATTGTGGGTAATAATTTTGATGAGATGAAGAAATGTCAATGCTTCGAGACAGGGTTAAGAAGTGATGCAGAAAAATTGACATACCCATCTTCGCGCACCTCCCAATCATTAGGTTCATCGGTCAGGTATCTATAAATCTCATTCATATTGTATCTTGAAGGTACAAAGTTTGAATAATGATAGACAGGGGTATTCTCTATAGAAAATAATTCATTTACCCTTGAAGGAGTAAATGTTACCCATCTTCCTCTAACGTAGAAACTCTTTAACTACAGGAATAACTACAGCGGATGTCGTATAGCAAAATACCTCCCAATGCCGCTGCGCGATCATTTCTTCAATTTTTGTGGTGGAATTCTCTACTCCTCTGTTGAAAAATCCCCTTTCTTTAATAAGTCGCTTCTTCATCAAGTCTTTATTGAAGATATGCTGTGCCTCCGAACTGACAAATTTTCTTCGGTTAAAAACTCCAGTTTTTGTGGTTTCTAAGAGTTTGGTGGCCATTTTGGATTGAAAGGAATGGTCTCTAGTCGTTTCTAAGGAAGAAAACAGTGTAAAAATGAATTTGGGATGGTTTTCTACAAAGAAATGGCTTAGAACCATCCAAAACCGCACGAAAATTCTTAAGAAACCAAAATTTCAACTGCCTCGCCGTCAGCGGGAAGTTTCTCGCCGTCGGCGAGCTAATTGTAAAACTGAAATGTTATAAGGCATCGATCTCGCTGACGGCGAGAATCGACCTCGCTGTCGGCGAGATTTCGTAAAATTTCCCGATTTCGCTTTAATTCAAATTTTTTCTGATCTCATCATATAGGTTCGAAGTTGTGATGATTTTAATTTAAAAATTTCAGTAGTAAGATTTGTTTAAATATTACAGACTCACTAATTTGTAGTTAATTAAAAATAAAAGACTACTATGGGTTGCCTCCCATAAAGCGCTTGGTTTAACGTCGTCAGCCCGACCTAATTTCAGTTAGTAATCAGGTTGACTAAGCATTAAAACCTCTTTAAAATTTGGTCTTCTACCTTCAAAATACGGTTTTAATCTATGTTTGTTTACCTTAAATCTATGTCTTGTTTTTGGATCTTCAATTTCTATAGTTCCATATGAAAATATATCAGTTATGGTGAAAGGTCCTAACCATCGAGTTTTTAATTTCCCAGGAAATAATTTTAATCTAGTATTATATAGCAAAACCTCTTGTCCTGGTTCAAAATTTCTCTGATTAATCTTCTGATCATGCCATAATTTCACCTTTCTTTTATAAATCCTATCATTATCATATAATTAATTCCTTAATTCTTCCAATTCATTTAATTGCAATAATCTCTTCTCACCAGCTTCTTTCATATTATAATTAAATTCTTTAATCGCCCAATATGCTTTATGTTCTAATTCAACTGGTAATTGGTAATTTTTTCCATATATAAGCCTGTAAGGAGTCATTCCAATTGGAGTTTTATAAGCAGTCCTGTATGCCCATAATGTAGTGTATAGTCTTATAGACCAATCCAATTATTAAGGTTTACAGATTTTTCTAAAATACGCTTAATCTCTCGATTAGAAACTTCAGCTAATCCACTAGTTTGTGGATGATAAGTAGTTGATATCTTATGAATAATATTATATTTTTCTACTAGTTTGTGAATATATTTATTTCTAAAATGTGTTCCTCCGTCAGTGATAATCGCTCTAGGCATTCCAAATCTAGTAAAAATATTTTTCATTAAAAATTTTGAAACACTTTTAGCATCACACCTAGGTAAAGCTTGCGCTTCGATCCATTTGGAAACATAATCAATAGCTACTAATATATATGAGTTTTCAAATGAAGGAATAAAAGGTCCCATGAAATATAATCCCCAAACATAAAAAATTTCAACTTCTAATAAAAAATTCAGAGGCATTTCATTTCTTCTTGATATATTTCCTACTCTTTGGCATTTATCACAGGTTTTTGTATATCTGTATACATCTCTAAATAGAGTAGGTCAAAAGAATCCAGATTGTAGAATTTTATACGCAGTTTTATCAGTCCCAAAATGTCCTCCAAAATCAGAATCATGACATTTTTGAATAATTTGTTCAGTTTCTTCATAAGGCACGCATCTTCTAATAATTAGATCCTTACATTGCTTATATAAGTATGGTTCATCCCAAAGGTATGTTTTAGTATCATGAATGAATTTTTTCTGTTGTTGCAAAGTTAACATAAGTGGTAAAATGTCACTTACAATATAATTTACTATATCAGCATGCCAAGGTATTTTCCACTTATTTATATTATAAAGTTGTTCATCAGGAAAACTGTCTAAAATTTCATTATCAGTATCAGATAATTCATTATATTCTAATCTTGATAAATGATCAGCAATTTGATTATCAATTCCCTTCTTGTTAACGATCTCAAAATCAAATTCTTGCATTAATAATATCCATCTAATTAACCTTGGTTTAGAATCTTTCTTTTGCATTAAATACTTAATAGCAGGGTGATCAGTATGCACAATACATTTAGTTCGTATTAAATAATGCCGAAATTTATTAAAAGCATATACAACTGCTAATAATTCTCTTTTAGTAACTGTATAATTTATTTCAGCATCATTTAGAGTTTTACTGGCATAATATATAACTTTAAAAATCTTATCATATCTTTGCCCAAGAACTGCTCCTATAGCATAATCACTGCTATCACACATAAGCTCAAATGGTTTCTCCCAATTAGGTGAAACTATTATAGGTGATGTAATTAATTTATCTTTTAATAATTCGAAAGAATTCAGGCATTCAGTTGTAAATTCAAATTTTTTTGTCCTTTTCAAGAAGTTGGCATAGAGGTTTAGTAATTTTTGAAAAATCTTTTATTTAACGTCTGTAGAAACCAGCATGTCCAAGAAAACTTCTTACCCCTTTCACCGTAGTTGGAGGTGAAAATTTGGCTAAAACGTAAATTTTTGCAGGGTCTACTTCCATGCCCTTTTCAAAAAATTTATGCCCTAATACAATGCCACCTGTAACCATAAATTGACATTTTTCCCAATTAAGAACTAAATTAGTTTTCTCACATACTTTAAATACTTTTTCAAGATGATTTAAGCATGTGTCAAATGTTGTTCCAAATACAGAGAAATCATCCATAAATACTTCGATTCCATTATCAATTAATTTACTAAATATAGACATCATACATCTCTGGAATGTTGCAGGTGCATTACATAATCCAAAAGGCATCCTTCGAAAAGTGAAAGTTCCATAAGGACTAGTAAATGTAGTTTTCTCTTGATCTTCAAGAGTAATTTGTATTTGATGATAACTGGTGTATCCATCTAAGAAACAAAAATACTTATGTCTGGCTAATCTATCTAACATCCTGTCTAGAAATGGTAAAGGGAAGTGATCTTTCCTGTGGCTTGCGTTTAATTTTCTATAATAAATACATATTCGCCATCCAAGTAACTTGTCTTATAGGGATAAGATCAATATTTTCATTAGCTTTTACGGTCACTCCTCCTTTCTTAGCACACAGTGAATCGGGCTTACCCAAGCACTCGTCGTAAATAGGATATATAATACCATTATCAAACCATTTTAAAATTTCTTTCTTGACTACTTCTTTCATTATCAGGTTTAATCTCCTTTGGGGATCTACTTTAGGCTTATATTCATTATCTAAAATAATTCTCAGTGCATACGGATTGAAGGACTAATTCCTTTAATATCTCAGCTAAAGTCCAACCAAAAATTTTCTTATATTTTTTAAGGTATTTAAAAGTTTTTGTTCTTGGGATTCATTTAATTCAGATGAAATAATAACTGGTAGAGTTGAAGAATTACCTAAGTAAGCATATTTCATATGATTAGATAACATTTTTAACTCAAGTTCGGGAGGTTTAATAATCGATGGAACTATATTTTTTTCGTAGTTTTCTGTATTATCCAAAAATTCAAATTTCTCTTGAATATAATCTAGTTATTCATTTATATCAGCTTTTTCAATTAATTCAGTATTTTCTTTTTCTAATTTTTTTTCATAATATTCCTTAAAATGTTCTTTTTGTAAATGATCGAGTACTTCCATTCAAAAACACTCATCATCTTTTTCTAGTGCAGGATATTTCATTGATTTAGCAATATTACAAGTTACTTTTTGGTCATTGACTCTCATAGTTAATTCTCCTTTCTGAACATCAATCATAGCTTTCCCAGTGGCTAAAAATGGTCTTCCTAAAATGATAGGAATTTCTTTATCTTCTTTTATATCTAAAACAATAAAATCTAGAGGGAAGATAAATTTATCCACTTTTACTAAAACATCTTCAATAACTCCCTTAGGATATGTAACATAATGATCAGCTAATTGAAGGGTTACTGAAGTAGGTGAAATTTCTCCCAATCCTAATCTCTTAAAAATTGATAGAGGCATTAGATTGATGCTTACTCCTAAGTCACACAAAGCTTTTCCATAGAATTTTTCTTCAATAGCGCAAGGTATAGTGAAACTACCAGGATCTTTTAATTTTTCAGGAAGCTTTTTCTGAATAATAGCACTACACCCTTCACTAAGTGCAACCGTTTCATTATTGGTAAATTTTCTTTTTTTATTTAGAATATCTTTCATGAATTTTACATAGTTTGGCATCTGTTCTAAAGCTTCTATGAAAGGAATATTTATTGTTAATTTCTTTAGAATTTCAAGGAATTTAGCAAACTGTTTATCTTTTTTATGTTGAATTAATCATTTAGGAAATGGTGGTGGAGGTTTTTCAACAGAAATTTTCATTGGTATTAAAGGATTTTCAATGTTTGGATCTTGTTGATTCTTTTCCTTTTTGATTTCCACTTCCTCTTTTTGACTTTTAAGTTCTTTCTGAATTCGAGGTTCTAATTCTTTTCCACTTCATAATTGTATCGCTTTAATTTGTTCATTTCCTTTGTCTTTGGGATTTATTTCCACATTACTAGGGAATGTTCCAGGTATTCTATTATTAAGCGCGGTAGCGATATGTCCAAGTTGAGTTTCAATATTTTTAATAGCTGTTCCTTGATTTTGTAATTGATTTCCTTGTATTTGTAATTGATTTCCTTGATTTTGTAATTGATTTCCTTGATTTTGTAAATGCTGACCCATATTTAATTTTAATTCTTCTATAGATAATTTCTTATCTTTAAATTGTGGGTTATTATTATTAAATCCAGGTGGATAATTAGGTTTATAATTAGAATTTCCTTGATTAGAGGGATTTTCTATTGGTTGTGTTATGTTATTCATCCATGGTTGATTAGTTGTATTATTATTCCAATTAAAATTAGGATGATTTTTCCATCCAGGATTATAGTAATTTGCATAAAGATTATTGGGTATGTTATTAATAGCATTTATAGTTTCATAATGAGATTGGGATTCTATAAGTTGTCCAGATGAGTTTTCTTCTAATATAGTTGGAGTGTAATTCATTCCAAAATGATCAAATTTTTTAGATATAGCAGCGATTTGCGAAGCTAACATAGATATTGCATCATTTTCATGAATACTGGCTATATTTTTCGGATTCATTCTATCACAGAGCCATTGAAAATTATTGGTAGCCATTTCTTCGATTAGTGCATAGGCTTCATTAAATGGTTTTGACATTAATGATCCTCCAGCAGCAGCATCGATGATTGATCTTAAAGATCCTACTAATTCATTATAGAAAGTTTGAATAATTAACCAATCTGGCAACGCATGATGTGAGCATTTCCTAAGTTCTTTAAATCTCTCCCAGGCTTCATATATTGATTCTCCATCAAACTGACTAAAAGAAGTTATATCATTTCTAAGCTTAGCAGTTTTAGAGGGTGGAAAATATTTGGATAGAATTTTTTGTGATAACTCTCCCAAAGTTTTAATAGATCCAGGTGCTAACGAGTTTAACCACATTTTAGCCTTATCCCTTAAAGAAAAAGGAAAATGTCTAAGTCTAATAGCATCGCTAGATACGCCTTCATATTTGAAAGTAGCACATAGTTCTAAAAAACTAGCAAGATGTAAATTAGGATCTTCAGTAGGTGAACCACTAAATTGATTGTTTTGTATCATTTGGATAATTGCAGGTTTAAGTTCAAATGAGTTAGCAGCTACATCAGGGTTTTGAATAGTTAAATGAATTTCATCTAATGTAGGGTTCACATAATCTCTTGATGGTCTCTGTTGATTCATATTTTCATTTTCAGGAATATTCGCCATTTTTGTTAATTTTATAATTTCTCTTTTTTGTTTTCAAATTCTTTTAATTGTACGCTCTAATTCTGAATCATAAGGTATGAAATTTTCGTTTCCAAATTTTCGCATATAATTTTATAAAATTTTAAAATAGTCCGTTAGTCTAGTAAATAATTTCTTTACTTCCCCGGCAACGGCGCCAAAAACTTGACCCACTTTTTGTATGTTTACAATTTATGTTAATAATAACGGCACCAAAAGACTTGATTTCGCTTTAATATATATATATTTAATTTTATGATGAATGTATAATGTGGATTCTACGCAAGTATACGTATCGTATCAAATAATACAGGGCTCTAGTGGAGTCCTGGTTATCGATCCCACAGGGAAGTTTTTAACAGATTTGTATCAGCTAAATTTAAAGGAATTACTTACTAATATAGTATACGAAATTTAGAATAATTAACTAAAGCAAACTAAAGTAAACTAATGCTTTAAATAAAGTTGATTTAAAAGATTTCAGAAAAGTATCATTCTCCTTGTTTTTAGAAAATTAAGTGAAAGATGAATTCAAATAGAATTTTTTTATTGTATTGTGACAAATAGGAGCATTCTTATTCTTTACCCTTTGGTCCAGGTGCAAAGAACATTGACTAATCATATGTTTGATTACTGAATCTGTGCTAGGTTGGGAGGATACTGGCTGCCACTTCAGAGCTCCCACGTTCCCCTCACCTGAGGGATAACATCTACACTTCAGCTCATACACAATAGAAACAAATTGAATATTTTAGTCTGTCACACTAAAATGTCCAATTCTACGTCCGATAAATAATATTTCCCTATTTATTTGCATCCTCCTTCGAAGGCTTTTAACTTCCCTGAATATTGGATGTAATCTTTACTATAGTTGATAATTCAACATATTTTAACAATTCAATGGGCCAGATTGAAAGTAAATTAAGTTTTAAGTAAAAATTATCACAATTTATTTTAATATTTTAGGCACTTCTATTTAATTTCATCAATTCAGATAATTTCATAAACAAGGAGAAAGACTAAGAAAACTACTCAGAATGCATGGGAATTAAACAAAGCATGGATTTCATTTAAAGTTAACAACAATAAACAAAGATACTTATCTTAATTTCCTCCCCAAGTAGACTCCTTGAAGTTCCTTTGACTTTTCCTTCTAGTACAGCACACTTCTAAACTCACTAATTACACTCTAAAAATCTTAAAATAAACACAAAGTACTAATACTCTCTAAATAAACACACAAACACATAAATAGACACCAAAAAGAGACACCTTAGACACACAAATTCGTCCTCTATTTATAGAGGTAGACAAAGGACCAAGGGGTACTTAAGCACCTCTTCAAAAAAGCATCCAGGTTCAATGTATCTGACATTTTGAACAATCTCGCCGTCGGCGAGAAACTACCTCGCCGTCGGCGGGGCTTCTAGAAGGTCTCCAAACCGCTTGATCTCGCTGTCGGCGGGCTCGGGCTCGCTGTCGGCGAGGTAGTTATAAATCCTTCAAAAATTTTCTTAATAATCCAGAC
>CM040425.1:126723222-126765406 GCA_022702705.1 Papilionanthe hookeriana x Papilionanthe teres | reverse complement strand
CTAAAGTAATGGAGAAAATAAAAGCAAATTCGCACATACTTAAACAGTAAATCCGCAATTAAAACATATATATTTATATATATATATATATATATATATATATATATATATGGTAGTAAATTAAAAAGTTAAGCATGAAATTTAAATAGTGGATTTTAATAGTGTTTTAAACTTTCATCAATAGTTTCCAGAATAAGTTCTAAGCTAATTATCGGCATATTTTTAGGTTGTGTGTTTTATTTTGAAAAGGGGGTCGCCTAACAGAAGTTGTCGGCGAATTTTTAATTTAATTTAAATAAATAATTTTGAAAAGTAGTATTTGATTTTGAAAATAATTTTAAATTTGAAGGTTTTAAGATATGAGATTAAACCGATATCACATCCCAAATAAGTTTATATAAACGAGCACCGCACACAAACCGTGTATCTATCCCTAAGGATAGACACACCGCTCGATAGTGGGGCTCGATTAGATAAACTAGAAGATTTGTGACATCCGTTTGGTCCGCGAACCAATTTTATAAGCCGACAAATTCCCCAGCTAATATTAAGGCATTAAACGAGGTTTATATTACCCGGGTTCTTTAAAATTCCCTATAAGGGCAAGCCCCTATAGTTAATTACATCTTAAGTGACGGGAATCACCTAAGAAAACTCTCGATAATAATCAATAATTTCGCTCTCAAGAATTTCAAAGTTTAAGTTTTCAAGGGATTGAATTTTGGAATTTCAATAGGGAATGGATCAAATTTGGAACATTTTGTTTTGGGAACCCAAAGGAAGGAAAGTAAGAGAAATCACAGATTCGAACCGAACTTCGGTAATTTCCCGACTATCCTATTGTTTGGCTTGAGTTTAGGAAAGTCCTAATATTTATTTAAATGTTTTGATCTTGCCAATTTTAATTAATTAGGGCTTATATTTGTATGATAAAATCAAACAAATAAATTTCGAAGATGTGAGGGTTTATTGTCGTACCGGACGACTACCTCGGAATCCTAAGACCGGTTAGGGCTTAATTTGCAATGCAAGTGCCTAACGAAGAGTCGAGGATTTATGTCGCACTATGCAAGCTACCTCGAAGTCCTATGGCTTTGTTATTTAATTCTAGGAAAGTTTTGCCGAAGTAGACTCGTGTTTTCGCTGGTGACGATGGCCGTGCTGCCCACCATGCTCCGAGCTCCTTGTTGTCGCAGAGGTTTAGTTTTAGAAATCATAAATCAAGGGATGAGAAAAGTGTTTTGGTTTAGAGAAAATCTTAATTTCCAGGTGTTCTTTATGTTTTAATTAAAACAAATCTTAAAGTTGATTATAACGACACTGGTTAAGATCCTACGGTTCCATCCTTCCGCATCATTATTTTTATCGGATTCACTTAGTCCGGATGAATTTACTAAACTCAACCGAATGAGTTCCACACTTTCATTTAGACCGCGGGAAATCCCGTTAGCAACACGTAGGTTACATCATCCGAGGTATTCCCGATCATCCAACGTGACGTTTTAATTTAGTTGTAATTGTAGTTTTGTGTTCTGTTTGTGATTAAATTTTGAGTTGTTTTATATTTCGAAATGTTACTGCGGTGAATTTTATCTCGCAATGACTTTTAACTTAGTTTTGGTTTCGCTTAGTGGACTATCCTAATGGTGTGGGTTTTCATGCAACGATTGTATATCATGCAAGAAAAGTAAGTGCGATGCGATTAAATAAATTGCAATAATGTAAATTCGCAATAAAATAAAAGCGTACCCGGAGGGTCTTCCCGTCATCCCAAGCCGCACTTAAAACACAATTAGAATATTTAAGCAAGTTCCTAGGTAAAGCTAAGGGAAGGGTTATGGTTTTCTACCAAGTTCCTAATCCTATAGCTAGTCATTTCCTATGACGTCTATGTTCTTTGTGTTTTGGTTTGAGGACGATTTTCTTCATCAAAGAACAATTAAATCCAATTGTTCTTATAAACATCCTATCATATTGAGAAAGTGTTTAAGAAGAATCTTAAACATCTTTTCAATATTTCTAGGATTGTTTTAAGTCTAAATGAATTCAATTACACAAATGAATTAATCATCCGAGGTTTAGTTTTGTTATCTTGCTCAGTGAACTAGGACGTTTTAATATCCTATGAGTGAAGTAACATTTCATTTAATATTCTGTTTAGGAGTTATGATAACTAAGGCTTTCGAGGGTAAATTGGTATTCAAATGATTTGTGATTTAGTTTAATTTCAATTAATTGGTTTAAATTTGGAATAGTGTTCAAGTTATTTTAGATTTATTTTGAATTCTTTATGTCTTCGGTGATGTTATATTTAATTCAACTTAATTTAATTTAATTTAATTGAGTTTTAATTTAATTTAATTCAATTTAATTCAATTTAGTTTGATTTGATGTTACATTAAATTAATTTGATTTGATTTGATTTTAAATTAATTTGATTTAATTTAATTTAATTTAATTTAATTTAATTATTTAATTTTATTTAATTTAATTTAATTTAATTTAATTTAATTTAATTTGTTTTAATTTAATTCAATTTAATTTAATTTGATTTAATTTAATTTAATTTAATTTAATTTGATTTAATTTAATTTAATTTAATTTAATTTAATTTGTTTATTTAATTTAATTTAATTTGTTTATTCAATTTAATTTAATTCAACTTTTAATTTTAATTTAATTTAATTTAATTTAATTTAATTTAATTTAATTTAATTTAATTTAATTTAATTTTTAATTTAATTTTATTTTTAATTTTAATTGAAATTTTAAAAGAGTTTAATAATTTAATTTTAGTTTAATGATTAAGTCTTTTAATGTTTTGAATTTGAGTTATCATTTTAATTAAGAATTGAATATTAATGAGGTAATTAATTTAGGGATTTTTAAATTAAAGAATAAATATCTTCCTAATAATATCCCTATTTTAATAATTCCAATTTTATTATTCTTCCCAAATTTAATAAACTATTTAATTAAGATTTAATAATTTTAAATTGCTCAATGGGTTTCTACCCTTTAATTATTTAAATTTCAATCATCTAAATCAGATTAGGATCAAATATTTTACTTGTTCATTTTTTTTATTAAACCTAATGTTTTAATTAAGGATTAAAAATTTTAATTACCACTTTACCCTTTAAGCTTAATAATTTCATAACTCACTAAATTGAACTCAAATGAACTTGAAATTTTTATGTGACTTCACTCATATGTCAATAAAGACATGAGAGGAGAAAATGTCATTTTTCTGTATTTAATTTATTTATATAATTATTTTTGGTAGAAAATAGAGATTTCCAAGGAAAATTTAATAACATGACCAAGGGAAAGTTTCTGTCCTTAAGAAAATTAGGGGACATTCCTAATGACTAGAGGACCACTTGGACCAATTTTGGTGATTTTTTAAATTATATTATTTTTATTATAATTATTTTAAATTTTGGAGTGTTAATTAATTTAAAAATAAAATAAATGTTGAAAAATGAATTTTATATTTTTCAAAAATCTCTCTGATATCAAGAAAATCAGAGAATTAAATTTTGCAATTTTCTGATTTTTCTATGATTTATTATAATTATTTTAGTGAAAATGCTAGAAAATACATTTTTTTAATTTTAAAATTACCCTAGAGCTTTAAAATTTAATATCTCACTAAATAGACCTAAGAAAAGTATGGGGTTTGTTCCTAAGTGATTAAAATTCAAAATGTGACATTTTGGTGAATTTTATTATTTTTGTGATTTTTATTATTTTTTAATTATTAAAATATTAAAATAATATTAAAAAATCAACTTTTTTAGAAAATTAAAATTTTAATTTTCTTAAATTCCCCGATATCGAGAGGCTCCAAAACTAATTTGGTGAATTTTTGAAAGATATTTTGAAAGTTATGAATTTTTAAAGTTTAAAATAGCTAAATGGCTTAATCAACCCAATTAGTAGGGCTAACCAAGTCCAATTGACCTCAAATTTTTATGGTGGGTTCCTCTAATCCTAAAGGTCAGTGGAGAATTGATTTCAAGTCAATTTGATGTATGGTTAGCTCTAATTAATTAGAGATCCATTTTGGGTGTTTAAGCTAATTAGGGTTGTTTTAAATGAACTAACTCAAAACCTATTTTTCCTAGGGTCCTCTGGTCATAAAGAACATCACCAAATTTTCTTAGAATTTATTTCACAACATGCTATTTACTGGAATTAAAATACTCAAAACAGTGACATGAATTTGAAAAATCAATAACTTTTCATAGGGATGGCCTCTGACTTTGGAAAATTCAGGGAATGTTTCCAAATTCGGAGGCTTCAAAAGCCCTATGGTCTCATGCCATGGTGAATTGTATACATGCATGGAGAATTAAAAATATGCAGAGAGTAAATAAATTATTAAAAATAAAATACTTGATGAAATTAAATGATTTCTTTTCCACATTATTCTCCTCTGTTCACCGAGCAAGAGGGTATTTTTATTTTATTTTTCTGGTTTTTCTACACAAAGTTATGAATTTTTGAAGTTTAGGGAATTAAATAAATAAAAAATACCCCTAATTTTCTATTTATCCACGCGGCGCCGCGTCAACCCCGAGCAGCCTCCGTAACGCCGCGTGTCGCGCTCCCATTCGACGCCGCCATCCGACTCGGCCGCTCGGGGCCCGCGCTGTATCATTCCGTCTTCTGATCCGACGTGATCCTGGCCGTCCGTCCGCGCGTGTATTGAATGGACGGCATCAGTTCATCGTCCCCAAGTGTCCTCACCCGAGAGCCGTCCACTCTAAATCCCTAAGATCTCACTCGATACTCAATGGATTTTTATGTTCTTATGCTCTATGGATTCATCTTGAAGAGACGAACACATCTATACGGTGATCATGCATTGAAATTAAAGCATTTGAAATGGAGAATCTCCGTAAGCTCGGGATGAAGAATTAGCTCATACCTTTGCTCGGAGAAGTGTGGCTTCGATCCGAGAGTTGTTGCACCTTCGATTGGATCCCAGACAAGCTCCGGATGAAGTCTCCGGTCTCGGTGAATTGTCTAGGTGGGATTTCGACCAAGCCCGATCACAAAGCTTGGAGGCTGGAGCAACCGGGTGGCCTCGGAGATGGGGCTTTTGCTGGTGGACACCTTCCCTCTGGTCCGGTGAAGGTGTAGAACCAATCAATTTGGGGATTGGCTCCACCGTGGAGAAGTGTCCTGGTTTCGGGTGGAATTTCGGCCGAGAAATCGGATTTTGTCAGCGGGGATTAGTGGCAAATCGACACTCGGGATCAACTCGCTCCGAGGGTGGAGAAGGGTTTGGAACAATTTTGCGCGAGTTTCGGCAAGGTTTGTGCAACTCTCTTTTCATGGCCGTGAGGGGTGGTGTTTAAATAGGAGAGGGTGGAGGGCCTCCCGTGGAGAGTTAGGGCTCGGGATCGACCTGCTCTTGGCAAGAGAAGAACAGCTCCAATGGCCACTGGGGATGGGGCAGCTCAGCAGGTGAGAATTCCAAGTTGGGCTCACATGTGAGCTCTCGGCCATGGTGTTTTCCGGCGGCCTGGTGGCCGGCCGGCCATGCATGGGTCACCATCTTGTTCAGGTGGGTCGTGGCGGTGGGTTTAGTGTAGGCAATCGGCAAATGCCATGTGTAAAGAGTTTGGATTGAAATGGAATGGGGAAGACCATTTTGGGTTCAAATGAGTCAACCCATGGTTTTGGGCTAGGTTCACCACCCAAGGCCCGGTCTTGGCCGAAAAGGATCACTTGGGTCAGCCCAAGAGAGAATGGTGTGGTCTCCATCCATGATGAGGTGGCTAAGCATGGTTTAGTGTGTAACATGCTTAAGGTAAAAAAGGGTTTAAGAAGGATTAGGAAAGGGGGCCCTCCTTTTGCCATTAATGGCTTGATCACATGTCAAGCCTTCCATGGCTTCATGTGGATTGTCCATGGCTTGCATGGCTCACCTTTGGCTTGGCAAAAAGTTTGGTTAATTTCATGAAAATGGATTTTAGGAATTTTTGGTAATTTGATGGAAATTTGTATGAAACTTGATTTAGAATTATTTGATGATGAATTTAGGACTTAGGTAATGGCTTTAATTAAGTGGATGGCAAATGGAGATGTCATGTGGGCTTTAGGGTAGATTTTGGGCCTTTTGAAATGGTTTTAGATGGGCTTTTAAGAAGGTTTAAGGAATGGGCTTTTAGGTTTAGGAATGAATTTATGGATGGGGATTTTGTAGAAGTTTGGGCCAAAAAAATGTTGGTTTTGGTTTAGGGATGTATCATGAGTGATTTGAAATGAATTTGAGGTGGTTTGGGTTTGAATTGAGTTGAATTTGGGCTCTTTTGGTGAATGGGCCAATATAGGTCCAAGTGGGCCAAGTTGGGCCAATGTTGGGCTAGGGTTGAAACTGATGTAAAATCAATGTTGAGAAATGTTTATGGGAGTGTTTCAAAGAGGTTTTACCTTTGGTTGGGCTTTGATTTTGGGGTTTGGGCTCATTTGGGTTAGGTTTGGGTTTAGGTCAAAATTGGGCCTTTTAGCTTTGGATTGAATTTGATTGGGGTTTGGATCTAAATGTTGGGCAAATCATGTTAGTGTTTTGTTTGTGGGGATGCTAAGGAAGATTTAGAAAAGGTTTGGGGTTAATTGGAGTTGAATTGGGTGAGTTTGGGTTAGGTTTGGGTCATGGGTCCAAATTGGGCTTTAAGACCAAAAGTGAAATTGGATCCAAATGTCAATCAAATTGGACTTGGATTTGGTCTAGATTGGTGTTGGGAATGTTGAATTGAAGTTTAGAATTGAATTGGACCAGAATTTGGGTCAATTGGGTAGGTTTGGTTTGACATTGGGTTCACTTTGGGTTAAAATGGGTCAAATTGGGGGTTTTGACAAAAGTAGGGTGAATTGACAAAATTGGCCCATTGTGTAGTTGAACAAAATGAAATTGGGAATATTTGGGATTTTCTGAAATTTTCTGGGAATTTTCTGAATTATTGGATTTTTGGGTCAAGAGGGGTATTTTGGGTATTTGGAGGGTATTGGGAGGTTTTCTTGGAATTTTTGATATTTTTGGGTATGGATGATCAATTTGAGTGATGTGGAAATGTTTGAAATTGATTTTGTGGAATTTTGAGTTATTTGGAAATTTTTGAGAAATTTGGGTAATTTCAAGGGTTTTGGGTAGGCTAAGCGGGTGTAGGGTCCCGGGGGGTCAAAAATTGAAAATTTGGAAAATTGAAGATTGGGTGAATATAAGTGGAATGAAATCATTTTGGTTGAGCCATGAAGCCACATCAAGCCCACATGAGCCATGAAGCCACATCAAGCCCACATGAGCCATGAAGGGACTCATTTGAGGCATTCACTATGTTGTTCCTAACCCTCTTAGCCAAGGGCTTAGGGGTTAAGGACCATCCATGTAAATCACCTACATGAGTCAGGAAGCCAAGTTAGGTAAAGGTGTGTGAAAGTGTAGTGTATAGGTGTAGTGTGTGTGTAAGTCGGCCCCTTCACTGTGACCAGAGCCACCCGTAGGTAGTCCTAAGGCCAAAGAGTCCTATAGGAACTCATCCTTTAAACTTCCACATTTGATTTCAACCCTCTAGGTGATTAGCGGTCTACAGTCAAGTTTGTGGATTTTGCATGGAGTTAAGAAGTGGTTTGAAATTCTAGATGGTGGATCCCAATTCTAATCCTCTAAGATAGTTAAAGGAAAAGCCTAAGGCTAGATCCTAAGTACTAAAAAGAAGAAGAGAAGACCTCATCAAAATTTAGGTATCGATCTCGGAATGAGAACTGGAATTTAGGTACCAGTCTCAGAAATTTTGAATTGAAATTTAGGTATCAATTCGGATGAGAATCGAAATTTAGGTATCGATCTCGGAATGAGAACTGGAATTTAGGTACCAGGTCTCGGAAATTTTGAATTGAAATTTAGGTATCAATTCGGATGAGAATCGAAATTTAGGTATCGATCTCGGAATGAGAACTGGAATTTAGGTACCAGTCTCGGAGGAAGAGGACTGGAATTTAGGTACCAGCCTCGGAAGTTTAGAATTGAAATTTAGGTATCAATTCGGATGAGAATCGAAATTTAGGTATCGATCTCGGATGAGAACCGGAATTTAGGTACCGGTCTCGGAAATTTTGAATTGAAATTTAGGTATCAATTCGGATGAGAATCGAAATTTAGGTATCGATCTCGGAATGAGAACTGGAATTTAGGTACCAGATCCGGAAATTTTGAATTGAAATTTAGGTATCAATTCGGATGAGAATCGAAATTTAGGTATCGATCTCAGAATGAGAACTCGGAATTTAGGTACCGATCTCGTAAATTTTGAATTGAAATTTATCGTGGAGATGTGGATTTAGCGAGAGATCGAAATGAGATATGAAAGTGTCTCATATCCCATGGGAATCAATCAAAGTCCGATTACTCGGCGAAGGGTATAAACCAATGCCATCTCGGATCAAATTGAAAATTTTTCGTGATTCTGAAATTATCCCGAGAGAGGGTTTCAAGGGAGGTCTAGAATAGATCTTGATTTGAAGAAGGATTGGAGGGTTTGAGAAGATGGGTTTAAACTAGAATTCAATTTGAGCTTTAAATTTGCTTTGTTTGTCCTTTAACTATCCCATTTTTGTTGTTTATTTGGTGTTCATGTGGATCTGGTGTTCGTCATTTTTAGATTTTTAAGGAAAGTTTTCTTTTATTCTCTTTTTTTTTATTTCTTTTCTGTTCTTTGTTCGAAGTTCATTTAACTTTAATAGCGTTTCCCAGTCAATTTGCACAAAAGAGGTGAAGGCCAAAAATGTGACATGGTCACTTTCATTCCAATCATGTCGAAGATACATCATACAACTCGATCTGGAATATATTTCATACAATCCATGTAGACTCAAAACAGACTATGTATGATCTTTGTCGATCCATCAAAAGAAGCATCTGTCAAAAATCCATGTCTGAATAGTGGGGTACATGGTTAATAACATCACCTTCCAAGCCATCCTTGGCAAGGATGCCGTATGGATGTACATTGGAGGTGTGATATTTTCCATGTAACTCACAGCTCGTAAGGCCGGAGGCTCTCTAGCTCCGGTCCGGTCGGAAATGGTAAGGTGTCTTCCCGTCGTCCATCCTTCCGAAAGTAACCGAGATCCGCTTCACCGGTACTCCCGGTATGCAATGCTTAGCGATATCCGCTCCGTTGCCCTTCAGCATCATGACGGAACCTACCGGTAAAGGTATCTTCACCGGCCCGCGGAACTCACTCGGGCCTGCTATCCGGAGGTCGCATCCGAACATGATGTTACACTCGTTCGGGAAAGAGACTCGTGCGAAAGGTCCGACAAAGTCATGCCGATCTATGTGTGGGGGTATGCAGTCACCCTGCTTGTAGATGTTAATAATGCAGCTATCGGGTATGCATCTGCTGGCAGTACCCTCCATGTTATCAATCTCTTTACCATTCTCTTGATGACTAATGGCATCGGATCCACTTGCCCATGACGGAGTATTCCCGGTGGGTTTCCCTTCCTGTCTTCCGCAAAGTTATAGCAAGCATCCGCATTGTATCGTGATTCTTCCCTTCCCCGGCATCCATCTCCGGGGTTCGAGTATGTGTTTTCCCTCGGCGGCCTCGCTCGGCCCATTCTTTTCAAATCCCGATGCAATCCACGATTTGTTGTTGTTCATATTCCGAGAATACGTCCGTATGTAGCTCGAGGCCCTCTAGTATATTGATTCTTCCGCCTTTAATTCTCTCGAAGTATTCAAAGGTTTTCTTTTCAACATTCCGCATTCTCTCCAGCTCGTATTCCGGAATGATCCGCGGATGGCGAGGCCTCGGTGACATATTGTGGGATATACGGTTCAATCCCTTCACGTTCTCCTCGCATATCTCGGCTCCTCGTGGATGATGCCCGTCGGACATCCCCCGGGTTGCTTCGCAACAAGGTCATGCATCACCGGTGGTTCTATCCGGTGGCGTGGTAGCCTTCTTTCTTCGATCTTCCGGAGATTTCCCCGGTCCTTTCGTTATCCTAGGAGCTGGCCTCCTTTCTTCGGGTTCTCGGTGAACCGGTGTCCTCGAAGTGTATGTACCGGCATTAGCAACTCGTCTCGTCGCGCTAGTCCGCAGCTAGTTTTGTTAACATCTTACTGATACGGCGATTCTTATTTCTTCGTTGCGTTGCCGTGAGAGTAGCTCTCCGAACTTCTTGAATCTCCGTGGGCGCGGCGCCGACAAGCTCGCCTCCGCTCGTAGCGACTACGTACTTCATTTTCTTATCTTCTTCGATGTTTGCCTTTCTTTTCTTCGTCGTCGGATTGGTGGCTTGGGCCACCCACTTTCATCACCGTCCGCCGGGCGGCTCTTCTCGGTCAACCGGGACCCAGTCACTTTCCTCGTACCGTAGGCTCTGCCGGTGCGAAATCCGAGTCAATCTCGATTATCGCTCCATCTATCACCCTCTTTTCATCGAGTGCAAGGCTTACGCCATTCTTAAAGTTCAGGACCAACCGCCCGTTCGACATTTCCCTGCGAAAAGACAAGGAAAAGGATCAGGGGCTGTACTAAGAACAAGAACATTAAGAAAATGTTTATTAAAGACACATTTTTTATTATTACTCTTATACTTTTACATTTAACAGGAATGAAGTGGGTAAGATCAGGAAAGAGATTTTGATTTGAAAAAGAAAACAAGGAAAACTTTATTATCATGATTTTATTTATTTTAGCACATTTTTTATTTTTGGGTTCGGACCCAATCATAAGTAATTACTTCGCCCGTGTTTCTAAGGATAAAGAATTCATTCCTTCGAAACATCAGGTAGCGTAATACTTTTTCAAGTATCGTCCGTTGATCGGAAGCATATGTCGTTCTCCCTGGCAATTCACTAGCTGGTAGGAACCTCCTGAGTATACTCGCTTCAACCACGAACGGCCCTTCCCAAGTGGGTTCAAATTTTCCTCCTATCTTGCGGTGTGCAAGGATAGGTCTTTCGAGAACGAGAACTAAGTCACCAACTTTGAAGGTTCTTGGGCGGACTCGGCTTGCCATGGGCTTGAACCATCTTAGCTTGGTATAGTTCTAAATTCCCGCTGTGCCGCAAGTCTTTTACCTTCCAGTGCTTTCTAATTCCTCTAGTCGTAATTTGGCATTCTCTTCCGTCGTGATCTTATTTGCAACTCGCAATTCGAGTGAAGGAAGCCGAACCTCTAAAGGTAACACTCGCCTCGGACCCATACACCGGAGCGTAAGGTGTAGCTTGAGTAGGAGTTCTGAAGGTTGTCCGGTAGGCCCATAAGGCTTCTAATAACTTCTCGTGCCAATTTCTCTTATTATCGTCCAAGGTTTTCTTTAAGATTTGAACGAGAGTTTTATTAAAAGCCTCAGTGAGGCCGTTTGCTCTTGGATAGTAAATTGTTGAGTATCGCCAGTCGATTCCGTGTCTCCTGACAAAATTATTGATTTGTGTGCTTCGAATGCCGACCCATTATCCGAGATGATCCTCGCGCGGCACTCCGAAACAATAGACAACTTGGTTCTTGAAAACTGTAGCACGTGGTGTGCTTTCACTTCTCTAAGTGGAACTGCCTCTGCCCACTTGGAAAAGTAATCCGTAGCCGCAAGAATGAAGCGATGTCCTTTTGAAGATGGTGGTTCTATTGGACCCACTATATATGTGCCCCAACATTCAAATGGCCATGATGCAATTGTCGGATGTAACACATTTGGAGGTTGGTGTAGAACCACTCCGTGCACTTGGCATTGGTGACAGCTCTTGGCGATTTTCATGCGATCGGTCATCATCGAGGGCCGTAGTACCCTAGTCTTTTAATTTTCATTTTCATCTTTGGACCCGACCGGTGAGCGCCACGCAGTCCCGAATGCACCTCCTTAACAATTTCACGGGCCTCGGACCCGCTTAGGCACCTTAGCCACATTCGATCAAAAGACCTTCCGTACAATGTGTTGTTTATTAATGCGTAGGACGAGTTCTTTTCGATCCGATGGGCTAGCGACCTATCGTCCGGTAGCTTTCCCTGTTTGCGGAGTATTCTATCAATGGCTGTCGCCAATCTTCTGTGTTTTCTGTCACTGTTGCAACTGATCCTTTTTCTTTTTCTGATTTATTTATTGTGTCTATGTCGAGCTGTGATAGGACCTGACGTCCATGAACTGACACTTCTACTGATTCATCTTGCAAACAGGCGAATTCTTTTGCGAGACGGGCTAAAGCATCTGCTAAAGCATTTTCTTTTCGGGAATTTTGTAGATTGTCACATTTGGAATCTGTTCCAACAGTCTGTATGGCATACCGGAAGTATTGTTCGAGTCTTGGCTTTAAAATTTTGTACTCGTCCGACGATCTATTGAATGATTAACTCGTGAATCCCCGTAGATGTTGATGTCGGTTATCCTTATTTGAATGGCTAATTCTAGTCCAGTTATAAGGGCTTCGTATTCTGCTTCATTATTTGTATATGGTTCTGTTAAGCGGTAGGAGTATCTTAACATCCCCCGCTCCGGTGTTATAAAGATCAGCCCGATTCCTGCCTTACAGGGCACTATCACATGCGATTCTTCGTCTTTGTGCGTTGAAGATGCTCCGTCGAAATATAATTCCCAACGTCGATCATCAAGGTCTTCTAGATTCATTATTTGTTCATCTAGCAGATCGTCATTGAGAGGAGATTCGGCCGGCAAAGGGTTTGCTGCGAGGAAGTCTGCTAAGACTTGTCCCTTTACGGCACGAAGAGGCATGAAAGTTATATCGAATTGCAATAATATCATTGACCATCTGGCAAGTCCGCCGGAAAGTGTTGGACGAGTCATCAAGTATTGCAATGGATTAAATTTCGAGATCGAGTTGACCTTATGAGAAAGCATGTAGTGCTCGAGCTTTTGAGCGGCGAAGATCGGGGCCAAACAATGCTTTTCAATTGCGGGATACCTTACTTCCGTCGGAAGTAAACGACGGCTTAAGTAGTAAAGAGCATTTTCTTTACCCTCATCAGCTGACTTGGGCCAACGAGGCTCCGAGAGAGTCGTCTAAAGCCGCGGTGTAAAGTATCGCCGGTCTACCCGAGACTGAGGCTGCTAAGACAAGAGGTGTCATTAAATATCATTTGATGTCCTCTAAGGCCTTCCGGCATTTCTCTTCCCAAATAAATTTGGCGTCCTTTTTAACTAGTGCCGAGAAAGGCCGACACCTACTCGACAGGTTCGAGATAAAGCGTCGAAGATATGCCAACTTCCCTTGAAAAGATCGTAGTTGTTTTAAGGTTTTGGGAGGCGGCATTTCTAAGATAGCTTTAATCTTTTCCGGGTCGATTTCAATTCCACGATGTCGGACAACGAATCCTAAGAATTTCACGGAGGTGACGCCGAAGGCGCATTTTAAGGGATTCATCTTAAGGTTAAATTGTCTTAATCGTTCGAAAACAATTCTCAAATCATACAAGTGGTTTTCCTTTACTTTGCTTTTGATGACCACATCGTCCACGTAGCATTCGACTTGATTGTGGATGAGATCATCAAAAATTCTTGTCATTGCTCTGCGGTAGGTTGCTCCCGCGTTCTTCGGTCCGAATGGCATCACCGTGGTAGCAAAATACTCCGATCGGCGTTCGAATGCTCGTAAGCTTTTCATCTTCTGGAGCCATTTTTATCTGGTTGTATCCTGAGGATCCATCCATGAATGAGAATATCTCATGTGTCGAAGCAATGTCGATCATCAGTTCCGGGATCGGTAGAGGAAATTCATCTTTTGGGCATGCCTTGTTTAAATCTCTGAAGTCCACACATATTCTGATCGGACCATTCTTCTTTCTGTCTGGTACCACATTGGCTAGCAATGTCGGGTATTGTTCTTCACGGACAAATTTAGCGTCTATTAGCTTTTTAACTTCAGCTATGACTTGTTGTTCAATTTCTAGACGCATTCTTCTGGGACCTTGTCCGACCGAACGTAGTAGGATCCACTCCTAGCTTATGGATCGCAACCTCGGAGCTAATCCCGGCATCTCGTCATAGTTCCAAGCAAAGCGGTCTTTAAATTCCATTAATAATTTGATTATTTCTTCGGAGTCTTCTTTATTGAGTAAGGAGCTAACAAAGGTAGGTCTAAGGCTCTTCGCTAAGTACCTAAGTTAACTTCCATTAACTCATCTATCGTAGATTTGATTTCTTCTTCGAATTCGGTGGAGCGTCTCCAATTTGTAAATCTTCGAACTCTTCCGTAGTTTCCTTGCAGCTTTCATTAGGCTCGCAGTGACAACCAAGAAAAATTCAGTATCGTCAACCGATCTCTCGTGCCGAATCCGAGTCCATACTTTGAATTGGGTGGACGACCGGAGTTATTCCATAATTTTTCAAAATGTTGTGATTGGCCTTTTGTCCATTGTCGAGGTAAGAAACCACGTTGAATTAAATTTTGAACACAGGAGAGTACCACTCAAAAGGTAATTCCATTAATTCTGATGAAGTGACATCTTCGAATTGTACATTATTTTCAGTTTTGGAGGAAGAAGCACCATGGTAGAATTTCATTGGCTTTGCACCGTCGCTACGTATCTCTTTGACCACCATACCCTCGATCTTGTTAGAATGGATCGGGGTTAGGGTCATAGTATGTACGTAGTGGTTAATCTTCTCGTACGTTGATTTGTATTCTTCATTCTTTTCATCTTCGAGGAGATCTTGAATTGCGGCTTCTTCCGACTTATTGCCGCCGCTTCTTGTTTGATTTCTTTTTCTTCTTCGAACTATCTTCCCAATCAACATTGATGGCTGGCTTTCCTCGTCCAACCTGTCCTAACGTCTCTACCACGACCTCGTCCCCGGCCTCGACCTCGGATGCGAGTTGTGGAGAAACCTTCACCATCTCGCCGTAAGGGAGTGGTGAGTGACTGTTGGACTAGAACTTCAGGTTCTTCATTGTCCCGAATTTCTTTTGCTTCATTCGTTATGGTATCTCTGGAGAAGATTGTTTTCTTCGGAGGTGCATAATAAGCCGCATCTTCATGGATTCCGATCTCATGTACGGAGAATGGTTGTAAGTCACCTTTGATGCACTGTTCCCCTCTATCGTAGTATTTGATGCACTGATGTAGAGATGATGGTACCATCCTGTTTTCATGTATCCATGGTAGGCCTAGTAGAGCGTTGAACGACGTTTCTGAATCAATTATATGAAATTTTACGGTTGTCTTTGCTAAGTCACCGGTCTTCATTAGTAGTGTTATTGATCCGAGGGCTCTTTCTCCTTTCTGGTTGAATCCTCTTAATAACATTTTGTCGGCCTCGAGCTCACGAGCATCAATTTCCAAGTATGCTAGTGTTTGAAGACTCATTATATTGATTGATGCTCCTGGATCCACCAATACTGCGGAGAGTGTAAATTTTCATTGTAATCGAAATGTACAACGGTCGGTTGTGATCTCGTCGTCCCAGTAGTAAGTCATTGTCCGTGAAGGTAACACCTCGTTGTTCCTTTAACGAACAAACCTCATCTAAGGAATCTCCGGCCATTTGAGCTAAGCAAATTTCCGGATCAAGTAAGGCCTCGATCGAGCTTCTCTCATCTCCTTTCGATAAGATGAGAGCATCGTAGATACTCAGTTTGGCCGGTAGTTTCCTAAGATGGGCTAGCACGTTGTAGTCCACTTTATTTCCATGTGTCTCGATTTCTTCTCGAATGGGTATTTCTTCTGTCGGGGTTGGTTCTTCCTGAACAACCACCTGCTTTCCTTTGTCCTTTGGACCCATTCTCGGAGGTAGAACTCTTCCACTTCTTAAGTTTACTTCTGTAATTTCTTCTGAATCTAGTGTTGAGCTTGTCGGTGTCTCCTCCTGAATCGGAATGACGAGCTCTTCCGATTATCTTCAGAATCTGAAGGCTCTAACTCTATCGTGACTGGAGCTCCTCAAAACTCGCAGATAGATTCGTTGCTTGTTGAACTCTCATAGCCTCCTTGATGGATGCCCTCTTCGTTATTTTGCTCGTCGAGATCGTGTATGATTTGAGAATTGTCGTTGATGTCGAAATCGATATCCGGATTGTCGCTAGTTACGTAATCGTTAGAAACAGTCAAAAGTAGCCAACGCCATCACCCTTATCATTATATGATCCCACCGAAGTGAGCGGATAATCATACGCAGTCGAGGTTCGAGGGATTTCTCCCCCGAATCGAAACAACTATCCTAGGATAAGCGGCCCCTAGTCTAGCCTTAGGAGTCTCGGTCCTCTCTTCTTCGTCGATTTTCTTCTTTTCTTCAATCGCCTCCGTTGAGGTGGTTCTTCTATCGCAAGTGATAGTACCGGCTAACAGTGTCTCGAACTCGAATTGAAGCTTGCACCGAGGCGTCCGGATGCCGTCTAAAATCTTTTCGAAGACCTCGTCCAGCGGTATTCCATCCATCGTCGAGTCGTATAGGGATCTATCGGAATGATGGGATCGCTTGAGATAACATTGACGGAACCTCCTTTCCGGGGTTCCTTCATGTACTCCTTCGGGATTGTTATATTCCCTTTCCGAAGGTTGTCGTTGAGCCAACTTTTGAAGGTAATGCAATCTTCTATCTTGTGCCCAAGCATCCGGTGGTAGGGGCAAAAGTTGGGATCACCTTTCTTGTTGACATCCTCTCGGTCTTTTAGGCTCGGCAGTCGGAAATCCGGAGTCTTCATCGGACTACGGAACATTTTCGCATCGCTTCATTCTTGAACGGATATTCTCTCGCTCGAAGCTCCCTTAATGTACGTTGCCGACGAGGCGGTTGTTCATACCGTGGAGTGATCGATAGCTGGACCGGGGTTGCCGGTAATTTTGTTGTGGTTGCTGCGGCCGTTCGGTGGTATTTGCATCGGTTGCTTGCCTTTGTCAACTCGCTGCAACGATCACGAATTTCTTTTCGAAAGTCTTCGCTGTGCTTTTGCTTGTCCGTCTTGTCGGCGAAACTTAATTGCTTCGCCTCTTCTTGCAAGCTTCCGGCCTTGCTTAACAACTTCTCTAAAGTCTTAATAGTGAATCCTTTGAGGAGAAGTGCTATCGGGCCATGAATGCTTTTAAGCAAGATGCCGACTGCATGTTGTTCTTGTAGTTGTGGTTCACACTTCATGCTTAAGTTCCTCCATCGAAGTATGTAATCCACCAAAGTTTCGTTCGGCCTTTGTTTCTCTACCACTAAATCACCTATAGTGATGTGGTGTCGAGCTCCGGCGAATCGCTTGATGAAGAGGTTCTCTAGCTCGAGAACGTCTTCACCAAACCATTTGCAATTCCGCATACCGGCCGAAGGCGATTCCCGACGATCGCCGACGAACCGTCGGAAGAGTAATGCATCGCTCCCATCGGCATTGCAACAACCGGCACGAAAGTGTGCAACATGCCGTCGGGGTTCCCGGCTCCGTCGAAGGTCTTGAATAGAGGTGGTACGAAGCCTTTCGGTATCGGACACGTCAAATTCTTCTCGGGTAAGGTCTACCCGTCCGAATGGATGTCCCGCTCTTCGATTGTGCTAAGGCTTCTCGCACTCCGCCGTTCCACCAAGTTCTTGATATCCTTTTCGTGGATCATACTTTGTGTTGTATCCTTTTTCAGCTGATCATCCCCATTGACGGATGTAATCTCTTTTCCTCCGTCTACAATGTGAATGACCTCTGGGGGTGTCTCTCTTTGTGGTTGCATTTGACTCTGGAGAGTGGCTAGAGCTACAGCCATCTCTTCCATCCTTTTCGCCATTTGGGTGATCGTGTCGTCTTTCTCCTGAAGCTGCCTTCTCATCGCTCCGGCTCCTCTCTTCGCGGCCGCAGGAGCACCTTGCGAAGCCGATGAAGCTCGTGTTTCGACCATGTTGATTTCTCGCATATTCGTCGTCCATGAACTCCGATGAATCAATCTCGTCTCCGAACTTTTCTTCTCTTTCTTTTGCCAATCGCTCGGATATCGGTTCTCAACTTTTCCATGGCATCTTCTAGAGGGGCTTCTCGTGTGTCTTTGCGGTTGTCATGCGATAGCCGCCGGGTCCCCTTTTCACGAGTCCCCTTTATCGCAAGAAGCACTTTCTTCGCATTCAAGTCTCCCGGCAAGACTTTCTTTCTTGGGCTATTGTTTCAATCTCAATCGCCCGTAGTGGGACGCCATACCATCCTTCTAGCAGCGAGGGTCTAGGACCGCATGGTCCGTCGGCCAAATGCCGGAAGGTGGTATCCTCCCTAATCTGTAATCCCGAGACGACGACGAGCGGACTAGCCTTCATTCTTTTACTTGGCTTTTCCGTCATGACGGCGGGTTCTACTCGGGGCCCAAGACGGGATTCGATCGGCACCCGCCCTATTCTCCGTAGAATCTCCGATACGGGCGCTTTTCCTTCTTTGCTAACTTTTCTACCAAAGCTCGCAGTCGAGCAAACGGCATAGTTCTAGTCCTTTTCTTGCGGCTATCGTTGCAGCATGCGGGCCGAGGCAATGCGGCAGAGAATCTTGCGAACATTTTCCTCGTCCTCTCGCGGCGGAGAGGGATGGAACCCGCTTCCTCCCAAAAGTGGTATGTAGTCAGGCAATGGTGCATATTCGGCAGCGGTGTATATTCGAAGCAGCTTCCGGATTTCCTCCAGAAAGCAATTTCAGCAGCTCCGCTTCTCGAGCAATCCTTCTACTTCGTTTCTTCTTTGGGTCCTCGTCGGTGATGGCATCTTTGAACCGGACCCGATTTCGAAAACGAAGGTCTTACAGAAGATCCGTACCCTCCACGGTAACAAGGTTTACCATAATTCTTGATTTCTTTCCCCTTTAATTTGGCGAAGTCGGGGTAGGTGCGTAAACAACTAGACCAGGTGGGGGTAGTAAGAACAGGTCCTCCCGCGGACGGCAGTATTCCTCTCGGTCGGGATCCTTTGCAGGGAGGAAACTCTTGAGTCGACCTAAGGTTGAACTCAAGTAGCGGCTTCTTAGCTTCAGATACCTTGTTCGTCAGTGCAAAGAGGGAGACATCGGTGATCTTGACATTCGTGTTTTCAAATCCTTGTCCAAATCGGATGATCCCATTGTCGGGCAGCTCATCATTATAGACAGCGAAGTCCGATCCGTTGGTGAAGGAGAAAATCAGCTTTGGGGCTTCCATTTCCGAGGTAGATTCGGGTTGTCGGTCCCAAGTTATGCTTCTTTTCTTTAGGACGAAAAGAAAGGAATTGAAAAAGAGTCCGAACTCATTCTTGTTCAAGCATTTATAAGAAGGAATCATTTATTAAAAGAATCATTTATTAGAGGGTTCGTTTATTTAGAACGGAATGTTCAAAGGTGTAGAGAAGGTAAGGAATCCGATTCAGAGTTGGAAAGGAGAAGAAAGTCTTATGCAAGACTTCTCGACTCGAAGGATCACTCCTAAACTAACACCTATTAGTGGTCCACCCCACCTCAGAAATGAGGTAAAAGGATCTCGGAACCTCTCTGTTTAGGGGTGTCTAAACAAGTGGCTCCTAAATCCGAGAGAATGTTGGTTATACTTGTCCAAGGTAGAAATGAACATAGTATTCCAACGGAAAGAATGGTAGTTTGACCCATTAAGGACATGGATACACTACCGATTTTGAAAGCGAATTATCCGATTATAATGGAGAGAGGAATTGTCCTCAGTGAGTCGCCAGAAGTTGTCGGCATATTTTTAGGTTGTGTGTTTTATTTTGAAAAGGGGGTCGCCTAACAGAAGTTGTCGGCAAATTTTTAATTTAATTTAAATCAATAATTTTGAAAAGTAGTATTTAATTTTGAAAATAATTTTAAATTTGAAGGTTTTAAGATATGAGATTAAATCGATCTCACATCCCAAATAGTTTATATAAACGAGCACCGTACCACAAACCGTGTATCTATCCCTAAGGATAGACACATCGCTGCAAGGTGGGGCTCGATTAGATAAACTAGAAGATTTAGTGACATCCGTTTGGTCCGCGAACCAATTTTATAAGCCAACAAATTCCCCGCTTAATATGAAGGCATTAAACAGGTTTATATTACTCGGGTTCTTTAAAATTCCCTATAAGGGCAAGCCCCTATAGTTAATTACATCTTAAGTGACGGGAATCACCTAAGAAAACTCTCGATAATAATCAATAATTCTGCTCTCAAGAATTTCAAAGTTTAAGTTTTCAAGGAATTGAATTTTGGAATTTCAATAGGGAATGGATCAAATTTGGAACATTTTGTTTTGGGAACCCAAAGGAAGGAAAGTAGGAGAAATCACAGATTCGAAGCGAACTTCGGTAATTTCCCGACTATCCTATTGTTTGGCTTGAGTTTATGAAAGTCCTAATATTTATTTAAATGTTTTGATCTTGCCAATTTTAATTAATTAGGGCTTATATTAGTATGATAAAATCAAACAAATAGCCTCAAAGATGTGAGGGTTTATTGTCGTACCGGACGACTACCTCGGAATCCTAAGACCGGCTAGGGCTTAATTTGCAATGCAAGTGCCTAACGAAGAGTTGAGGATTTATGTTGCACTAGGCAAGCTACCTCGAAGTCCTATGGCTTTGTTATTTAATTCTAGGAAAGTTTTGCTGAAGTAGACTCAGGTTTTGCTGGTGACGATAGCCGTGCTGCCCACCATGCTCCAAGCTTCTTGTTGTTGCAGAGGTTTAGTTTTAGAAATCATAAATCAAGGGATGAGAAAAGTGTTTTGGTTTAGAGAAAATCTTAATTTCCAAGTGTTTTTTATGTTTTATTTAAAACAAATCTTAAAGTTGATTATAACGACACCGGTTAAGATCCCACGATTCCATCCTTCCGGCATCATTATTTTTATCGGATTCACTTAGTCCGGATGAATTTGCTAAACTCAACCGAATGAGTTCCACACTTTCATTTAGACCGTGAAATCCCGTTAGCAACACGTAGGTTACATCATCCGAGGTATTCCCGATCATCCAATAGGACGTTTTAATTTAGTTGTAATTGTAGTTTTGTGTTCTGTTTGTGATTAAATTTTGAGTTGTTTTATATTTTGAAATGTTGTGGCGGTGAATTTTATCTTGCAATGACTTTTAACTTAGTTTTGGTTTCAGTTTTATGGACTATCGTAAAGGTGTGGGTTTTCATGAAACAGTTGTTTATCATGCAAGAAAAGTAAGTGCGATGCGATTAAATAAATTGCAATAATGTAAATTGCAATAAAATAAAAGTGTACCTGGAGGGTCTTCCCGTCATCCCAAGCTGCACTTAAAACACAATTAGAATATTTAAGCAAGTTCCTAAGTAAAGCTAAGGGAAGGGTTATGGTTTTCTACCAAGTTCCTAATCCTATAGCTAGTCATTTCCTATGACGTCTAGGTTCTTTGTGTTTTGGTTTGAGGACGATTTTCTTCATCAAAGAACAATTAAATCCAATTGTTCTTATAAACATCCTATCATATTGAGAAAGTGTTTAAGAAGAATCTTAAACATATTTTCAATATTTCTAGGATTGTTTTAAGTCCAAATGAATTCAATTACACAAATGAATTAATCATCCGTGGTTTAGTTTTGTTATCTTGCTCAGTGAACTAGGACGTTTGAATATCCTATGAGTGAAGTAACATTTCATTTAATATTCTGTTTAGAAGTTATGATAACTAAGGCTTTCGAGGGTAAATTGGTATTCAAATGATTTGTGATTTAGTTTAATTTCAATAATTGGTTTAAATTTGGAATAGTGTTCAAGTTATTTTAGATTTATTTTGAATTCTTTATGTCTTTGGTGATGTTATATTTAATTCAACTTAATTTAATTTAATTTAATTTAATTGAGTTTTAATTTAATTTAATTCAATTTAGTTTGATTTGATGTTACATTAAATTAATTTGATTTGATTTAATTTTAATTTAATTTGATTTAATTTAATTTAATTTAATTTAATTTAATTATTTAATTTTATTTAATTTAATTTAATTTAATTTAATTTGTTTTAATTTAATTCAATTTAATTTAATTTGATTTAATTTAATTTAATTTAATTTAATTTAATTTGATTTAATTTAATTTAATTTAATTTAATTTGTTTATTTAATTTAATTTAATTTGTTTATTTAATTTAATTTAATTCAACTTTTAATTTTAATTTAATTTAATTTAATTTAATTTAATTTAATTTAATTTAATTTTATTTTATTTTATTTTTAATTTTAATTGAAATTTTAAAAGAGTTTAATAATTTAATTTTAGTTTAATGATTAAGTCTTTTAATGTTTTGAATTTGAGTTATCATTTTAATTAAGAATTGAATATTAATGAGGTAATTAATTTAGGGATTTTTAAATTAAAGAATAAATATCTTCCTAATAATATCCCTATTTTAATAATTCCAATTTTATTATTCTTCCCAAATTTAATAAACTATTTAATTAAGGTTTAATAATTTTAAATTGCTCAATGGGTTTCTACCCTTTAATTATTTAAATTTCAATCATCCAAATCAGATTAGGATCAAATATTTTACTTGTTAATTTTTTTTATTAAACCTAATGTTTTAATTAAGGATTAAAAATTTTAATTACCACTTTACCCTTTAAGCTTAATAATTTCATAACTCACTAAATTGAACTCAAATGAACTTGATATTTTTATGTGACTTCACTCATATGTCAATAAAGACATGAGAGGAGAAAATGTGATTTTTCTGTATTTAATTTATTTATATAATTATTTTTGGTAGAAAATAGAGATTTCTAAAGAAAATTTAATAACATGACCAAGGGAAAGTTTCTGTCCTTAAGAAAATTATGGGAGATTCCTAATGACCAGAGGACCACTTGGACCAATTTTGGTGATTTTTTGAATTATATTATTTTTATTATAATTATTTTAAGTTTTGGAGTGTTAATTAATTTAAAAATAAAATAAATGTTGAAAAATGAATTTTATATTTTTCAAAAATCTCTCTAATATCAAGGAAATCAGAGAATCAAATTTTGCAATTTTCTGATTTTTTTATGATTTATTATAATTATTTTAGTGAAAATACTAGAAAATACATTTTTTTAATTTTAAAATTACCCTAGAGCTTTAAAATTTAATATCTCACTAAATAGACCTAAGAAAAGTATGGGGTTTGTTCCTAAGTGATTAAAATTCAAAATGTGACATTTTGGTGAATTTTATTATTTTTGTGATTTTATTATTTTTTAATTATTAAAATATTAAAATAATATTAAAAAATCAACTTTTTTAGAAAATTAAAATTTTAACTTTCTTAAATTCCCCTGATATCAGAGAGGCTCCAAAACCAATTTGGTGAATTTTTGAAAGATATTTTGAAAGTTATGAATTCTTAAAGTTTAAAATAGCTAAATGGCTTAATCAACCCAATTAGTAGGGCTAACCAAGTCCAATTGACCTCAAATTTTTATGGTGCGTTCCTCTGATCCTAAAGGTCAGTGGAGAATTGATTTCAAGTCAATTTGATGTATGGTTAGCTCTAATTAATTAGAGATCCATTTTGGGTGTTTAAGCCAATTAGGGTTGTTTTAAATGAACTAACTCAAAACCTATTTTTCCTAGTGGTCCTCTGGTCATAAGGAACATCACCAAATTTTTCTAGAATTTATTTCACAACATGCTATTTACTGGAATTAAAATACTCAAAACGAGTGACATGAATTTGAAAAATCAATAACTTTTCATAGGGATGGCCTCGACTTTGGAAAATTCAGGGAATGTTCCCAAATTCAGAGGCTTCAAAAGCCCTATGGTCTCATGCCATGGTGAATTGTATACATGCATGGAGAATTAAAAATATGCAGAGAGTAAATAAATTATTAAAAATAAAATACTTGATGAAATTAAATGATTTCTTTTCCACATTATTCTCCTCTCGTTCACTGAGCAAGAGGGTATTTTTATTTTATTTTTCTGATTTTTCTACACAAAGTTATGAATTTTTGAAGTTTAGGGAATTAAATAAATAGAAAATACCCCTAATTTTCTATTTATCCATGCGGCGCCGCGTCAACCTCGGCAGCTCCGAAACGCCGCGTGTCGCGCTCCCATTCGACGACGCCATCTGACTCAGCGCTCCGGGGGCCCACTGTATCGTTCCGTCTTCTGATCCGACGCGATCCTGGCCGTTTGTCCGCGCGTGTATTGAATGGACGGCATCCGTTCATCGTCCCCAAGTGTCCTCACCCCAGAGCCGTCCACACTAAATCCCTAAGATCTCACTCGATACTCAATGGATTTTTATGTTCTTATGCTCTATGGATTCATCTTGAAGAGACGAACACATCTATACGGTGATCATGCATTGAAATTAAAGCATTTGAAATGGAGAATCTCCAGAAGCTCGGGATGAAGAATTAGGTCATACCTTTGCTCGCAGAAGTGTGGCTTCGATCCGAGAGTTGTTGCACCTTCGATTGAATCCCAGCAAGCTCCGCGATGAAGTCTCCCGGTCCGGTGAATTGTCTAGGTGGGATTTCGACCAAGCCCGATCACAAAGCTTGGAGGCCGGAGCAACCGGGTGGCCTCGGAGATGGGGCTTTTGCTGGTGGACACCTTCCCTCGGTCCAGTGAAGGTGTAGAACCAATCAATTTGGGGATTGGCTCACCGTGGAGAAGTGTCCTGGTTTTGGGTGGAATTTCGGTTGAGAAATTGGATTTTGTCGGCGGGGATTAGAGGCAAATTGACACTGGGGATCAACTGCTCTGAGGGTGGAGAAGGGTTTGGAACAATTTTGGCAGAGTTTCGGCAAGGTTTGTGCAACTCTCTTCTCATGGCCGTGAGGGGTGGTGTTTAAATAGGAGAGGGTGGAGGGCCTCCCAGGGAGAGTTAGGGCTTGGGATCAGCTGCTCTTGGCAAGAGAAGAACAGCTCCAATGGCCACTGGGGATGGGGCAGCTCAGCAGGTGAGAATTCCAAGTTGGGCTCACATGTGAGCTCTCGGCCATGGTGTTTTCCGGCGGCTCGGTGGCCGGCTCCTGCTGCATGGGTCACCATCTTGTTCAGGTGGGTCAGGGCAGGGGTTTAGTGTAGGCAATTGGCAAATGCCATGTGTAAAGAGTTTGGATTGAAATGGAATGGGGGGAAGACCATTTTGGGTTCAAATGAGTCAACCCATGGTTTTGGGCTAGGTTCACCACCCAAGGCCTGGTCTTGGGCCGAAAAGGATCACTTGGGTCGCCCAAGAGAGAATGGTGTGGTCTCCATCCATGATGAGGTGGCTAAGCATGGTTTAGTGTGTAACATGCTTAAGGTAAAAAGGGTTTAAGAAGGATTAGGAAAGGGGGCCCTCCTTTTGCCATTAATGGCTCGATCACATGTCAAGCCTTCCATGGCTTCATGTGGCTTGTCCATGGCTTGCATGGCTCACCTTTGGCTTGGCAAAAAGTTTGGTCAATTTCATGAAAATGGATTTTAGGAATTTTTGGTAATTTGATGGAAATTTGTATGAAACTTGATTTGGAATTATTTGATGATGAATTTAGGACTTAGGTAATGGATTTAATTAAGTGGATGGCAAATGGAGATGTTATGTGGGCTTTATGGTAGATTTTGGGCCTTTTGAAATGGTTTTAGATGGGCTTTTAAGAAGGTTTAAGGAATGGGCTTTTAGGTTTAGGAATGAACTTATGGATGGGGATTTTGTAGAAGTTTGGGCCAAATAATTGTTGGTTTTGGTTTAGGGATGTATCATGAGTGATTTGAAATGAATTTGAGGTGGTTTGGGTTTGAATTGAGTTGAATTTGGGCTCTTTTGGTGAATGGGCCAATATAGGTCCAAGTGGGCCAAGTTGGGCCAATGTTGGGCTAGGGTTGAAATTGATGTAAAATCAATGTTGAGAAATGTTTATGGGAGTGTTTCAAAGAGGTTTTACCTTTGGTTGGGCTTTGATTTTGGGGTTTGGGCTCATTTGGGTTAGGTTTGGGTTTAGGTCAAAATTGGGCCTTTTAGCTTTGGGTTGAATTTGATTGGGGTTTGGGTCTAAATGTTGGGCAAATAATGTTAGTGTTTTGTTTGTGGGGATGCTAAGGAAGATTTAGAAAAGGTTTGGGGTTAATTGGAGTTGAATTGGGTGAGTTTGGGTTAGGTTTGGGTCATGGGTCCAAATTGGGCTTTAAGGCCAAAAGTGAAATTGGATCCAAATTTCAATCAAATTGGACTTGGATTTGGTCTAGATTGGTTTTGGGAATGTTTAATTGAAGTTTAGAATTGAATTGGACCAGAATTTGGGTCAATTGGGTAGGTTTGGTTTGACATTGGGTTCACTTTGGGTTAAAATGGGTCAAATTGGGGGTTTTGACAAAACTAGGGTGAATTGACAAAATTGGCCCATGGTGTAGTTGGACAAAATGAAATTGGGAAAATTTGGGATTTTCTGGAATTTTCTGGGAATTTTCTGAATTATTGGATTTTTGGGTCAAGAGGGGTATTTTGGGTATTTGGAGGGTATTGGGAGGTTTTCTTGGAATTTTTGATATTTTTGGGTATGGATGATCAATTTGAGTGATGTGGAAATGTTTGAAATTGATTTTGGGGAATTTTGGGTTATTTGGAAATTTTTGAGAAATTTGGGTAATTTCAAGGGTTTTGGGTAGGCTAAGCGGGTGTAGGGTTCCGGGGGGTCAAAAATTGAAAATTTGGAAAATTGAAGATTGGGTGAATATAAGTGGAATGAAATCATTTTGGTTGAGCCATGAAGCCACATCAAGCCCACATGAGCCATGAAGGGACTCATTTCGAGGCATTCACTATGTTGTTCCTAACCCTCTTAGCTCGAGGGCTTAGGGTTAAGGACCATCCATGTGAATCACCTACATGAGTCGGAAGCCAAGTTAGGTATAGGTGTGTGAAAGTGTAGTGTATAGGTGTAGTGTGTGTGTAAGTCAGCCCCTTCACTGCACCAGGGCCACCTGTGGTAGTCCTAAGGCCAAAGAGTCCTATAGGAACTCATCCTTTAAACTTCCACATTTGATTTCAACCTCTCAGGTGATTAGGGGTCTACAGTCAAGTTTGTGGATTTTGCATGGAGTTAAGAAGTGGTTTGAAATTCTAGATGGTGGATCCCAATTCTAATCCTCTAAGATAGTCAAAGGAAAAGCCTAAGGCTAGATCCTAAGTACTAAAAAGAAGAAGAGAAGACCTCATCAAAAATGAGGTCAACACTAATAAATAAAAGTGCACTACAAATTCACTAACACATTTACTACCACAAAACACTAAACATTCACAGTACGTATCACAAATAAACAATATCCACAAATAACATAAAAATAAATTAAAGTAGCTCAGTAACCATTACATCAGTTACAATTACAACTGAATAGTTCACTCAACAACCATAAAACATTCATCACATAACATAACACAACACAACACAGATGAAACATCAACCCTAATTCTCATCTTCTTCCTCATCATTATCTCTTTCATTCCAGGTACGCGTAGGCACATATGGGTTAAAGTGTGGATGTGAGGGTAACACAACTCTATAGTCACCTCTGATCAAACTATCCATATAAATGTGATAGTTCTCCTCATACTCACTATGTCTCTAAAGGTAATCCCCAATATGATCTACCTTTCCTTCTATATCATGAACTCGATCCACAGTATAATTGATATTATATTTCATTTTATTTAAAATTTCAATCTGTGAATCAGAAAACTGACCTGATGATGCCTGAGATGTGGAGGCACGAGATGTAGAATCAGTAGAAGTACATGCACTTGGAGCTCTAGAAAATCATCCTCTCCAGTTAAAAAGTGAATGCTCAGCATATGTCTTTACAATCATACTAGTAATAAGCTTAAGAGGTTGAAGGACGTCTTCCAAATTTTCATATCTTTCACTAGCCCACTCACACAATGAACGTATAAGGGAAGAAAATCTCATACCTGCAGTGGTAACAGCTCTGGCAGACAACCAAATACAATCATAAATAATCTTCCCAATATCGATCGCCTTCCCCTCCTGAATAAAGTAATTCAATGTAGCTCTTTCTCTTGTCACCTCGCCCAGATAATTAGTAGGAAGCAACTTGGATGATATGAAATAATGTCAAGCCTTAGAAGTGGCATTCAACTTTGAAGCAGGGAAGTTAACTCTTCTCTCATTCATTATTTTACATAATCCCCTTCCATCAGTCAAAACAGAAATGATTTCATCCAATTCTTCCTCCGAAGGATTATAATTCGAATAGAAACAAAATGTATTCGGCGGTAACAGATAAAACTCGTCTATTACCTTAGAAGTATTGTCCTCGTACTAACACAAAGTTTTCTTATACTCCTAGGTATTTGAATAGAACTCCTGTAAAACCGAAGTAACAGCTACAGCCATGAAAAAGCAGAATATGTCCCAAACACGTCTAACGATCATATCTTTCATCACTCCACCTGGCTTATCAAAACTTTGCTCCTGAATCAGTTTATGTGATTGTAGAGCTTGAACGTATTGATCCAGAGTCTTCGAACTTACAAACTTGTCAGAAACGAAAGTGGATCTCGCCTTGCTTCTGTTTGGTGCCATTTCTAAAATTTGAATAAAAATTACCATAAATTCCACATTTAACTTAAAATCACAAAACTCAACTTCTGAAGGCTTAACTCCTAAATCCAAGTAATTTCCAAAGTTTTTCTTAAATTTTCACCACAAATAGTGATTTTCAGATTTCTCTAAAATGCATTTAAATTATATGGTAAAAATAAAAAATGTTTATCTAGGAGTAGTGATCTTACCTCAAGAAGATCAAATCTAGCAAATTCCACTTAAAATGGCTTAAAAATAGCAAATTTTTGTGTCCCCTAACTTCCTAAGTCGGGAACTCCAAACGAAGAAGACGATGGAGCTGAAAAATTATGATATTTTGGGTTTTTAAAACCTGAAAACAAAATTTCACGAACCGGCGCTAACCCCCGAATAATTATGCTTACGATTTAGATTGAAAATTATACTTTAATTATTTATAAAATGGGATACTATGCAAGTATACGTATCGTTTATCAAGTAATATAGGACTTTTTAATTAAGCCCCGAGATATCGAACCCACGGGGAAATTTCTAAAAATTTAAAGAAATAAGAAAAATAACATTTTTATTTTTAAAATGATTTTGTAAAGTATGTTTTAAGATACAAATTTTCTCAATTTTTTTTGGTATTTTCTAAATAAAAAGTAAAGCAAACAACTAAAGTTCACATAACTTTAAAATAGTATGAAAGAAAATGAGAATAAAATAACTTTTTCCTCTTTTAATGAATTAGTAATAATTATGGAATTTCATTGTGGAAGTATCTAAATGTGTTGTGTCAAATAGAAGCAATCATATTCTTTACCCTTACTTGGTTCTATAAGGAACATTAGTTAATTTGATGATTTGAATTCTTATAGATGGGTTAGGCAGGAAAGATACTAGCTCTCACTCTAGAATTCCCTTGATTCTCTCCACCTGGTGGCTAACATCTCATAACAAACTTTTTCACATCAAACCAAATTAGGGGGCTTTACCTTGTCACTCTAAGGTCCTCTAATTTTATTCCCCATTATAAGAATATCTTCCTATTTATTTGCACCCAATCATATGGACTACAATTCTTTCAATAACTCTCTAACATAAACTTAACTCTTAACACTAATCACACCCTCCAACAACAACCCTTTTTCTGATTTTCAAGTCTTCTTTTTAAAATTTTCCAAAAGGTCCCTTGGTGTCTCTTCAAAATATGTCTAGATTCAAAGAATCCACCAAGAATGCATCCATCCGTTCAAATTTTAAATGAGTTTTGGCACAAATGGGAAGTTAGTGAAGTTTAAACCAAAGGAAGCTTCAAAAACCCCTTCAAATTTGTGCCAAATTTAAATTGGCGCCTATGTGCCAACCATCCGGTGCTTAGGCGCCAGAGGCCAAATTTGCACATCTTTCAATTTTTGCTCCAAATTTGATCCTTTTTGCTCCTTTCATCATAATCAGTCATTTTAATCATATTGCAATAAAAACACAAAAATAACTTCCATTAAAGTGCAATATCATCAAAAATAGGTCTAAAAATATGCTTAAAAGTACTATATATTTTAGGTATATCAAAATCCCCTAAACTTAAAATGTTACTGTCCTCAAGTGACACTTAATCACTTAGAAAATCTTAACATGCAAATTATGTAAATGAGTTTCTTTAGGAAGGTTTCAAAATTTTGTTCTAGAAATGAAAATAGTCCAATTTAGAAAAAAATTTAGTAAATGAGACCAACTTAAAGTTTAGAAGGTTCTTAAGTAAAGGATAATAAAAAATATTAGTTCCTATCTAATTAAGAAATACTTGTAGATTTTTCAAAATATAGGATTCAAACATCTCATCTTCCTCACTTAAAAATTATTATTTGGAAATAATTTTACCTACTATATTATAACCTTAAGCTTTAGATTTTCTCAAAACTTATATTTTTAAACTTTAGGTATGGAACCAATTTTTGATTAGGCCCTTAAATCCTCAAGCTTCTCCTTTCTTATTACATACTATTTTTCTTTCTTTTTTTTTCTTTTTTTCTTTTACTTACTTTTTTTCTTTTCTTTTTTCTCTTTTTTAATAAAGCAATGATTATTGTATCTAGATAGGCCCTTAATGATTTTGAATTCCACCCTTTCACTTACAATAAAGGTCTGATATATATCCTTCACTTAAAAATCATAATAATATTGTTGAAAATTAGTTCTTAATAAAAGAAATTTAAGCTTTGAAAAATAAAAGTCAAATCTTCTATTTATCCAAAAATACTATATTCTTACTAAAGATAGTTTAACTATATTTAACATTTCTTCACTAAGAAAATTTTAACTTTAAATTTTCATCATTACTATAAATTTTAACAAAATTCTCTTACTCATTTCTATATTCAAAATTTTGCTTCCCTAACATAACTTCATATACATAATTATTTTCAATTAAAAATCAAATTTTATCTAAGTATTCTTGAGAACAAATAAAATTTTAGTTTTTTTAAAACTTGTTTTTAAATTCCCCCCCCCCCCCCCAATCTTTAATTTTTTTAGTAGAATAAAACATTTAAGCATAAGAAATGATACATGGGTAAGAATTAAAAAACTAGAATAACATACTTGCTGGAATCTTAATATTCTAAATATGCAAGTATAACAGTTTAAAAATAGAAGTAAACAGAAATCAAATTCAGTTTTTCAGTTTTTCATAAAATAGAAATTTCAAAATTTCAAAGGACTTCTACAATTGTGGAGGTTTTTAAGGAAAATACACACCACTTAAAACACAAATCACAACATACTAGAAAACAAATGGTAGCAAATTTTGAAAAGTTTAAACATGCTATATAAATAGTGGTTTCTAATAGTGTTCTAAATTTTTCTAATATTTATAGGAATTAAATTAGACACTACTAAAAACTTAAACACTAGAAACACATAAAAACATTTACTACCACAAACACATCATATTTTATATCATAAAACATCAATCCAACACATAAACATTTGAATGTGCAAAAAAGAAAATAGCCCAACTATAATCTATACAACATCAGAGTTCATAGCAAAATACATAACATCACATAAGAAAGCATCAAATAAAAGCATCACAACACATAAAACAAATCACATAACAACATCACAAACTCAACTCAACAATCCTAATCATTATCCTCATCATCATCTTCTTCATTCCAGTCTCTGGATGGCACATAAGGTATATAAAAAGGATGAGGGGTCATCTCAATGACTGTGATCTCTTCTAATCACTCAATCCATGTACTGCTAATAATTCTCCTCATATTCATCATGTTTTTACAATATACCTTTCAATATTTTCAATTTTACCATCCATATCTCTAACAGGCTCTCGGGTAAGATTCACCGTCTTTAAAATCTTCTGTAATAATCTAGTTTGTGAATCTTTGGAAGATGATGCATGTGTAGTAGAAGCACGAAAAGTAGAAGCAGCTGAAGCACTGAAAGTTTTAACAGATCCTCCTTTTCAATTAAATACTAAATATACAGTGTAAGTGTTCACATTTACATTGGTAATAGGTCTAAGTGGCTGAAAAACCTCTTCCCATGTATCAGCCTTAAAATCGGACTGCTCACAAAGTAAATAAATAAAAGATGGAAATTTCATACCTGCAGTAGTAGTAGCTCTGGCACAGTTCATAATATAATAAAAAATAATAGCCCCAATATCCAAAGGCTTTCCCTGCTGAATACAATGGTTCAGAATAGCTCTCTCCCTTGTAACTTCACTGACATGACTTGAAGGTAGAAGCTTAGATGAGATAAAATAATGCCATGCCTTTGAAGTGGCATTCAACATAGAGGCTTGACAATTCATTCTTATGTCATTTGTAATCTTCCACAAACCTCTTCCATCAGTAAGAAAGGCCATCATCTCATCTAATTCTCCCTCAAAAGGATGAAAATTTTCATAAAAACAAAACATCATAGGAGGTAATCGGTAAAAAGTATTAATTACCGCAGATGAAAAATCCATAGTTGCCCCCTAACCATCACCAAATTGACTTATGTTACAGGCAAGTTAGCATAGAACTCTCTCACCACAGAAACAACTACCACAATTGAGAAGCAACAGTATTTTCCCAATTCCTTCTTGTAATCATCTCCTCAATTTCTTCTCCTGGCTTACTAAAAACTCGCTATGGAATCAATTTTTGTGATGCTAGTCCATCGAAGTAATGATTCTCTGCTTTAGAACTGACAATTTTGTCGGAATCAAATTTTTCTTTTCCTTTCAACACTTTGATTTTAGAGCCATCTCTAAAAATTCATAAAAAATTGCACAATAAATTCTAAATTTAAACAAAACTTGTTAACTCAACTTCCAAAGGCAAACTCCACTAAATCCAAGCAATTTCTCATGCTTTCTCAAATTTTCACTATGAATAGTGTTTTTTAGATTTTTCAATAATGTACTCAAAATACACGGTGAAAATAAAAAATGTATACTTAGGAGTAGTGATCATACCTTAAGGAACTCAATCTAACAAATTTCTGTGAAATCAGCCCTAAAATGATCCAAATATTGATGCCCTAGGCTCCTATTTTGCGAAACCAAGAGGTTGAAGGTGATGGGGATGTTAAAAATGGCAAATTTTAGGTTTTTAATTGCCAAAAATTGATTTTCTCGAATCGGTGCCTATGCGCGAAATCTGGCGCTTATGCGCCGCCGGTTTGGCGCTTAGGTGCCAGTGCCCAAATTTTGACAATTAAGTTAATTCCATCAAAAATCTGAGTTAATCACCTTTAATCACTTCAAATAATCAATTTCCCCCAATAAATTCTTCTAGTACTCCAAGAGTACACATTAATTTCCAATGATTCCACACAAATTTCACACAAACACAAACTTATATTTCATTAAACATTAAAACACACTTAATACAAACAACTAATTTCTGTTGAAACACATTGGATGAAATTTTCCAAATACATAAGTTCAAACACATGTAATTAAACACTAACTTACATCATTGAGATGTATCAAACACATATAAAGTGCAACAAACATAAAAATTTATTAAAATCACACTTAAAATACTAAACACACATAATCAAACCACTAGACAATACATAATTTAATTCCACTCTCCATTGGGTGGAATATATCCAGAACCACCATTAATTCCATTTGAGCCATCTGGAATGTAAATCTGACAAAACGGGCGATGATTAAAAGCTCTTACATCTTCTTCATCAATCCATTTGTTCTTCAGATACATTGCTCTATTCACTTCTTCCACATGACTTGTATGACTGAATTGCATTTTGAGTTGTCATCCAATGTGCGCTAAATGAGCATTAATTTAATTTACCTTTGCATCGATAGACTCCACATCAGCCTCGATCTTCGTAATTCTTTATGATATTCCTTAGATACTCACAGTCAAATATCCATTATATAACTTTTGCGCATTATCACAAATTAACTTCTTCCTCTTGGCTCCCTCTTTCTTCTTAACTTTGCTACTCTTTCAGAAGACTCAGGAATGAAAATAAGAACTGAGGTAAGTATTTCATAAATTCATGGCCTTTTTATAGACTTGGGAAGGAACAAAACTGCTAGACCTGTTAAAACTCCTTAGTAACTCCAAAAACTACTCTCCCACGATTTTGGCTTCTAGAACCTCATTTTTCACGTTTTTTATAATTGTGGCGCCTATGCGACCACCAGCGACGCATAGCCGCCAGTGCACATTTTTGCGCAGTTCTGGCAAATGTCAAAATTTTCATTCTAATTTTTTTAAGTCATTAAATAAGGTCAAATAAACACCATTATAGCATAAAAACAATAAAACGCTTCCACATTTCTCAAATCAAACCAAATAAAAGCACACAAAGCAAACATAAAATAAACACACCAATAAATATGGGTTTCCTCCCATAGTTTTACGTCACCAGCCTGACATACCCAGAGCTTATTCTGAGTGACCCAACATCAGATTCTTATCAGGTTTAGATTGATTGACTGAAAAGTAAGGTTTAAGTCTATGACTGTTCACTTTAAATATTTTTTCCAGTCTTAGGATCTTGAATATCCACAGCTCCATAAGAATAAACTTTCATCACAAGAAATGGGCCTGTCCACCTAGACTTAAGTTTTCCAGCAAAAATTCTCAATCTAGCATTATATAGCAAAACTTTTTGATCTAGCTCAAGATTTTTATTAAGAATCTTCTGATTATGCCACAACTTCATCTTTTCTTTATAAATCTTATCATTTTCATAAGATTCATTCCTTATCTCTTCAAGCTCATTTAATTGTAACAATCTCTTTTCTCCAGCATTTTTCAAATTAAAATTCAACTGTTTAATAGCCCAATATGCTTTATGCTCAAGTTCAACAGGTAAATGTCAACCTTTTCTAAAAATTAGCCTATATGGGGACATTCTTATAGGAGTTCTTTAAGCAGTCCAATAGGCCCACAAAGCATAATCCAGTTTGATAGACTCATCCTTTCTATTTGGATTAACAGTCTTTTATAATATTATTTTAAATTAACGATTGGATAATTCAACCAAACCACTTGTCTGCGGATGATAAGCAATAACAATGTGATGGTTAATATGATATTTCTTTACTAACTTTTCCATATTTGCATTTCTAAAATGACTTCCCCCATCAGTTATGATTACTCTTGGTATTTGTTGACCTCACTTTTGGTTGAGGTCTAGTCTCTCTTTAGAATAGCCTAGGGTATAGCCATAGGGCTCTCATGTTGATTTCCTTAAAAGACTAGTCATAGAACCCCTCCCCATAGAAATTCAAACTTTTCTCACTTCACTGGGAGTTTTCATATGCTTAAGGCCCAACCTCTAGTTTTTGGGAGGAAGAGACCAAGCATAAGGAAGCCTAGGGGAAGTCTCCTATAGGTGTTCAGTCCATAGGATCTACCCTTGGAGGTCTGGAGCTTACACCACACTCACACTACACACTCACAACCCTAAACAAAGCACACCACCTTTTGATCACCTAACTCTTCAGAAACTCATGTAAGTGGTTTTCCCAAGCCTTTATCCTTAGGCTAAGGATTAGCTAGAACCAACACATAGAAGACTAAATGAGGGTGACCCTTAGTCCATGGCTCAACCTAAACAATTCCATACTACTCACCTTCAACCAAATTCAATTTGCCTAAACACTCCAAAGGAATAACCCCTTTGCCCCAAAATACTAAAAATGCCCTAAATATCTAAAATGCCCCCGTAAAATCCTAAAATCCCCCAGAATTTCCAAAATCACCCAAATTACCCATAATTATCCAAAAATCATTCCAAAAGACCCCCTACCACTAAAATTGACCAAAATTACCTAAAATTACCAAATTTCCCCAAAATTCCACAAAACGACCAAAATTCCCTTCTTAGCCCAAAATTCTAAAGATTCCAAAAGTTCCCATAAATTACCAAAACCTCCCAAATATTCCCAATTTCATTTCACTCAACTACCACATGACCCAATTTGGCCAATTTAGCCCAATTTAACTAAAAGCCCCAATGTGACCCATTTAACCCAAAAGTACCTAAATTAAACCTCATGTTTATCCAATTGATCCCAAATCTTGCCCAGTTTCAATTTCAAACTTTAATTCAACATCTCTAATACCAATCTAAACCAAATCCAAGCCTAATTTGACCCACATTTGAATTCAATTCCACTAGAAATCCAAAATCCCCAATTTTACCTAAATCATCCAAAATCCCCAAATTGACCCAATGTCAACCAATTCCCCAAAATTTCAATCCTAAACCCTTCATAATACTCCTATGAACCACATGCAACATTCAATTTCCCCTAATTTGGACCTTAGCCTCATTCAAACTCAGTTAAACCAAAATCCCCAAATCTAGTATAATTTGAACCCTTCTCCAAAATCTTTCAAATTGATTGACCCAAACTTCAAATTGGCACCCATATTATGTTTATTACTCTTCATCACACTCCCCTAGACCCTTTAGGACCTTTAATTGGGTCTATACCTCATTGTAGCCCAACCTAGACCCAAGTCTAGCCCAACATGCCCAAATTAACCAAAATCCCAAAATCTACCAAATTAAACCCCCAAATGAACTCAAAACCACTCCAAGTCTTCATAAAAAATCTTTATTACAATCATCTATACAATGTTACTTAAGATACTTGGGCTCCATTCAAGCTTAAACCCAAGTTAGACCAATTTGAACCCAAGGAGACCCAAATGAACCCATGACCAAATCTAACAAAATTGAACTAAATGTGACCAAGCCAACTCCTCCATAGCCATTAAGTTGACCCTAGGGACTGGGCTAAAACCAGCTAGCCCACCCTAGTGGAGCCATGGACTAAAGGGCCCCCAAATTAAGGGATCTCTGCCCTTAAATGGTTAAATCTAAGAGATGTTTGTCACAATGCCTTAACCATTAAAACCCATTGCACTCATGGCCTGTCCACTGGTGCACCTGACCCATTGGCCACCTACCCTAGCCTGGCCGGCCAGCCTAGTGGCTAGAAAATGCCAAAAATGAAAGCCACCTCCCCCTTGGCCAAACCCAAATTCCACCCCATGGCCAGCTCAGCCCAAAATTACCACCAGAACTCTTCTTCTCTCCACCTAAGCAGCACTTTGCACCCAAATCCATGCCCTGAGCTCCACCAGGCAGCCATGGCTATAAAATCACTCCCTCATGGCCAAAATCCAGGTGCTAAAAATTTCTTAAAGAAACTCTACCAAAATCTCACCAGATCCTCTTCGGACCTCTCTAAGACCATTCCAACCATTTTCCCCCTCTGGTTCCCATTGCCTGAGCTCAATTTCAAAGCTTAAACTTGGCCAAAAACTATGACACTTTCTAAAACACCTCCACACAGCACCAAATCTCAATTAACTGCACCCACACCTTCACAACAGTGAGAGAAGAAGATCCCTCATCAAACCCCCATCATAGAAGGCCTCTGCACCAGACTTCCATCAAAGCTCGAAATCGGCCCTAGTCATTTTCATACCTAGGAAATTCACCAGGGCAAGAGGCTTCATCCCTGAGCTCCTGGGACTCCAATTAAGGTGTAGATCATCTATGATTGAAGCTTCACTTCTCAGAGCCAAAGTAATGCCTCCTTCTTCTTCTTGAGATTTTCTGTGTTCTTCATGTAATTAAGGTTAATTTAAACTGTGATTAACCGTATGGATATGTTCGCCATGCTTAGACGAGTCCATAGGATAAAACCTGAAGTGATTTGGTTGAGTCTAGGCTGAGATATTAGGGTTTTAGTGTGGACGGCTCTCGAGATGAACCAGTCGAAGACGATGAAGGAGCTTCATTGGATCGCGCATGTAATGCTTGGACGGACAGGATGGAGTCAGACGGAGATCGGGAACATAAAGCGTGGCCACGTAGACATCCAGTCAGATGGCGGTGTTGAATAGGAGCACACCGCGTGGTCTTTCGAAGCTGCCGAGGATCCACTCAGCGCCGCGTGGTTAAGTAGAAAAATCCTTATTTTTTGAATTATTTAGATTACTAGAACTTTAAAAATCCATATCTTGGCCTAGAAAAATAAAAGAAAAATACCCCTTTTGCTCAGTGAACAGAGGAGAACAATGTGGAAATGGTTGGAAGTATTTTAATGCATATTTATTTTTAATGATTTAAATACAGATTTCAGGCTTTTAATTCTCCACTGACCCATACATTTCACCATGGCATGAGCTTTGGGGGTCTTATTCTATTTGTTATAAGGGATCTTCCCTGATTTTTCCAAAGTCAGGGGGGACCTCTGTCAGAAGATCCTATTTTTTTAAGTTATTGTGTCTATTTTGGTATAAAAATTGTAATATTTAAAATAAAAATCAGAAAAATACAAAGTAAATTTTGTTAGGTCTCTTATGATCAGAGGACCCTATGATAATTATTTCATGGGCTAAATCACTAAGATGTGCACTAATCATCAACTTGACCTAAAACAAACTCTTAATTAATTAAGATAAAATCAAATTCAAAATAACCTAAAAATAATTCTCCACTATGTTTCAGGGACAGAGGAACTCCCCTAAATATTTTGAAGTCATTTGGAATTAATTTAATAAGTTAAATGATTTTCCTAAGTTCAATGGCATTTTTCGAGCTTAAATGAATTCTAATAATTAAAATATAACACAAAAAAATTATAAAATTAATTTCGGGAGATCTCCGTGATCGAAGAATTTTCTAAAAATAAAATTGAATTTTTTATAAAATTTTCATTTTTGAACATATTTTAATATTTAAATAATTAAAAAATATTAAAAATCACAAAAATATTAAAAATCATCATATTATCACATTTGGTCTCCTAATCACTTAGAACCATCTCCATAATTTTCCTAAGTCCCTAAGTCAATATATTAATTTTTAAAGGCTTAAATGAATTTTTAAAAAGGCTAAAAAAATGAATTCCCTTAATTTTACATTAAAATAATTCTAAAAATTAAAAAAAATTTGGAAAAATATGAAATTTGTTTCTCTGGGTTCCCTGACCTTAGAGAGACTTTTAAAAAATATAAAATTGAATTTTTAATTTTTTAAAACATTTTATAATTAATTAAAACTCCAAAAATCAAAATAGTTATAATAATTAAAATAAAATTCAAAAATCATGAAATTTGGCCAAAGTGGTCCTCTGGTCTAGGATTACCTCTAGTAAAAATTTCATAGTAAAATATTTTGTTTTGATCAAGTTATGGAATTTTCACTAAAAAACTCTATTTTTGAATTAAAATAAATATATAAATTAAATTAAATTTTGAAAATTCACATTTTCTCGTCTGATATTTTAATTAGCTCATTCGTAGGGTAACATAAAAGTTCCAAAGTCATTTGAGTTGAATTTAAGAAATTATGAAGTGATAAGGCCCCAAGGGCAAAGTTATAATTTTAAGGGTTTTTAGCCTTAAATAATATTTAGGCTTAATCAAAGGGTAAAATGGGCAATTAATGATCCTAAATGATATATTTGGATGTTTGAGACAATAAATGGATAAATGGTAGAACCCAACTTCAATTTTGTCATATCAAAACTAAATGTTTGGATTTTCCTAATTAGTATTAATTTGGAAGATAATTAAACGAAATGATCCTTAGAGTTAAGGGTTAATCTTGGAGGTTAATAATCTACTAACTCACACCCCTATTTGATATATTAATAGTTAGCCCAATATTTTGATAAAAATTTAATAAACTCATTTGACTTTTTCCAAAGGAATTACAAATGTATCCAACAAAATTTTTAAGGGCTTAGTAGTGAGATAGGTTTAATCAATCTTGCTAAAAGAAGTTTAGAAAAGCAAACATAGTTAAATTATAAATACCTAAGAAACACTACAAGCCCAGTTATGAAATTAATTGGCTAATTTTACCAAACAAATTAACTTTGCTTAAAGGGGTTTTCACCCCTATAATCTCTAAATGAAATAAAAAATGATAATTACCCTGTCTTTTGGGTTAATTAAAAAACACCAACTCACTGAGCATAAGGGTATAAAATAGATAGATTATTTAATAATTATGATAGGTTCAAAATGATCTCAAGGAAGCTCAAAAGAATTGTGAAACATCTAGGTATCTCCTAGAGGCTCGTCACAAGTCTTTTGGATGCCTTGCAGGACTATTGCACCGATCATGTTTATTAAATGAAAATATCTCTCAAATAAACAAATAGGACCCGTCAGGTTATGACCTAGGACTTGGTAAGCCTGTGACGAACATATCCATAAGGTGTAACTTCCCTGCAAATATAAATGTTTATTGCAAAGAATACTAAAGTTTTAGGTGGAGGAACGAGAAGATTCGCCAGGTATACTTTTATAAGTTTAAAGTACTTTCTTTTCACATGTTTTCTTTATCGCACTTTACTTTCCTTGCAGTTTGCATGATAAACAACAATGTCACCCTGCATGAAAACTGAAACCTTTAGGATAGCCACAAAACCAAAACCAAAACTAAATCAAAAATCACAACAAATTAAAATCCACCGCCACAACATTCAAAATATAAAACATCTCAAAATTTAATCACAAACAAAACAAGAACTACAATTGTAACTAAATTAAAATGTCTCGTTGGATGATCGGAAATCCCTTAGAGGAGGTAACCCACATGTTGCTGTTGACCTCATTTTTAATGAGGTCTTCTCTTCTCACTTTAGTACTTAGGATCTAGCCTTAGGCTTTTCCTTTGACTATCTTAGAGAACTAGAAGTGGAACCCACCCTTTAGAAGTCCAAACACCTCTTGACTCCCTGCAAACCTCACAAGCTTGATTGTAGACCCCTAATCACCTAGAGGGTTAAAATCAAATGTGAAGGTTTAAAGGATGAGTTCCCTATAGGACTCTTTGGCCTTAGGAATACCCTGGGTGGCCTGGTCTGGTGAAGGTTGACCTGCACACACCACACTCTCACACACATTCTAAACCCTAAACCCATCAAAATACCCCAATACCCTCCAAATAACCTTCAAATACCCAAAATACCATTTTTAACCCAAAATACCATTTTTAACCCAAAAATCTAAAAATTCCAAAAATTCCCAAAAAATTCCAGAAAATCCCAAATATTTTCAATTTCATTTTGTTCAACTACACCATGGGCCAATTTTGTCAATTTCACCCAATTTTATCAAAATCCCCATTCCACCTGTTTTTGATGTGATCGTCGACGAGGTTGTCCGAACGACCTCGGATGACGAAACGGACCGCGCCGTTGCATCCAGAACTTCAATTTTAGCCAAGTAGGATACCAATTTTGCTAGTGTCCAATGCACGGGCAAATTAAACTGAAATCGATGCATGCTATTTAAAATTTAAAAAAATGGGAAAGTCTCCTATTTAAACATCTCATACATGCATAAACCCTAGGGGTTCCCATTCACATTTCTCCTCATACAGCCGACAACACTCTCATTCCCAAAAGTTCTCCCCACTCGCGCGACATTCGCCTCCTCACTCGAGGTCGCCGGCCGACGGTCGTCGTTGGCAAACACCCAAACTTTCTCCTCCTCCTCACGACAGTGAGTTCGACTCCTTTTCCCTCTCCTAATTTTTTTTTGGATTCTTCCTTGGTGCGAATTCGGGATCCTCTTTCCCGAAGCTTCTGCGGATTTCTTCTTCTCTGCCATCTTCTTATTCACGGGTAGCACAAAAAGAATGCCATCGCACAAGAGCTTCAAGATCAAGAAGCTGGCAAAGAAGATGAGGTAGAACAGGCTCATTCCATCCTAGATCCGCATGAGGACTGGCAACACCATCAGCTTTCTTTCTCTTTCTTTTGGTGCCCTTATTCCTTTGAATCCTTTGTCTCATGGTGAGTTGCTGAATCCTAATTTAAGGCAGAATAAATTTGAACGGATTTTGTATAAATGTCATATTTGTATACCTGATATTGATTATGGTTTCCAACCATGTATTGTTTAGCTAATGCTTAATATCCATCTCTCGCACAAGTTTTGCTTGACTTTACAAAGTTTCACATTTAACACTTATACTAGGAATTTACATTTATGGCATCTTCTTTGTGTATGTATACGCACCTAACTCATGCATGCTAATTATGCTTATGTGTTCACATATATGATATCAGATTTTTGGTGAACTAGATGTATGCCATTCAATATATTTACATATGCAATGCTTGGTTCAATATCTAGAAAGTTCTCTCTACTGTTCAGAATACTT
>CM040425.1:126004979-126020825 GCA_022702705.1 Papilionanthe hookeriana x Papilionanthe teres | reverse complement strand
CCACTCAAATTCAACCCAAAGCTAAAAGGCCCAATTTTGACCTAAACCCAAACCTAACCCAAATGAGCCCAAACCCCAAAATCTAAGCCCTAACAAAGTCAAAACCTCTTTGAAACACTCCCATAAACATTTCTCAACATTAATTTTACATCAATTTCAACCCTAGCCCAACATTAGCCCAACTTGACCCATTTTGGCCTATATTGGCCCATTCACCTAAAGAGCCCAAATTCAACCCAATTCAAACCCAAATCACCCCCAATTTGCTTCAAGTCACTCATGACACATCCATGAGCTAAACCCAACAATTATTTGGCCCAAGCCTTTACCAAAATTTCATCCCAAAATCCATTTTAAAATTCAAAAGCCCACTTTCCTAAACCATCTTAAAAGCCCATCTAAAACCATTTCAAAAAGCCCAAAATCTACCCTAAAGCCCACATGACATCTCCGCTTGCCATCCACTTAATGAAAGCCATTCCCTAAGTTCTAATCCCATCATCAAATAATTCCAAATCAAGCCTCATGCCAAATCACCCCTAAATACCAAAATTTTTCTTAAATCTATTTCCATGAAATTGACTCCACTTTTCCCAAGCCAAAGGTGAGCCATGCAAGCCATGGACAAGCCACATGAAGCCATGGAAGGCTTGACATGTGATCAAGCCATTAATGGCAAAAGGAGGGCCCCCTTTCCTAATCCTTCTTAAATCCTTTTTACCTTAAGCATGTCACACACTAAACCATGCTTAGCCACCTCATCATGGATGGAGACCACGCTATTCTCTCTTGGCTGACCCAAGTGATCCTTTTCAGCCCAAGACCAGGCCTTGGGTGGTGAACCTAGCCCAAAACCATGGGTTGACTCATTTGAACCCAAAATGGTCTTCCCCCCATTCCATTTCAATCTTAGCTCTTTACACATGGCAATTGCCAATTGCTTGCACCAAGTCCCAGCCCTGACCCACCTGACCTTGAGGGTGACCCATGCCTGGCCGGCCAGCCACCAGGTCGCCGGAAAACACCATGGCCGAGAGCTAACATGTGAGCCAACTTTGGAATTCTCCCTTGCTGAGCTGCCCTATCCCCAGTGGCCATGGTAGCTGTTCTTCCCTTGACCTAAGCAGCTGATCCCAAGCCCTAACTCTCCCTGGGAGGCCCTCCACCCTCTCCTATTTAAACACCACCCCTTCTCGGCCATGAGAGGTGCTGAAACAAACCTTAAGGAAACTCGCTAAAATTGTTCCGTACTACTCCCCATACACGAGCACTTGATCCCCACTAAAATCCCCCTGCCATTTCTTCTCTCGCGAGCTCAATTTCGTAGTCGAAATCCAAACCCAAAACTAGGACACTTCTCCACAATGGAGCCAATCCCCAAATTGATTGGTTCTACACCTTCACCGGACCGAGGGAAGGTGTCCACCAGCAAAAGCTCCATCTCCAGGTCCACCCGACTGCTCCAGCCCTCCAAGCTTTTGATCGGCTGTGGTCGAAATCCTACCTAGGCAGTTCACTGCACCGGAGACTTCATCCGGAGCTTGCGGGATCCAATCGAAGGTGAAACAACCCTCGCATCGAAGCCACACTTCTCTGAGCAAAGGTATGGCCTCACTCTTCTTCCCGAGCTTCTGAACATTCTCCATTTCTATTGCGTAAATTTCATCCCACATAAACCGTATGGATGTGTTCGTCTCCTCAAGACGAATCCATAGAGCATAAGAACACAAAAATCCATTAAGTATCGAGTGAGATCTTAGGGATTTACTGTGGACGGCTCTCGGGTGAGGACGCTCAGGGACGATGAACGGATGCCGTCCATTCAATACACGCGCGGACGGACGGCTCGGATGGCGTCGGACTCAGAAGATGGTACGTGAACCGCGGGGCCCGGGCTGCTGACTCAAGCGGCGGCGTCGAATGGGAGCGCGACGCGTGTGCGTTCGGAGATGCCGAGGATGACGCGGCGCCGACTCGGATAAATAGAAAATTAGGGGTATTTTCTATTTATTTAATTCCCTAAACTTGGAAAATTCATAACTTTGTGTAGGAAAATCATAAAAATAAAATAAAAATACCCTCTTGCTCAGTGAACAGAGGAGAATAATGTGGAAAAAAAATTATTTAATTTCATCAAGTATTTTATTTTTAATAATTTATTTACTCTCTGCATATTTTTAATTCTCCATGCATGTATACAATTCACCATGGCATGAGACCATAGGGCTTTTGAAGCCTCTGAATTTGGGAACATTCCCTGAATTTTCCAAAGTCAGAGGCCATCCCTATGAAAAGTTATTGATTTTTCAAATTCATGTTACTGTTTTGAGTATTTTAATTCCAATAAATATCATGTGGTGAAATAAATTCTAGGAAAATTTGGTGATGTTCCTTATGACCAGAGGACCCTAGAGAAAATAGGTTTTGAGTTAGTTCATTTAAAACAACCCTAATTGGCTTAAACACCCAAAATGGATCCCTAATTAATTAGAGCTAACCATACATCAAATTGACTTGAAATCAATTCTCAACTGACCTTTAGGATCAGGGGAACCCACCATAAAAGTTTGAAGTTAATTTGACTTGGTTAGCCCTACCAAATGGGTTGATTGAGCCATTTAGCCATTTTGAACTTTAAAAATTCATAACTTTCAAAATATCTTTCAAAAATTCACCAAATTAGTTTTGGAGTCTCTCTGATGTTAGGGGAATTTAAGAAAATTAAAATTTCAATTTTCTAAAAAAGTTGATTTTTAATATTATTTTAATATTTTTAATAATTAAAAAATAATAAAAATCACAAAAATAATAAAATTCACCAAAATGCCACATTTTAAATTTTAATCTCTTAGGAACAAACCCCATATTTTTCTTAGGTCTATTTAATGAGATATTAAATTTTAAAGCCCTAGGGTAATTTTAAAATTAAAAAAAAAAGTATTTTTCTAGCATTTTCACTAAAATAATTATAATAAATCATAAAAAAATCAGAAAATTGCAAAAATTGATTCTCTAATTTCCTTGATATCAAAGAGATTTTTGAAAAATATAAAATTCATTTTTCAACATTTATTTTACTTTTAAATTAATTAACACTCCAAAACTTAAAATAATTATAATAAAAATAATATAATTCAAAAAATCACCAAAATTGGTCTAAGGGGTCCTCTGGTCATTAGGAATGTCCCTTATTTTTCTGAAGGACAGAAACGTTCCCTTGGTCATGTTATTAAATTTTCCTTGGAAATCTCTATTTTCTACCAAAAATAATTATATAAATAAATTAAATACAGAAAAATCACATTTTCTCCTCTCATGTCTTTATTGTCATATGAGTGAAGTCACATAAAAATTTCAAGTTCTTTTGAGCTCAATTTAGTAAGTTATGAAATTATTAAGCTTAAAGGATAAAGTGGTAATTAAAATTTTAATACTTAATTAAAACTTTAGGTTTAATAAAAAAATTAACAAGTAAAATATTTGATCCTAATCTGATTTGGATGATTGAAATTTAAATAATTAAAGGTAGAAACCCATTAAGCAATTTAAAATAATTAAACCTTAATTAAATAATTGATTAAATTTGGAAGAATAATAAAATTGGAATTATTAAAATAGGGATATTATTAGGAAGAGATTTATTCTTTAATTTAAAAATCCCTAAATTAATCATCTCATTAATATTCAATTCTTAATTAAAATGATAACTCAAATTTAAAATATTAAAAGACTTAATCATTAAACTAAAGTTTAATTATTAAATTCTTTTAAAATTTCAATTAAAATTAAAAATTAAATTAAATTAAAAATTAAATTAAATTAAGTAAATTAAATTGAATTAAATTAAATTAAATTAAATTAAAATTAAAAGTTGAATTAAATTAAAGATTAAATTAAATTAAATTAAATAAACAAATTAAATTAAATTAAATGAATTAAATTAAATTAAATTAAATTAAATAAATAAAATCAAATTAAATTAAGTTAGATCAAATTAAAGATTAAATTAAATGAATAAATTAAATTAAATTAAATTAAATTAAATTAAATTAAATTAAATTAAATCAAATTAAATTAAAATTAAATCAAATCAAACTAAATTAAGTTAACATCAAACCAAACTAAATTGAATAGAATTAAATTAAATTAAATTAAATTAAATTAAGTTGAATTAAATATAACATCACCAAAGACATAAAGAATCCAAAATAAATCTAAAATAACTTGAACACTATTCCAAATTTAAACCCATTAATTGAAATTAAACTAAATCACAAACCATTTGAACACCAATTTACCCTCGAAAGCTTTGGTTATCATAACTCCTAAATAGAATATTAAATGAAATTTTACTTCACTTATAGGACATTCAAACATCCTAGTTCACTGAGCAAGATAACAACAATTGACTTGAAATTCTCGGACGATTAATTCATTTGTATAATTAAATTCATTTGGACTTAAAACAACTCTAGTAATATTGAAAAGATGTTTAAGATTCATCTTAAACACTTTCTCAATATGATAGGATGTTTATAAGAACAATCGAACTTAATTATTCTTTGATGAAGAAAATCGTCTTCAAACAAAAACACAAGGAACCTAGACGTCATAGGAAATGACTAGCTATAGGATTAGGAATTTGGTAGAAAACCATAACCCTTACCTTAGCTTTACCTAGGAAGTTGCTTAAATATTCTAATTGTGTTTAAGTGCAGCTTGGGATGACGGGAAGACCCTCCAGGTACGCTTTTATTTTATTGCAATTTACTTTCTTGCAATTTACATTATTGCAATTTATTTAATCGCATCGCACTTACTTTTTCTGCATGATAAACAACCGTTGCATGAAAACCCACACCTTTAGGATAGCCCCTAAAACTGAAACCAAAACTAAACTAAAAGTCATTGCAAGATAAAATTCACCGCCACAACATTTCAAAATATAAAACAACTCAAAATTTAATCACAAACAGAACACAAAACTACAATTACAACTAAATTAAAACGTCCTGTTGGATGATCGAGAATACCTCGGATGATGTAACCTACGTGTTGCTAACGAGATTTCCCACAGTCTAAATGAAAGTGTGTAACTCATTTAGTTGAGTTTAGCAAATTCATCCGGACTAAGTGAATCCGATAAAAATAATGATGCCGGAAGGATGGAACCGCGGATCTTAACCGGTGTCGTTATAATCAACTTTAAGATTTGTTTTAATTAAAACACGAAAAACACTTGGAAATTAAGATTCTCTCTAAACCAAAACACTTTTCTCATCTCCCGATTTATGACTTCTAAAACTAAACCTCCGCAACAACAAGGAGCTCGGAGCATGGTGGGCAACGACGGCCATCGTCATCAGCAAAACATGAGTCTACTTCAAAGAAACTGTCTTAGAATTAAACAACCAAGCCATAGGACTTCGAGGTAGTTCGCCTAGTGCAAAGATAAATCCTCAACTCTTCGTTAGGCATTTGCATTGCAAATTAAGCCCTAACCGCTCTTAGGATTCCGAGGTAGTCGTCCGATACGACATAAACCCTCACATCTTCGAGGCTATTTGTATGATTCTCGTCATATAAATATAAGCCCTAATTAATTAAAATCGGCAAGATTAAAACATTAAATAAACATTAGGACTTTCCAAAATCTAAGCCAAACAATAGGATGGTCGGGAAATTACCGAAGTTCACTTCGAATCTGTGATTTCTCCTACTTTTCTTCCTTTGAATTCCCAAAACAAAATGTTCCAAATTTGATCCATCCCCTATTGAAATTCCAAAATTCAATCCTTTGAGAACTTAAACTTCGAAATTCTTGAGAGCAGAATTATTGATTATTATCGAGAGTTTTCTTAGGTGATTCCCGTCACTTAAGATGTAATTAACTATAGGGGCTTGCCCTTATAGGGAATTTTAAAGAACCTGTGTAATATAAACCCCGTTTAATGCTTTCATATTAAGCTAGGGAATTTGTCGACTTATAAAATTGGTTTGCGGACCAAACGGATGTCACAAATCTTCTAGTTTATTTAATCGAGCCCCACCATCAAGCAGTGTGTCTATCCTTAGGGATAGACACACGGTTTGTGGTGCGGTGCTCGTTTATATAAACTATTTGGGATGTGAGATCGGTTTAATCTCATATCTTAAAACCTTCAAATTTAAAATTATTTTCAAAATCAGATACTACTTTTCAAAATTATTTATTTAAACTAAATTAAAAATTCGCCGACAACTTCTGTTAGGCGACCCCCCTTTTCAAAATAAAACACACAACCTAAAAATATGCCGACAACTTCTGGCGACTCCGCTGGGGAAGAATTCCTCTCTTCATTTTAATCAAATAATTCTGCTTTCAAAAATCGGTAGTGTATCCATGTCCTTAATGGATCAAACTACCCTTCTTTCCGTTGGAATACTATGCTCATTTCTACCGTGAACAAGTATAGCCAACATTCTCTCGGATTTAGGAGCCACTGTTTAGACACCCCTAAACAGAGAGGTTCCGAGATCCTTTTACCTCATTTCTGAGGTGGGGTGGACCCCCAATAGGTGTTAGTTTAGGAATGATCCTCCGAGTCGAGAAGTCTTGCATAAGACCTTCTTTTCCTTTCCAACTCCGAATCGGATTCCTTACCTTCTCTACACCTTTGGACATTCCATTCTAAATAAACAAACCCTTTTATAAGTGATTCTTTTAATAAATGATTCCTTCTTATAAATACATGAACAAGAATGAGTTCAGACTCTTTTCAATTCCTTTCTTTTCGTCCTAAAGAAAAGAAGCATAACTTGGGATCGACAACCGAATCTACCCCGCGAAATGGAAGCCCCAAAGCCGATTTTCTCCTTCACCAATGGATTGAACTTCGCTGTCTATAAGGATGAGCTGCCCGACAATGGGATCATCCAGTTTGGACAAGGATTTGAAAACATGAATGTCAAGATCACCGATGTTTCCCTTGTTGCACTGACAATCAAAGTATCTGAAGCTAAGAAGCCGCTGATTGAGTTCAACCTTAGGTAGACCCAAGAGTTTCCTCCCCTACAAAAGATCCCGACTGAGAGGAGTACTGCTGTCCGCAGGAGGACTGTTCTTACTACCCCCACTGGTCTAGTTGTTTCTGCTCCTACCCCGACTTCTGCAAAATTAAAGGGGAAAGAAATCCAGAATTATGGTGAACCTGTTACCGTGGAGGGTACGGATCTTCTCGTGAGACCTTCGTTTTGAAATCGGGTCCAGCTCAAGAATTCCATCACCGACAAGGACCCAAAGAAGAAACGAAGTAGAAGGATCGCTAGAGAAGCCGTAGCCGCCGAAATCGCTTTCTTGGAGGAAATCCTAGAACCGCCTCGAATATACACCGCCGCTCGAATACATACCACTTTTAGGAGGAAGCAGGTTCCATCCCCTCTCCGCCGCAGAGGATGAAGAAAATGTTCGCAAGATTGCCGCCGCATTGCCTCGACCTCGCATATTACAACGATAGACGCAAGAAAAGGACTAGAACTACGCCGTTTGCTCGACTGTAAACTTTGATAGAGAAGTTAGCAAAGAAGGAAAAGTGCCCCATATCGGAGATTCTACGAAGGATAGAGCGGGTTCCAGTCAAATCCCGTCTTGGGCCCCGAGTAGAACCCGCCATCGTGATAGAAAAGCCAAGTAAAAGAATGAAGGCCAGTCCGCCCGTCGTCGTCTCGAGATTACGGATTAGGGAGGATACCACCTTCCAAAGCATTTGGTCGACGCACCATCCGGTCCTAGACCTTCGCCGCTAGAAGGATGGTATGGCGTCCCACTACCGGGCGATTAAGATTGAAAAAACGGACTCGAGAAGGAAAGTCTCGTCAGGAGACTTGAATCTGAAGAAAGTGCTACTGCAGTAAATGGGACTCGTGAGAAGGGGACCCGACAACTATCGCACGACAACCGTGAGGACGCACAGAAAGGCCCGCTAGAAGATGCCATGGAAAAGTTGAGAACTGATATCCGATGATTAGCAAAAGAAAGAGAAGAGAAATTCGGAGACGAGATTGATTCATCGGAATTCATGGACGACGAATATACAGAAATCAACATGGTCGAAACACGAGCTTCGTCAGCTTCACAAGGTGCTCCTGCAGCCGCAGAAAGAGAGGAGCCAGAAGTGATGAGAGGACAGCTTCAGGAGAAAGATGACACGATCGCCCAAATGGCGAAAAGGATGGAAGAGATGGCTGTAGCTCTAGCCACTCTCCAGAGTCAAGTGCAACCCCAAAGAGAGACACCTCCAGAGATCATTCACATTGTAGACGGAGGAAAGGAGATTACATCCGTCAACAGGGATGATCAACTAAAAAAGGATACAACACAAAGTATGATTCATGAAAAGGATATCAAGAGCTTGGTGGAACAGCAGGTGCGAGAGGCCTTAGCACAATCAAAAAGCGGGACATCCATTCAGACGGGTAGACCTTACCCGAAAGAATTTGACGCTGTCCAATACTCGAAAGGCTTCATACCACCTCTGTTCAAGACCTTTGATGGAACCGGGAACCCCCGACAGCATGTTGTACACTTTCGTGCCAGTTGTTGCAATGCCGGCGGAAGTGATGCATTACTCTTCGTACAATTTGTCGCCACTCGTCGTGGATCGCCTTTGATTGGTATGCAGAATTACCGAATGGTTCGGTGAAGACATTCTCAGAACTAGAGAACCTTTTCATCAAGCGATTCGCCGGAGCTCAGCACCACATCACTATAGGTGATTTAGTGGTAGAGAAACAAAAGCCGAATGAAACTTTGGTGGATTACATACTTCGATGGAGGAACTTAAGCATGAAGTGTGAACCACAACTACAAGAACAACATGCAGGTAGGCATTTTACTTAAAAGCATTCACGGCTCGATAGCACTTCTCCTCAAAGGATTCACTATTAAGACTTTCGAGAAGTTGTTAAGCAAGGCCGGGAGCTTGCAAGAGGAGGCGAAGCAATTAAGTTTCGCCGACAAGACGGACAAGCAAAAGCCTGTGAAGACTTTCGAAAAGAAATCCGGGATCGTTGCAGCAGTCGACAAAGGCAAGCAACCGATACAAATATCGTCCGAACGGTCGCAGCAACCTCAATAGAATTACCAGCAACCCCGACCCAGCTATCAGTCATCTCCACAGTATGAACAACCGCCTCATCCGTAACGTATGTTAAGGGAGCTTCTGAGCAGGGAATAACCATTCAAGAATGAAGCAGTGCCAAAAATGTTCTGTAGTCTGATGAAGACTCCAGATTTCCAGCTGCTAGAGCCTAAGAGACCAGAGGAAGTCAACAAGAAAGGTGATCCCAACTTTTGCCCCTACCACCGGATGCTTGGGCACAAGATAGAAGATTGCATTACCTTCAAAAGTTGGCTCAACGACAACCTTCGGAAAGGGAATATAACGATCCCGAAGGAGTACATGAAGGAACCCCGTAAAGGAGGTTCCGTCAATGTTATCTCAACTGATCCCATCATTCCGATAGATCCCTATACGATTGACGATGGATGGACCACCGCTTGGACAAGGTCTTCGAAAAAGATTTTAGACAGCATCTAAACCGCTTCGGTGCGAGCTTCAATTCAGAGTTCAAAACCTGTCAAGTCGGCACTGTCACTTGCGATAGAAGAACCACCTCAACAGGAGACGATTGAAGAGAAGAAGAAAATCGACGAAGAAGAGAGGATCGAGACTCCTAAGGCTAGACTAGGGGCTGCTTATCCTAGGATAGTTGTTTCTGATTCGGGGGAGAAATCTCTCGAACCTCTGACTCTGTATGATTATCTGCTCACTTCGGTGGGATCATATAATGATAAGGGTGATGGCGTTGGCTACGTTTTGACTATTTCTAACGATTACGTAACTAGCGACAATCCGGACATCAATTTCGATACCAACGACAATTCTCAAATCATACACAATCTCGACGATCAAAATGACGAAGAAGACATCCGTCAAGGAGGCTACGAGAGTTCAACAAGCAACGAATCTATCCGCGAGTTTCGAGGAGCTCCGACTCACAATAGAGTTAGGAGCCTTCGTACTCCGAAGATAATCCGGAAGAACCCGTCATTCCAATTCAAGAAGAAACACCAAGCAAGCTCAACACTAGATTCGAAGAAATTACGAAGTCAACTTAAGAAGTGGAAGAGTTCTACCTCCGAGAATGGGTCCAAACGACAAAGGAAAGCAGGTGGTTGTTCAAGAAGAACCAACCCCAGTAGAAGAAATACCCATTCGAGAAGAAGCCGAGACGCATGGAAATAAAGTGGATTACAACGTGCTAGCCCACCTTAGGAAACTACCGGCCAAACTGAGCATCTACGACGCTCTCATCTTATCAAAGGAGATGAGAGAAGCTCTGATCAAGGCCTTACTTGATCCGGAAATTTGCTTAGCTCAAATGGTCGGGGGATTCCTTAGATGAGGTTTGCTCGTTAAAGGAACAGCGAGGTGTTACCTTCACGGACAATGACCTACTACTTGGGACGACGAGATCACAACCGACCGTTGTACATTTCGGTTACAATCGGGAAGTTTACGCTCTCCGCAGTATTGGTGGATCCAGGAGCATCAATCAATATAATGAGTCTTCGAACACTAGCATACTTGGAAATTGATGCTCGTGAGCTCGAGGCCTACAAAATGTTATTAAGAGGATTCAACCAGAAAGGAGAAAGAGCCCTCGGATCAATAACGCTACTAATGAAGACCGGTGACTTAGCAAAGACAACCGCAAAATTTCACATAATTGATTCAGAAACGTCATTCAACGCTCTACTGGGCCGACCATGGATACATGAAAACAGGATGGTACCATCATCTCTACATCGATGCATCAAATACTACGATGGAGGGGAACGAGTGCATCAAAGGTGACTTACAACCATTCTCCGTACATGAGATTGGAATCCATGAAGACGCAACTTATTATGCACCTCCGAAGAAAACAATCTTCTCCAGAGATACCATAAAGAATGAAGCAAAGAAAGTTCGGGACAACGAAGAACCTGAAGTTCTAGTCCAACAGTCACTCACCACTCCCTTCCGGCGAGATGGTGAAGGTTTCTCCACAACTCGCATCCGAGGTCGAGGCCGGGGACGAGGTCGTGGCAGAGACGTCAGTGACAGCTTGGACAGAGGAAACCAGCCATCAATGTTGATTGGGAAGACAGTTCTGAAGAAGAAAAAGAAATCAAGCAAGAAGCAGCGACAATAAGTCGGAAGAAGCCGCAATTCAGGATCCCGCTCGAAGATGAAAAGAATGAAGAATACAAATCAATGTACGAGAAGATTAACCACTACGTACATACTATGACCCTAACCCCGATCCATACTAACAAAATCGAGAGTATGGTGGTCAAAGAGATACGTAGCGACGGTGCAACGCCAATTAAATTCTACTGTGGTGCTTCTTCCTCCAAAACTGAAAATAATGTACAATTTGAAGATGTCACTTCATCAGAATTAATGGAATTACCTTTTGAGTGGTACTCTCCCTGTGTTCAAAATTTAATTGAGCGTGGTTTCTTACCTCGACAATGGATAAAAGGTCAATCACAATGTTTTGAAAAATTATGGAATAATTCTGGTCGTCCACCCAATTCAAAGCATGGTCTCGGATTCGGCACAGTAGGATCAATTGACGATACTGAATTTTGCTTGGTTGTCACTTGCAAGTCTAATGAAAACTGCATGGAAACTACAGATGAACTCGAAGATTTACAAATTGGAGACGCTCCACCAGAATTCGAAGAAGAAATTAAATCTACAATATATGAACTAACAGAAGTTAACTTAGGTACTAGCGAAGAGCCTAGACCTACCTTTGTTAGCTCCTTACTCAATAAAGAAGTCTCTGTAGAAATAATCAAGTTATTAATGGAATTTAAAGACTGTTTTGCTTGGAACTACGATGAAATGCCAGGATTAGCTCCAGAGGTCGCAGTCCATAAGCTAGGAGTGGATCCTACTTCTGTCCCAGTCAGACAAGGTCCCAGAAGAATGCGTCTAGAAATCGAACAAGTCATAGCCGAAGTTAAAAAGCTAATAGACGCTAAATTTGTCCGTGAAGAACAATACCCGACTTGGTTAGCCAATGTGGTGCCAGTCGAAAGAAGAATGGTCGGATCGAATTTGTGTGGACTTCGCAGATTTAAACAAGGCATGTCCAAAGGATGAATTCCCTTTACCGATCCCGTAACTAATGATCGACATTGCTTCAACGCATGAGATATTCTCATTCATGGATGGATCTTCGGGATACAACCGGATAAAAATGGCTCCGTAAGATGAAAAGCTTACAACATTCGAACGCCGATCGGAGTATTTTGCTACACGAATGATGCCATTCGGATCGAAGAACGCAGGAGCAACCTACCGTAGAGCAATGATAAGAATTTTTGATGATCTCATCCATAATCAAGTCGAATGCTACGTGGACGATGTGGTCATCAAAAGCAAAGTAAAGGAAAACCACCGTATGATTCGAGAATTGTTTTCGAACGATTAAGACAATTTAACCTTAAGATGAATCCCTTAAAATGCGCCTTCGGCGTCACCTCCGGGAAATTCTTAGGATTCGTTGTCTGACATCGTGGAATTGAAATCGACCCGGAAAAGATTAAAGCTATCTTAGAAATGCCGCCTCCCAAAACCTTAAAACAAATACGATCCTTTCAAGGGAAGTTGGCATATCTTCGACGCTTAATCTCGAACTTATCTGCTAGGTGTCAGCCTTTCTCGGCACTAGTTAAAAAGGACGCCAAATTTATTTGGGAAGAGAAATGCCAGAAGGCCTTCGAGGACATTAAACAATATTTAATGACACCTCCCGTCTTAGCAGCCCTGGTCTCGGGTAGACCGCCGATACTTTATACCGCGGCTTTAGACGACTTCTCTCGGAGCCCCGTTAGCCTGTGTCAATGATGAGGGTAAAGAAAATGCTCTTTACTACTTAAGCCGTCGTTTACTTCCGATGGAAATAAGGTATCCCGCAATTGAAAAGCATTGTTTGGCCCCGATCTTCGCCGCTCAAAAGCTCGTGCACTACATGCTTTCTCATAAGGTCAACTCGATCTCGAAATTTAATCCATCGCAATACTTGATGACTCGTCCAACACTTTCCGGCAGACTTGCCAGATGGTCAATGATATTATTGCAATTCGATATAACTTTCGTGCCTCTTCGCGCCGTAAAGGGACAAGTCTTAGCAGACTTCCTCGCAACACACCCTTTGCCGGCATAATCTCCTCTCAATGACGATTTGCCAGATGAACAAATAATGAGCCTAGAAGACCTTGATGATCGACGTTGGGAATTATATTTCGACGGAGCATCTTCAGCACACAAAGACGGAGAATCACAAGTGATAGTGCCCGGTAAGGCAGGAATCGGGCTAATCTTTATAACACCGGAGCGGGGGATGTTAAGATACTCCTACAACTTAACATAACCATGTACAAACAACGAAGCAGAATACGAAACCCTCATAACGGGACTAGAATTAACTATTCAAATGGGGATAACAGACATCAACATCTACGGGGATTCACAGTTAATCATTCAACAGATCGCCGGACAGTACAAAATTTTAAAGCCAAGACTCGAGCAATACTTCCAGTATGCCATATAGTTGTTGGAACAAATTCCAAATGTTACGATCTACAAAATTCCCAGAAAAGAAAATGCTTTAGTAGATGCTTTAGCCCGTCTCGCAAAAGAATTTGCCTGTTTGCAAGATGAATCGTGGAAGTGTCGGTTCACGGACGTCGAGTCCTATCACAACTCGACATAGACACAATACACAAATCGAAAAAGAAAAAGAATCGACTGCAACAGAGGATGTAAAACACGGAAGATCGGGCGACATCCATTAGTAGACTACCCGCAAACAGGAAAGCTACCGGACGATAGGTCGTTGGCCCATCGGATCAAGAAAAGAACTCTGTCTTACGCATTAATAAACAACACATCGTACGAAGGTCTTTTGATCAAATGTGGCTAAGGTGCCTAAGCGAGTCCGAGGCCCGTGAAATTGTTAAAGAGGTGCATTCGGGACTCCGTGGCGCTCACCGATCGGGTCCGAAGATGAAAATGAAAATTAAAAGACTAGGGTATTATTGGCCCTCGATGATGACCGACTGCATGAAAATCGCCAAGAGCTGTCACCAATGCCAAGTGCACGGAGTGGTTCTACACCAACCTCCAAATGTGCTACATCCGACAATTGCGTCATGGCCATTTGAATGTTGGGGCACAGATATAGTGGGTCCGATAGAACCACCATCTTCGAAAGGACATCGCTTCATTCTTGCGGCTACGCATTACTTTTCCAAGTGGGCGGAGGCGGCTCCACTTCAGAGAAGTGAAAGCACACCATGTGCTACAGCTTTTCAAGAACCAAGTTGTCTACGCGTTTCGGAGTGCCGCGCGAGATTATCTCGGATAATGGGTCGGCATTCGAAGCACACAAATCAACAATTTTGTCGGGAGACACGGAATCGACTGGCGATATTCAACAATTTACTACCCAAGAGCAAACGGCCTCGCTGAGGCCTTTAATAAAACTCTCGTTCAAATCTTAAAGAAAACTTTGGACGATAATAAGAAAAATTGGCATGAGAAGTTGTTAGAAGCCTTATGGGCCTACCGGACAACCTTCAGAACTCCTACTCAAGCTACACCTTACGCCTCCGGTGTATGGGTCCGAGGCGAGTGTTACCTTTAGAGGTTCAAACTTCCTTCACTCGGAATTGCGATTGCAAATAAGATCATGACGAAGAGAATGCCAAATTATGGCTAGAAGAATTAGAAAGCCCGGAAGGGAAAAGACTTGCAGCAGCAATGCAATTTAGAACTATACCAAGCTAAGATGGTTCAAGCCCATGACAAACCGGTCCGCCCGAGAACCTTCAAAGTTGGTGACTTAGTTCTCGTTCTCAAGAGACCTATTCTTGCACACCGCAAGATAGGAGGAAAATTTGAACCCACTTGGGAAGGACCGTTTCGTGGTCGAAGCAAGTATACTCGTGGAGGTTCCTACCAGCCTAGTGAATTGCCGTGGAGAACGACATATGCTTCCGATCAACGGACGATACTTGAAAAGTATTACGCTACCCGATGTTTCGAAGGAATGAATTCTTCGTCCCTAAGAAACACGGGCGAAGTAATTACTTATGATTGGGTCCGAACCCAAAAAAAAAATAATAATAAAATGTGCTAAAATAAATAAAGTCATGATAATTAAGTTTTCCTTGTTTTCTTTTCCAAATCAAAATCTCTTTCCTGATTTTTTCCCACTTCATTCCTGTTAAATTTAAAAATACAAAAAAATATAATATAAAAAAATGTGTCTTTAATAAAAATTTTCTTAATGTTCTTGTTCTTATTACAGCCCCTGATCCTTTTCCTTGTCTTTTCGCAGGGAAATGTCGAACGGGCGGTTGGTCCTGAACTTTAGAAATGGCGTAAGCCTTGCACTCGATGAAAAGAGGGTGAAAGATGGAGCGATAATCGAGATTGACTCGGATTTCGCACCAGCAGGCCTACAGTACGAGGAAAGTGACTGGGTCCCAGTTGACCGAGAAGAACTGCCCGGGCAGACAGTCATGAAAGTGGGTAGTCCAAGCCACCAATCCAGCAGCAAGAAAAGAAAGGCAGACGCTGAAGAAGATAAGAAAATGAAGTCTGTAGTCGCTACAGCAGAGGGCAGGCTTGTCAGTGCCGCACCCACAGAGATTCAAGAAGTTGGAAGAGCTACTCTCACAGCAACGCAACAAAGAAATAAGAATCGTCGTATAGCAATACGTAACTGAACGGTGCTACA
>CM040425.1:125794168-126004481 GCA_022702705.1 Papilionanthe hookeriana x Papilionanthe teres | reverse complement strand
GGCCTCTGGAGCGCTGAGTCAGATGGCGGCAGTGAATGGGAGCGCGACGCGTGGGCTTTCGGAGCTGCCGAGGATGAGTCAGCGTCGCAGGATAAGTAGAAAAATATGGAATTTTTTATTTATTTAAATACCCAGAACCTAGAAAATCCATATCTTTGTGTAGGAAAATCATAAAAATAAACTAAAAATACCCTCTTGCTCAGTGAACAGAGGAGAATAATGTGGAAAAGAAATCAAGTTATTTTGATGAGTATTCTATTTTTAATTAATTAGTTACTTATTTTAGTAGTTTGATTCTTCATTTGCATAGACAATTCACCATGCCATGAGACCATAGGGCTTTTGAAGGCTCTAACCTTAGGAATATCCTCTCGAATTTTTCAAGGTCGAAGGCCATCTCTATAGAAAGTTATGTATTTTTCAAGTTTTGATCACTCGTTTTTGGTATTTTAATTCCAATAAATAGCATGTTATTCAATAAATTCCAGAAAAATTTGATGAAGTTTCTTAGGAATAGAGGACCCTAGGATAATTATATCTTGGGTTAATTCATTAAGAATAATCCTAATTGGCCCAATCACTCAAAACTCGAACTTTAATTAATTAGTGTTAATCACATATTAAAATAACATAAAAACAATTCTCCACTGATCTTTGGGGTCAGAGGGACCTCACATAAAAATTTAAAGTCAATTGGAAATGTTTAGCCCCACTAAATGGATTAATTAAGCCACATGATCAAAATTAAACTAAAAAAATACATAACTTCAAAAAATATGTTTCAAAAATTCACCAAATTGGTTTTGTGAGCTCTCTGGTATTAGTGGAGTCTATAAAAATTAAAGTTGGAATTTTCTAAAATTTTTCATTTTTAATGGTATTTTAATATTTAAATAATTAAAAAAATAATAAAAATCACAAAAACTTTAAAAATCATAAAAATGTCACAATTTGACTCCTAATCACTTAGGAACAAACTAAATATTTTTCCCAAGTCTCTAAGTTAAGATATTGAATTTTAAATGCTTAAAATAATTTTTAATATTAAAAAATGTATTTTTCCAACCTTTTCACTAAATTAATTCCAATAAATCAAAGAAAAATCAGAAAATTGTAAAATTTGTTTCTCTGAACTTCTTGAGGTCAAAGAGACTTAAAAAAAATATAAAACCTATTTTTCAACTTTAATTGTATTTCATAATTTATTAATACCCCAAAAATCAAAATAATTATAATAAATAAAATATAATTTAAAAAACCACCAAAATTGGTCCAAGTGGTCCTCTGGTCATTAGAAACATCTCATAATTTTCTTAAGGATAGAAACCTTTCCTTGGTCATTTTGTTGAATTTCCATTGAAAATCCTTATTTTTCACTAAAACTAATTATATAAATAAATTAAATTCAAAAAGATCACATTTTCTCCTCTAATGTCTTAATTGATATATGAATGAAGTGACATAAAAATTTCAAGTTCATTTGAACTCAATTTAGTGAGTTATGAAATAAATAAGCCTAAAAGGGCATAAAGATAATTAAAGAATTTAAACCCCTTTATTAAAATTTTAGGTTTAATTAAAATGGAGGGTAAATTATTAGATTTTATCTTTCTTGGATGTTTGAAACTTTAGGAAATAAAAAGGGTAGGAACCCATTAATCACTTTTAATAAACTAAAAATGAAACTTTAATTATTTAAACAAATTTAAATTTTGGAAGATTAATGAAAATTTGAATTATTAAAAATAGGGATATAACTTGAGAGGATATTGATTCTTTAATAAAAAATCCCTAAATAAATCACTTCAATAATATTTAACTTTTAATTAAGATTAAAATGATAATCCAAACTAAGTAAATTAAAAATTAAGAAAAAAATAATAACCCTTAAATTAAAGGAAAGCTCAAAATATTAAGTGGTTTAGCAATTAAATTAAATTAAATTGAGTTAAATTAAGTGAAAAATTAAATTAACATTAAATTTAAATTAAATTAAAATTTTAATAATTAAATTAAATTAAATTAAAAATATTGAAATTAAATTAAACTAAATTAAGTTAAATTCAATTAAATCAAATGTAAATTATATTAAATTAACATCATTCAATAATGAAAGTAAAAAAAATTTAAAATATTAAGATCACTTAAAGTATAAAGATTTAAACCAAAAATAATTTGAACACTATTCCAAACTTAAAATTATTAATTAAAACCTAATAATTAAACTAAATCACTTTAAACCATTAACTTAAACTTTAATTAAGGATGGTTAAATTCTTTAACAAATCAACTTACCCCTAAAGGCTTTAACTATTATAACTCTTAAATAGAGTATCAAGTGAAATGTCACTTCACTCATAGGATAATCAATCATCCTGGTTCACTGAGCAAGAAACAAAATTTAACTACAACCTTGGATGATTAATTCATTTATACAATAAAATTCATTTGGACTCGAAATGATCCCAGAAGTATTGAAAAGATGTTTATGACCCGTCCTAAACACTTCCTCAATATGATGAGGTGTTTTAGAAGAACAATTGAATTTAATTGTTCTTTGATGAAGAAAATCATCCATAAAAAAAACATAAGAACCTATACGTGATAGGAGATGACTAGTTATAGGATTAGGACTTTGGTAGACAACCAAAACCTTCCCTTAGCTTTACCTAGGTACTTGTTATAAATATTTAAATGCCTTAATATGTGTTTTAAGTGCAGCTTGGGATGACGGGAAGACCCTCCAGGTACGCTTCTATTTTATTGCGATTTACTTTATTGCAATTTACTTACATGCATTGTACTTTACTTTTTCTTGCATGTTAAACTAGATCGTTGCATGAAAACTAAAACCTTTAGGATAGCCAAAAAACTGAAACTAAAACTAAATTAAAAGTCACCACAAGATAAAATTCACCTCCACAACATTCAAAATATAAAACAACTCAAAATTTAATCACAAACAGAATAATAAAACTACAATTATAACTAAATTAAATGCCTCGTTGAATGATCGGGAATACCTCGGATGATGTAACCCACGTGTTTCTAACGGAACTTCCCACGGTCTAAATGAAAGTGTGGAACTCATTCAGTTGAGTTTAGCAAATTCATCCGTACTAAGTGAATTCGATGAAAATAATGGTGCTCTGGATGACGGAACCAGTGGGATCTTAATCGACTTTGTTTAAACAACTTTAAGATTTGTTTTAATTAAAACATTAAAGACATTTGGATTTTAAGATTTCTCTAAACCAAGACACTTCTCTCATCTCTTGATTATCACTTTCTAAAACTAAACCTCTGCAACAACAAGGAGTTCGGAGCATGGTGAGTAGCATGACCATCGTCATTAGCAAAATCCTGTCTCGAATTAAATAACCTAGCCATTAGGACTATCGAGGTAGTTTGCCTAGTGCAACATAAATCCTCAATCGTTCGTTAGGCATTTGCATAATCATGTTATGCAAATTAAGACTCTAACCGGTCTTAGAACTCCGAGGTTGTCGTTCGGTACGACATAAACCCTCACATCTTCGAGGCTATTTATATGATTATGTCATACAAACATAAGTCTTAATTAATTAAAATTGGCAAGATTGAAATATTAAATAAATTCCCAATTTGAAGCCAAACAATAGGATAGTTTGGGAAGTTGCCAAGATTCTTCTTGGATCCTCAGCTTCTCCTACTTCTCTTCCTTTGGAATCTTAAAATAACTGTTCCGAATTTGAGCTAATCCCTATTGAAATTTCCAAAATCTAATCCTTTGAAAACCTTAAACTTTGAAATTCTTGAGAGCAAAACCACTGATCATTATCGATAGTTTTCTTAAAAGATTCCCTTCATTTAAGATGTAATTAACTATAGGGGCTTGCCCTTATAGGGAACTTTAAGAACCCAGGTAATATGAACCCTGCTTAATTCATTTATATTAGCGGGGGAACCCGTCGGCTTATAAAATTGGTTCGCGTACCAAACGGATGTCACAAATCTTCTAGTTACTTAACCGAGCCCCATCATCAAGCAGTGTGCCTATTCCTCGGGATAGATACGCGGTTTGTGATGCGGTGCTCGTTTATATAAACTATTTGGGATGTGAGATCGATTTGATTTCATATCTTAAAATTTTCAAACTTAAAGTTATTTTCTAAATCAAATACTACTTTCTAAATTATATATATGTATTTAAATTAAATTTAAAATTTAAAATTCGCTGACAACTTCTGTAGGCGACCACTTTTTAAAATTAAACTTACAACCTAAAAAAAATATGTCGACAGAAATGTGATAATGGAATTGTATTAAGGCTCCGTGTCTCATGAACATTGTGAGGCCATTGGATTGAAAATACTACACTCTAATATTCGGTATAAGAATGCCTTTACTTTCAGGTGTTGCAGGTGATTCTTACCTAGCAATTTGATTAACTTGTGAAATGCACAATTTATAAAATCAAAATATGTTTTTGAGATGAAACTGATATTTAGCTTGGAAGATAATATTTTTTAAAAATCTAAGAGTACGTATATGCAAGACCATTCAGCAAGTTCATTTGTTAGTCACAACAATTGGTTTGAGAAATGCTCCCTCCTGGCTACTTTGTTGTTGGTCTTCTGCCTTATATTGGGTTTCATTGGCTCAGATTGTTTTTAAATCATAAGATGCCACCTAATTCATTCTACACACCATTATGGTTCTCATATTTTTATTCTTTTTAAAAAATATATATGCATGTTATATATTTAAAACTAACCTTGCAGCAACGGCAAAAATCCCATGTATGCAATATTACTTTTCTTTCTTTTTACTATAATTTTACAGTATATTTAATTTCATATTTTTTTCAAAGGCTTATAGGTTAGATATTAGTAGGACATATGCTAGGTGGGACACTCTAATTGGCCTCTAGAATAAACAGTAATTGCACGCTCACATAAAACCTAATTCAAAAATTATCACGACGAAGAGCTCGGAGCAAGCTTTCTAAGGTACAGGACAAGGATCCAAGTAGATGGAGGAATACTTCAGACGATGATCAATACAAGAACAAAACAGATCTGCTTCAGCAAAACTTTTCTTAGGGTTAAACAACATAAGCCATAAGACTTCGAGGTTTATTGTCTAGTACGACATAAATGCTCACATTATCATTAGGCCTCTGCATAATATCATTGTGCGGTATAAGTCCTAACTCCCTTTAGAACTTTGAGGTCATCATTCGGTAAAATATAAATCCTTTTATCTTCTCATGCTATTTGCATAATTAGGTATTGTGTAAGCGTAAGTCATAAATAATAAATTGGCAGGAGTAACATTAAATAAAAATCACATCTAAAATGTAAATCCAAAAAATATGATAGCTTGGGAAGTCATTGAATTCACCATAAGATCTGTGACATCCCCTACTTCTCCCTCCTTTGGATTCGAAAATAATTGTTACAATTTAGCCACTCCCACTTCAATTTTTTGTATCCAACCTTGAAAGCCTAAACCTTGAAATTCTTAAAGAAGAAACCCTAGATCATTATTGAGAGTTTTCTTAAGTGACTTCGGTTATTTAAAATGTAATTAACTATAGAGGCATGACCTTATAGAAAATTAAAAAGCCGGGTGAAATAAGCCCTACATAATCTTCGATATTAAACAGGGAAACTTGTCCAACACATTGTCGGCATATTTTTAGGTTGTGTGTTTTATTTTGAAAAGGGGGTCACCTAACAGAAGTTGTCGGCGAATTTTAAATTTAGTTTAAATAAATAATTTTAAAAAGTAGTATTTTATTTTGAAAATAATTTTAAATTTGAAGGTTTTAAGATATGAGATTAAACCGATCTCACATCCCAAATAGTTTATATAAACGAGCACCGCACCACAAACCGTGTATCTATCCCTAAGGATAGACACACTCGCTTGATGGTGGGGCTCGATTAAATAAACTAGAAGATTTGTGACATTCGTTTGGTCCGCGAACCAATTTTATAAGCCGACAAATTCCCTCGCTTAATATGAAAGCATTAAACGGGGTTTATATTACTCGGGTTCTTTAAAATTCCCTATAAGGGCAAGCCCCTATAGTTAATTACATCTTAAGTGACGGGAGTCACTTAAGAAAACTCTCGATAATAATCAATAATTCTGCTCTCAAGAATTTCAAAGTTTAAGTTTTCAAAGGATTGAATTTTGGAATTTCAATAGGGAATGGATCAAGTTTGGAACATTTTGTTTTGAGAATTCAAAGGAAGAAAGGTAGGGGAAATTACGGGTTCGAAGTGAACTTCGGTAATTTTCCGACTATCCTATTGTTTGGCTTAGATTTAGGAAAGTCCTAATGTTTATTTAATTTTTTAATCTTGCCAATTTTAATTAATTAGGGCTTATATTTATATGATGTAATCATACAAATAGCCTCGAAGATGTGAGGGTTTATGTCGTATCAGACGACTACCTCGGAATCCTAAGACCGGTTAGGGCTTAATTTGCAATGCAAATGCCTAACGAAGAGTTGAGGATTTATGTTGCACTAGGAAAACTACCTCGAAATCCTATGGCTTTGTTATTTAATTCTAGGAAAGTTTTGCTGAAATAGACTCAGGTTTTGCTGATGACGATGGCCGTGCTGCCCACCATGCCCCGAGCTCCTTGTTGTTGCAGAGGTTTAGTTTTAGAAGTTATAAATCAGGGGATGAGAAAAGTGTTTTGGTTTAGAGAAAATCTTAATTTCCAAGTGTTTTCAATATTTTAATTAAAACAAATCTTAAAGTTGATTATAACGACACCGGTTAATATCCCACTGGTTCCATCCTCCCGGCATCATTATTTTTATCGGATTCACTTAGTCCGGATGAATTTGCTAAACTCAACTGAATGAGTTCCACACTTTCATTTAGACCGTGGGAAATCCCGTTAGCAACACGTAGGTTACATCATCCGAGGTATTCCCGATCATCCAACGAGGACGTTTTAATTTAGTTGTAATTGTAGTTTTGTGTTCTGTTTGTGATTAAATTTTGAGTTGTTTTATATTTTCGAAATGTTGTGGCGGTGAATTTTATCTTGTAATGACTTTTAATTTAGTTTGGGTTTCAGTTTTAGGGACTATCCTAAAGGTGTGGGTTTTCATGCAACAGTTGTTTATCATGCAGGAAAAGTAAGTGCGATGCGATTAAATAAATTGCAATAAGGTAAATTGCAACAAAATAAAAGCGTACCTGGAGGGTCTTCCCGTCATCCCAAGCTGCACTTAAACACAATTAGAATATTTAAGCAACTTCCTAGGTAAAGCTAAGGTAAGGGTTATGGTTTTCTACCAAATTCCTAATCCTATAGCTAGTCATTTTCTATGACGTCTAGGTTCCCTGTGTTTTTGTTTGAAGACGATTTTCTTCATCAAAGAACAATTAAATTCAATTGTTCTTATAAACATCCTATCATATTGAGAAAGTGTTTAAGAAGAATCTTAAACATCTTTTCAATATTACTAGAGTTGTTTTAAGTCCAAATGAATTTAATTATACAAATGAATTAATCGTCCGAGAATTTCAAGTTTTGTTATTATCTTGCTCAATGAACTAGGATGTTTGAATGTCCTATAAGTGAAGTAACATTTCATTTAATATTCTGTTTAGGAGTTATGATAACTAAAGCTTTCGAGGGTAAATTGGTGTTCAAATGGTTTGTGATTTAGTTTAATTTCAATTAATGGGTTTAAATTTGGAATAGTGTTCAAGTTATTTTAGATTTATTTTGAATTCTTTATGTCTTTGGTGATGTTATATTTAATTCAACTTAATTTAATTTAATTTAATTTAATTTTAATTCTATTCAATTTAGTTTGGTTTGATGTTAACTTAATTTAGTTTGATTTGATTTAATTTTAATTTAATTTGATTTAATTTAATTTAATTTAATTTAATTTAATTTAATTTAATTTAATTTATTTAATTTAATTTAATTTAATTTAATTTATTCATTTAATTTAATCTTTAATTTGATTTAACTTAATTTAATTTGATTTTATTTATTTAATTTAATTTAATTTAATTTAATTCATTTAATTTAATTTAATTTGTTTATTTAATTTAATTTAATTTAATCTTTAATTTAATTTAACTTTTAATTTTAATTTAATTTAATTTAATTTAATTCAATTTAATTTACTTAATTTAATTTAATTTTATTTTTAATTTTAATTGAAATTTTAAAAGAATTTAATAATTTAACTTTAGTTTAATGATTAAGTCTTTTAATATTTTAAATTTGAGTTATCATTTTAATTAAGAATTGAATATTAATGAGATGATTAATTTAGGGATTTTTAAATTAAAGAATAAATCTCTTCCTAATAATATCCCTATTTTAATAATTCTAATTTTATTATTCTTCCAAATTTAATCAATTATTTAATTAAGGTTTAATTATTTTAAATTGCTTAATGGGTTTCTACCCTTTAATTATTTAAATTTCAATCATCCAAATCAAATTAGGATCAAATATCTTACTTGTTAATTTTTTTATTAAACCTAAAGTTTTAATTAAGGATTAAAATTTTAATTACCACTTTATCCTTTAAGCTTACTAATTTCATAACTCACTAAATTGAGTTTAAATAAACTTGAAATTTTTATGTGACTTCACTCATATGTCAATAAAGACATGAGAGGAGAAAATGTGATTTTTCTGTATTTAATTTATTTATATAATTATTTTTGGTAGAAAATAGAGATTTCCAAGGAAAATTTAATAACATGACCAAGGGAAAGTTTCTGTCCTTAAGAAAAAGAAGGGACATTCCTAATGACCAGAGGACCACTTGGACCAATTTTCGTGATTTTTTGAATTATATTATTTTTATTATAATTATTTTAAGTTTTGGAGTGTTAATTAATTTAAAAATAAAATAAATGTTGAAAAATGAATTTTATATTTTTCAAAAATCTCTCTGATATCAAGGAAATCAGAGAACCAATTTTTACAATTTTCTAATTTTTCTATGATTTATTATAATTATTTTGGTAAAAATGCTAGAAAATACATTTTTTTAATTTTAAAATTTCCCTAAAGCTTTAAAATTTAATATCTCATTAAATAGACCTAAGAAAAATATAGGGTTTGTTCCTAAGTGATTAAAATTCAGAATGTGACATTTTGGTGAATTTTATTATTTTTGTGATTTTCATTATTTTTTAATTATTAAAAATATTAAAATAACATTAAAAATCAACTTTTTTAGAAAATTGAAATTTTAATTTTCTTAAATTCCCCTAATATCAGAGAGGATCCAAAACCAATTTTGTGAATTTTTGAAAGATATTTTGAAAGTTATGAATTTTTAAAGTTCAAAATGGCTAAATGGCTCAATCAACCCATTTGGTATGGCTAACCAAGTCCAATTGACCTCAAATTTTTATGGTGGGTTCCTCTGATCCTAAAGGTCAGTGGAGAATTGATTTCAAGTCAATTTGATGTATGGTTAGCTCTAATTAATTAGGGATCCATTTTGGGTGTTTAAGCCAATTAGGGTTGTTTTAAATGAACTAACTCAAAACCTATTTTCTACAGGGTCCTCTGGTCATAAGGAACATCACCAAATTTTACTAGAATTTATTTCACAACATGCTATTTATTGGAATTAAAATACTCAAAACAGTAACATGAATTTGAAAAATCAATAACTTTTCATAGGGTATTTTTATTTTATTTTTATGATTTTCCTACACAAAGTTATGAATTTTCCAAGTTTAGGGAATTAAATAAATAGAAAATACCCCTAATTTTCTATTTATCCGAGTCGGCGCCGCGTCATCCTCGGCATCTCCGAGCGCACATGCGTCGCGCTCCCATTCGACGCCGCCGCTTGAGTCAGCAGCCCGGGCCCCGCGGTTCACGTACCATCTTCTGGTCCGACGCCATCTGAGCCATCCGTCCGCGCGTGTATTGAATGGAAGACATCCGTTCGTCGTCCCCGAGCGTCCTCACCCGAGAGCCGTCCACACTAAATCCCTAAGATCTCACTCGATACTCGATGGATTTTCGTGTTCTTATGCTCTATGGATTATTCTTGAGAAGACGAACACAACCATACGGTTTATGTGGGATGAAATTTACGCAATAGAAATGGAGAATGTTCAGAAGCTCGGGAAGAAGAGTGGGTCCATACCTTTGCTCAGAGAAGTGTGGCTTCGATCTGAGGGTTGTTTCACCTTCGATTGGATCCCGACAAGCTCCGGATGAAGTCTCCCGGTCCGGTGAATTTCCTAGGTAGGATTTCGACCACGGCCGCTCACAAAGCTTGGAGGCCGTAGCAACCGGGTGGCTTGGAGATGGGGCTTTTGTTGGTGGACACCTTCCCTTGGTCCGGTGAAGGTGTAGAACCAATCAATTTGGGGATTGGCTCACTATGGAGAAGTGTCCCGGTTTTGGGCTTGGATTTCAACTCTGAAATTGAGCTCACAGAGAAGAAATGGCAGGGGGATTTCAGTGGGGATCAAGTGCTCTATGTATGGGGAGTAGTCTGGAACAATTTTGACAGAGTTTCCTTAAGGTTTTTTTCAGTACCTCTCATGGCCGAGAGGGGTGGTGTTTAAATAGGAGAGGGTGGAGGGCCTCCCAGGGAGAGTTAGGGCTTGGGATCGAGCTGCTCTTGGCAAGAGAAGAACAGCCTACAATGGCCACGCTGGGGATGGGGCGGCTCAGCAAGGGAGAATTCCAAAGTTGGCTCACATGTGAACTCTCGGCCATGGTGTTTTCCGGCGGCCCGGTGGCCGGCCGGCCGAGCATGGGTCACCCTCGAGGTCGGGTGGGTTAGGTCGGGACTTGGTGCAAGCAATTGGCAATTGCCATGTGTAAAGAGCTTGGATTGAAATGGAATGGGGAAGACCATTTTGGGTTCAAATGAGTCAACCCATGGTTTTGGGCTAGGTTCACCACCCAAGGCCTGGTCTTGGGCTGAAAAGGATCACTTGGGTCGCCCAAGAGAGAATGGTGTGGTCTCCATCCATGATGAGGTGGCTAAGCATGGTTTAGTGTGTGACATGCTTAAGGTAAAAAAGGGTTTAAGAAGGATTAGGAAAGGGGGCCCTCCTTTTGCCATTAATGGCTTGATCACATGTCAAGCCTTCCATGGCTTCATGTGGCTTGTCCATGGCTTGCATGGCTCACCTTTGGCTTGGGAAAAGTGGAGTCAATTTCATGGAAATAGATTTAAGAAAAATTTTGGTATTTAGGGGTGATTTGGCATGAGGCTTGATTTGGAATTATTTGATGATGGGATTAGAACTTAGGGAATGGCTTTTATTAAGTGGATGGTAAGTGGAGATGTCATGTGGGCTTTAGGGTAGATTTTGGGCTTTTTGAAATGGTTTTAGATGGGATTTTAAGATGGTTTAGGAAAGTGGGCATTTGAATTTTAAAATGGATTTTGGGATGAAATTTTGGTAAAGGCTTGGGCGAAATAATTGTTGGGTTTAGCTCATGGATGTGTCATGAGTGACTTGAAGCAAATTGGGGGTGATTTGGGTTTGAATTGGGTTGAATTTGGGTTCTTTTGGTGAATGGGCCAATATAGGTCCAAGTGGGCCAAGTTGGGTCAATGTTGGGCTAGGGTTGAAATTGATGTAAATTTAATGTTGAGAAATGTTTATGGGAGTGTTTCAAAGAGGTTTTGAATTTGATTGGGCTTTGATTTTGGGGTTTGGGCTCATTTGGGTTAGGTTTGGGTTTAGGTCAAAATTGGGCCTTTAGCTTTGGGTTGAATTTGAGTGGGGTTTAGGTCCAAATTTTGGGCAAATCATGTTAGTGTTTTGCTTGTGGGGATGCTAAGGAAGATTTAGAAAAGATTTGGGGTTAATTGGAGTTGAATTGGGTGAGTTTGGGTTAGGTTTGGGTCATGGGTCCAAATTGGGCTTTAAGGCCAAAAGTGAAATTGGATCCAAATTTCAATCAAATTGGACTTGGATTTGATCTAGATTGGTGTTGGTAATGTTGAATTGAAGTTTAGAATTGAATTGGACCAGAATTTGGGTCAATTGGATAGGTTTGGTTTGACATCGGGTTCACTTAGGGTTAAAGTGGGTCCAATTGGTGGTTTTGACAAAAGTAGGGTAAATTGACAAAATTGGCCCATGGTGTAGTTGAACAAAATGAAATTGGGAATATTTGGGATTTTTTGGGAATTTTCTGAATTTTTGGATTTTTGGGTCAAGAGGGGTATTTTGGGTATTTGGAGGGTATTGGGAGGTATTTTTGGAATTTTTGGTATTTTTGGGTATGGATGATCAATTTGAGTGATGTGGAAATGTTTGGGATTGATTTTGGGGAATTTTGGGTAATTTAGGTGATTTTGAAAAATTTGGGTAATTTCATAGGCTTTGGGTAGAAGTAGCGGGTGTAGGGTCCCGGGGTCGAAAATCGAAAATTTGGGAAATTGAAGATCGGGTGAATGTAAGTGGAATGAAATCATTTTGGTTGAGCCATGAAGCCATATCAAGCCCACATGAGCCATGAAGGGACTCATTTGAGGCATTCACTATGTTGTTCCTAACCCTCTTAGCCAAGGGCTTAGGGGTTAAGGACCATCCATGTAAGTCACCTACATGAGTCAGGAGGTCAAGCTAGGTATGGGTGTGGTTTTAGGAGGTGTGTGAAAGTGTAGTGTATAAGTGTAGTGTGTGTGTATGTCAGTCCCCTCACCAAACCAGGCCACCCAGGGCAGTCCTAAGGCCAAAGAGTCCTGTAGGAACTCATCCTTTAAACTTTCACATTTGATTTCAACCCTCCAGGTGATTAGGGGTCTATAGTCAAGTTTGTGGAGTTTGCAGGGAGTTAAGAAGTGGTTTGAAATTCTAGATGGTGGATCCCAATTCTAGTCCTCTAAGATAGTCAAAGGAAAAGCCTAAGGCTAGATCCTAAGTACTAAAAAGAAGAAGAGAAGACCTCATCAAAAATGAGGTCAACAAATGGACCCCCAATAGGTGTGGTGAGCTGACGGAGCACACCGCGTGTATTGGTGTTGACCGAAGCGATCAGCAAAACCAACACAGATGTCCAAGTGACAAACTTAGGACGAAGTAGAAGAATTTCTGCTGGGGAGTGTCAAGTATATCTCTGTAACTGGAGATTCCTGAACTCTCGCTGGGGAAAGGAAAAGGAGGTGAATTCCAAATCACATGATCTGGGGGAATTTTGATTTAGATTTTATTTTGTTTCAATTTAAGTTTTGATGTGTGAGTTTAGATTTCAATTTGGAGTTTCAATTTAGATTGAAGTTTTTCAAAATTAATTTGAAGGGATTTGATTTGAAATGAAAATTGGAATTTCGTGGTTTTAGATGTAACATCTTCTACCTCAAAAGAAAATAGAATCGATTGGATTGAATCATTACAATGAGGAAAGAGCTTAGAGTAATGCGGTATCAGATGTAAAATCCTTAACCTCAAGAGTTTGATTTTGGTGTATTTCATTGTGATAGGGAAAGAACCTAAAGCAATGCAGTCTCGGATGTAAAATCCTCAACCCCAGGAATTTGATTTTGATGTATTTCATTGCGATAGGGAAAAGAATCCTAAAGCAATGCAGTCTTGGATGTAAAATCCTCGACCCAAGAATTTAAATTTGATGTACTTCATTGCAATAGGGAAAGAATCCTAAAGCAATGCAGTCTCGGATGTAAAATCCTCGACCCAAAAGCTTGATTTTGATGTATTTCATTGCGATAGGGAAAGAATCCTAAAGCAATGCAGTCTTGGATGTAAAATCCTCGACCCAAAAGTTTGAATTTTGATGTACTTCATTGCGATAGGGAAAGAATCCTAAAGCAATGCAGTCTTGGATGTAAAATCCTCGACCCAAGAATTTGATTTTGATGTATTTCATTGCGATAGGGAAAGAATCCTAAAGTAATGCAGTCTCGGATGTAAAATCCTTAACCCCAAGAAATTTAAACTTGATGTATTTCATTGCAATAGGGAAAGAATCCTAAAGCAATGCAGTCTCAGATGTAAAATCCTCAACTCCAAAAGTTTGATTTTGATGTATTTCATTGTGATAGGGAGAGAACCTAAAGCAATGCAGTCTCGGATGTAAAGTCCTCGACCCAAAAGTTTGATTTTGATGTATTTCATTGCGATAGGGCAAGAATCCTAAAGCAATGCAGTCTTGGGTAAGCAATCTGCTGGCAGTACCCTCCATGTTATCAATCTTTTTTACCATTCTCTTGATGACTAATGGCATTGGATCCACCTGGCCATGACGGAGTATTCCTGGGGGGTTTCCCTTCCTATCTTCCGCAAAGTTGTAACAACATCCACATTGTATTGTGATTCTTCCCTTCCCTGGCATCCATTTCCGGGGTTCTGAGTATGTGTTTTCCCTTAGGCGGCTCGCTCGGCCCATTCTTTTCAAATCCCGGATGCAATCCACGATTCTTTCGTTGTTCATACTCTGAGAATACGTCTGTATGTAGCTCGAGGCCCTCTATATATTGATTCTTCTGCCTCTAATTCTCTTGAAGTATTCAAAGGTTTTCTTTTCAACATTCTGCATTCTCTCCATCTCGTATTCCGGAATGATCTGCAGATGGCGAGGCCTGGTGACATATTGTGGGATATACGGTTCAATCCCTTCACGGTCTCCTGCATACCTCGGCTCCTCGGGGATGATGTATGTCGGGACATCCCCGGGGTTGCTTCTGCAACAAGGTCATGCATTACTGGTGGTTCTATCCGGTGGCGTGGTAGCCTTCTTTCTTCTGGTCTTTGTGAGATTTCCCTGGTCCTTTCTGTTATCCTAGGAGCTGGCCTCCTTTCTTCAGGTTCCTGGTGAACTGGTGTCCTTGAAGTGTATGTACTGGCATTAGCAACTGTCTCGTCGCGCTGGTCCGTAGCTAGTTTTGTTAACATCTTACGGATACGGCGATTCTTATTTCTTCGTTGCGTTGCTGTGAGAGTAGCTCTTCGAACTTCTTGAATGTCTGTGGGCGCGGCGCTGACAAGCTCGCCCTCCGTCGTAGCAACTACGGACTTCATTTTCTTGTCTTCTTCGGTGTTTGTTTTTCTTTTCCTCGTTCTGGATTGGTGGCTTGGGCCACCCACTTTCATCACGGTCCGCTCCGGGCGGTTCTTCTCGGTCAACCGGGACCCGGTCACTTTCCTCATATCGTAGGCTCCGCTTGGTGTGAAATCCGAGTCAATCTCGATTATCACTCCATCTTTTACCCTCTTTTCATCGAGTGCGAGGCTTACGCCATTCTTAAAGTTCAGGACCAACCGCCCGTTCGACATTTCCCTGCGAAAAGACAAGGAAAAGGATCAGGGGCTGTACTAAGAACAAGAACATTAAGAAAATGTTTATTAAAGACACATTTTTTTTATTTTTTTTTTATTTTCAAATTTAACAGGAATGAAGTAGGATAAGATCAGGGGAGAGATTTTGATTTGGAAAAGAAAACAAGGAAAACTTAATTATCATGACTTTATTTATTTTAGCACATTTTATTATTTTTTGAGTTTGGACCCAATCATAAGTAATTACTTCACCCGTGTTTCTTAGGGATGAAGAATTCATTCCTTCGAAACATCAGGTAGCGTAATACTTTTTCAAGTATCGTCCGTTGATCGGAAGCATATGTCGTTCTCCCTGGCAATTCACTAGCTGGTAGGAACCTCCTGAGTATACTGCTTCAACCACAAACGGTCCTTCCTAAGTGGGTTCAAATTTTCCTCCTATCTTGCGATGTGCAAGAAGAGGTCTCTTGAGAACGAGAACTAAGTCACCAACTTTGAAGGTTCTTAGGCGGACCAGTTTGTCATGGGCTTGAACCATCTTAGCTTGGTATAGTTCTAAATTCTGTTGCGCTGTAAGTCTTTTCCCTTCCAGGCTTTCTAATTCTTCTAGTCGTAATTTGGCGTTCTCTTCCGCCGTGATCTTGTTTGCAACTGCAATTCTGAGTGAAGGAAGCTGAACCTCTAAAGGTAACACTCGCCTCGGACCCATACACCGCAGCGTAAGGTGTAGCTTGAGTAGGAGTTCGAAGGTTGTCCGGTAGGCCCATAAGGCTTCTAACAACTTCTCGTGCCAATTTCTCTTATTATCGTCCAAAGTTTTCTTTAAGATTTGAACGAGAGTTTTATTAAAAGCCTCGCCGAGGACGTTTGCTCTTGGGTAGTAAATTGTTGAGTATCGCCGGTCGATTCCGTGTCTCCCGACAAAATTGTTGATTTGCGTGCTTCGAATGCCGACCCATTATTTGAGATAATCTCGCGCGGCACTCCGAAACGGTAGACAACTTGGTTCTTGAAAAACTGTAGCACGTGGTGTGCTTTCACTTCTCTAAGTGGAACTGCCTCTGCCCACTTGGAAAAGTAATCTGTAGCCGCAAGAATGAAGCCATGTCCTTTTGAAGATGGTGGTTCTATCGGACCCACTATATCTGTGCCCCAACATTCAAATGGCCACGACGCAATTGTCGGGTGCAGTACATTTGGAGGTTGGTGTAGAACCACTCCGTGCACTTGGCATTGGTGACGGCTCTTGGCGATTTTCATGCGATCGATCATCATCGAGGGCCAATAATACCCTAGTCTTTTAATTTTCATTTTCATCTTCGGACCCGACTGGTGAGCGCCACAGAGTCCTGAATGCACCTCTTTAATAATTTCATGGGCCTCGGACCCGCTTAGGCACCTTAGCCACATTTGATCAAAAGACCTTCTGTACAATGTGTTGTTTATTAATGCGTAAGACAAAGTTCTTTTCTTAATCTGATGGGCCAACGACCTATCGTCTGGTAGCTTTCCTGTTTGCAGGTAGTCTACTAATGTTTGTCGCCAATCTTCTGTGTTTTACGTCACCTTGTCAACTGATTCTTTTTCTTTTTCGATTTGTGTATTATGTCTATGTCGAGCTGTGATAGGACCCGACGTCCGTGAACCGACACTTCCACCGATTCATCTTGCAAACGAGCAAATTCTTTTGCGAGACGGGCTAAAGCATCTGCTAAAGCATTTTATTTTCTAGGAATTTTGTAGATCGTCACATTTGGAATTTGTTCCAACAACTGTATGGCATACTGGAAGTATTGCTCGAGTCTTGGCTTTAAAATTATGTACTGTCCGGCGATCTGTTGAATGATTAACTGTGAATCCCCGTAGATGTTGATGTATGTTATCCCCATTTAAATAGTTAATTCCAGTCCCGTTATGAGGGCTTCGTATTATGCTTCGTTGTTTGTACATGGTTCTGTTAAGTGGTAGGAGTATCTTAACATCCCCCACTCCGGTGTTATAAAGATTAGCCCGATTCCTGCCTTACCGGGCACTGTCACTTGCGATTCTTCATCTTTGTGTGCGGAAGATGCTCCGTCGAAATATAATTCCCAACGTCGATCATCAGGGTCTTCTAGGCTCATTATTTGTTCATCTGGCAAATCGTCATTGAGAGGAGATTCTGCCAAAGAAGGGTGTGCTTGCGAGGAAGTCTCGCTAAGACTTGTCCCTTTACGGCACGAAGAGGCACGAAAGTTATATTGAATTGCAATAATATCATTGACCATCCGGCAAGTCCGCTCGAAAGTGTTGGACGAGTCATCAAGTATTGCAATGGATTAAATTTCGAGATCAGGTTGACCTTATGAGAAAGCATGTAGTGCCTGAGCTTTTGAGCGGCGAAGATCAGGGCCAAACAATGCTTTTCAATTGCGGGATACCTTACTTCCGTCATTGCTCTCTGGTAGGTTGCTCCTGCGTTCTTCAGTCCGAATGGCATCGTTGTGTAGCAAAATACTCCGATCGGCGTTCTGAATGCTGTAAGCTTTTCATCTTCTGGAGCCATTTTTATCCGGTTGTATCCCGAAGATCCATCCATGAATGAGAATATCTCATGCGTTGAAGCAATGTCGATCATTAGTTACGGGATCGGTAAAGGAATTCATCCTTTGGACATGCCTTGTTTAAATCTCCGAAGTCCACACAAATTCGATCCGACCATTCTTCTTTCGATCGGCACCACATTGGCTAACCAAGTCGGGTATTGTTCTTCACGGACAAATTTAGCGTCTATTAGCTTTTTAACTTCGGCTATGACTTGTTGTTCGATTTCTAGACGCATTCTTCCGGGACCTTGTCCGACCGGGACGAAGTAGGATCCACTCCTAGCTTATGGATCGCGACCTTCGGAGCTAATCCCGGCATTTCATCGTAGTTCCAAGCAAAATAGTCTTTAAATTCCATTAATAACTTGATTATTTCTTCGGAGTCTTCTTTATTGAGTAAGGAGCTAACAAAGGTAGGTCTAGGCTCTTCGCTAGTACCTAAGTTAACTTCCGTTAACTCATCTATTGTAGATTTAATTTCTTCTTCGAATTCGGTGGAGCGTCTCCAATTTGTACGTCTTCGAGTTCGTCTGTAGTTTCCATGCAGTTTTCATTAGACTCGCAAGTGACAACCAAGCAAAATTCAGTATCGTCAACTGATCCTACTGTGCTGAATCCGAGTCCATACTTTGAATTGGGTGGACGACCGGAGTTATTCCATAATTTTTCAAAACGTTGTGATTGACCTTTTGTCCATTGTAAAGGTAAGAAACCACGTTGAATTAAATTCTGAACACAGGGAGAGTACCACTCAAAAGGTAATTCCATTAATTCTGATGAAGTGACATCTTCAAATTGTACATTATTTTCGGTTTTGGAGGAAGAAGCACCACGTTAGAATTTAATTGGCGTTGCATCGTCGCTACGTATCTCTTTGACCACCATACCCTCGATTTTGTTAGTATGGATCAGGGTTAGGGTCATAGTATGTACGTAGTGGTTAATCTTCTCGTACATTGATTTGTATTCTTCATTCTTTTCATCTTCAAGGGAGATTTTGAATTGCGGCTTCTTCCAACTTATCGTTGCTGCTTCTTGCTTGATTTCTTTTTCTTCTTCAGAACTATCTTCCCAATCAACATTGATGGCTGGTTTCCTCTGTCCAACTATCCTAACGTCTCTGCCACGACCTCGTCCCCGGCCTCGAACTCGGATGTGAGTGGTGGAGAAACCTTCATCATCTCGCCGTAAGGGAGTGGTGAGTGACTGTTGGACTAGAACTTCAGGTTATTCGTTGTCCCAACCTTTCTTTGCTTCATTTGTTATGGTATCTCTGGAGAAGATTGTTTTCTTCGGTGGTGCATAATAAGCTGCGTCTTCATGGATTCCAATTTCATGTACGGAGAATGGTTGTAAGTCACCTTTGATGCACTGTTCCCCTCCATCGTAGTATTTGACGCACTGATGTAGAGATGATGGTACCATCCTGTTTTCATGTATACATGGTAGGCCCAGTAGAGCGTTGAACGATGTTTCTGAATCAATTATGTGAAATTTTGCGGTTGTCTTTGCTAAGTCACCGGTCTTCATTAGTAGCGTTATTGATCCGAGGGCTCTTTCTCCTTCTACGGTTGAATCCTCTTAATAACATTTTGTCGGCCTCGAGCTCACGAGCATCAATTTCCAAGTATGCTAGTGTTCGAAGACTCATTATATTGATTGATGCTCCTGGATCCACCAATACTCTGGAGAGTGTAAACTTTCCAATTATAACTGAAATGTACAACGGTCGGTTGTGATCTGCTATCCCAAGTAGTAGGTCATTGTCCGTGAAGGTAACGCCTCGCTGTTCCTTTAACGAGCAAACCTCATTTAAGGAATCTCCGACCATTTGAGCTAAGCAAATTTTTGGATCAAGTAAGGCCTTGATCAGAGCTTCTCTCATCTCCTTGGATAAGATGAGAGCGTCGTAGATGCTCAGTTTGGCCGGTAGTTTCCTAAAATGGGCTAGCACGTTGTAGTCCACTTTATTTCCATGTGTCTCGGCTTCTTCTCGAATGGGTATTTCTTCTGCTGGGGTTGGTTCTTCTTGAACAACCACCGCTTTCCTTTGTCTTTTGGACCCATTCTCGGAGGTAGAACTCTTCCACTTCTTAAGTTGACTTCTGTAATTTCTTCTGAATCTAGTGTTGAGCTTGCTGGTGTTTCTTCTTGAATTGGAATGATAGGTTCTTCTGGATTAGCTTTAGAGTCTGAAGGCTCTAACTCTATTATGACTGGAGCTCCTCGAAACTCGCAGATAGATTCGTTTCTTGTTGAACTCTCGTAGCCTCCTTGATGGATGTCTTCTTCGTCATTTTGATCGTCGAGATTGTGTATGATTTGAGAATTATCGTTGGTATCGAAATTGATCTCCGGATTGTCGCTAGTTACGTAATCGTTAGAAACAGTCAAAACGTAGCCAACGCCATTACCCTTATCATTATATGATCCCACCGAAGTGAGCAGATAATCATACAGAGTCAGAGTTTCGAGAGATTTCTCCCCCGAATCAGAAACAACTATCCTAGGATAAGCAGCCCCTAGTCTAGCCTTAGGAGTCTCGGTCCTCTCTTCTTCGTCGATTTTCTTCTTCTCTTCAATCATCTCCTGTTGAGGTGGTTCTTCTATCGCAAGTGATTGTGCCGACTTAATAGGTTTCAAACTCTGAATTGAAGCTCGCACCGAAGCGGTTTGGATGCTGTCTAAAATCTTTTTCGAAGACCTTGTCCAAGCGGTAGTCCATCCATCGTCAGTCGTATAGGGATCTATCGAAATGATGGGATCAGTTGAGATAACATTGACGGAACCTCCTTTCTGGGGTTCCTTCATGTACTCCTTCGGGATCTTTATATTCCCTTTCCGAAGGTTATGGTTGAGCCAACTTTTGAAGGTAATGCAATCTTCTATCTTGTGCCCAAGCATCCGGTGGTAGGGGCAAAAGTTGGGATCACCTTTCTTGTTGACTTCCTCTGGTCTCTTAGGCTCGCGGCAGTTGGAAATGCGGAGTCTTCATCGGACTACGGAACATTTTCGGCGATCGCTTCATTCTTGAATGGATATTCCCCGCTCAGAAGCTCCCATAATGTACGTTGCGGACGAGGCGGTTGTTCATACTGTGGAGATGACTGATAGCTGGGTCGGGGTTGTTCATAATTTTGTTGAGGTTGCTGCGGCCGTTCAGACGATATTTGTATCGGTTGCTTGCCTTTGTCGACTGCTGCAACGATCCCGGATTTCTTTTCGAAAGTCTTCACAGGCTTTTGCTTGTCCGTCTTGTCGGCGAAACTTAATTGCTTCGCCTCCTCTTGCAAGCTCCTGCCTTGCTTAACAACTTCTCGAAAGTCTTAATAGTGAATCCTTTGAGGAGAAGTGTTATCGGGCCGTGAATGCTTTTAAGTAAGATGCCGACTGCATGTTGTTCTTGTAATTGTGGTTCACACTTCATGCTTAGATTTCTCCATCGAAGTATGTAATCCACCAAAGTTTCATTCGGCTTCTGCTTCTCTACCACTAAATCACCTATAGTGATGTGGTGCTGAGCTCCGGCGAATCGCTTGATGAAGAGGTTTTCTAGTTCTGAGAATGTCTTCACCGAACCATTCGGTAATTCCGCGTACCAATCAAAGGCGATCCCACGACGAGTCGGCGACGAATCGTCGGAAGAGTAATGCATCGCTCCCGCCGCATTGCAACAACCGGCATGAAAGTGTGCAACATGCCTGTCGGGGGTTCCTGGTTCCATCAAAGGTCTCGAACGGAGGTGGTACGAAGCCTTTTGGGTATTGGACGAGTGTCGAATTCTTCCGGGTAAGGTCTACCCGTCCGAATGGATGTCCCGCTCTTTGATTGTGCTAAGGCTTCTCGCACCTGCTGTTCCACCAAGCTCTTGATATCCTTTTCTGGAATCATACTTTGTGTTGTATCCTTCTTTAGCTGATCATCCCCGTTGACGGATGTAATCTCCTTTCCTCCGTCTACAATGTGAATGACCTCTGGGGGTGTCTCTTTTTGGGGTTGCACTTGACTCTGGAGAGTGGCTAGAGCTACAGCCATCTCTTCCATCCTTTTCGCCATTTGGGCGATCGTGTCGTCTTTCTCTTGAAGCTGCCTTCTCATCACTTCGGCTCCTCTCTTCTCGCGGCTGTAGGAGCACCTTGTGAAGCTGATGAAGCTCGTGTTTCGACCATGTTGATTTCTGCATATTCGTCGTCCATGAATTCCGATGAATCAATCTCGTCTCCGAATTTCTCTTCTCTTTCTTTTGCTAATCGTCGGATATCAGTTCTCAACTTTTCCATGGCATCTTCTAGCGGGCCTTTCTGTGCGTCCTCGCGGTTGTCGTGCGATAGCTGCCGGGTCCCCTTCTCACGAGTCCCCTTTACGGCAGTGGCGCTTTCTTCAGATTCAAGTCTCCTGACGAGACTTTCCTTCTCGGGTTGTTGTTTCAATCTTAATTGCCCAGTAGTGGGATGCCATACCATCCTTCTAGCGATAGAAGGTCTAGGACCGGATGGTGCCGTCGACCCAAATGTCGGAAGGTGGTATCCTCCCTAATCTGTAATCCTGAGACGACGACAGGCGGACTAGCCTTCATTCTTTTACTTGGCTTTTCTGTCACGATGGCGGGTTCTACTCGGGGCCCAAGACGGGATTTGACTGGCACCCGCCCTATCCTTCTCAAAATTTCCGATACTGGACATTTCTCTTTCTTTGCTAACTTCTCTATCAAAGTTTGCAGTCGAGCAAACGGCGTAGTTCAAGTCCTTTTCTTGCGACTATCGTTGTAATATGCGGGCTGAGGCAATGCGGCAGCAATCTTGCGAACATTTTCTTCATCCTCTGCGGCGGAGAGGGGATGGAACTCCGCTTCCTCCCAAAAGTGGCATGTATTCGGGCAGCGGTGTATATTCGAGCGGACGGTGTATATTCGAGCAGCTTCCGGGATTTCCTCCGGAAAGCAATTTCGGCAGCTCCGGCTTCTCTAACGATCCTTCTACTTCGTTTCTTCTTTGGGTCCTTGTCGGTGATAGAATTCTTGAGCCTGGACCCGATTTCAAAAACGAAGGTCTCACGAGAAGATCCGTACCCTCCACGGTAACGGGTTCACCATAATCTCGGATTTCTTTCCCCTTTAATTTGGCGAAGTCGGGGTAGGTGCGGAGACAACTAGACCAGGTGGGGGTAGTAAGAACGGTCCTCCTCGCGGACGAGCGAGTACTCCTCCCGGTCGGGATCTTTTGCGGGGAGGAAACTCTTGGGTCGACCTAAGGTTGAACTCAATCGGCGGCTTCTTAGCTTCGGATACCTTGTTTGTCGGTGCGAAAAGGAAAACGTCGGTGATCTTGACATTCGTGTTTTCAAATCCTTGTCCAAACCGGATGATCCCATTGTCGAGCAGCTCATCCTTATAGACAGGTGAAGTCCAGTCCATTGGTGAAGGAGAAAATCAGCTTTGGGGCTTCCATTTCGCGGGGTAGATTCCAGTTTGTCGGTCCCAAGTTATGCTTCTTTTCTTTAGGACGAAAAGAAAGGAATTGAAAAGAGTCCAAACTCATTCTTGTTCATGTATTTATAAGAAGGAATCATTTATTAAAAGAATCACTTATAAAAGGGTTTGTTTATTTAGAACGGAATGTCCAAAGGTGTAGAAAAGGTAAGGAATCCGATTCGGAGTTGGAAAGGAAAAGAAGGTCTTATGCAAGACTTCTCGACTCGAAGGATCACTCCAAACTAACACCTATTGGGGGTCCACCCCACCTCAGAAATGAGGTAAAAGGATCTCGGAACCTCTCTGTTTAGGGGTGTCTAAACAGATGGCTCCTAAATCCGAGAGAATGTTAGGCTATACTTGTTCACGGTAGAAATGAACATAGTATTCCAACGGAAAGAAGGGTAGTTTGATCCATTAAGGACATGGATACACTACCGATTTTTGAAAGCAGAATTATTTGATTAAAATGAAGAGAGGAATTGATCCCCAGCGGAGTCGCCAGAAGTTGTCGGCATATTTTTAGGTTGTGTTTTATTTTGAAAAGGGGGTCGCCTAACAGAAGTTGTCAGCGAATTTTTAATTTAGTTTAAATAAATAATTTTGAAAAGTAGTATTTGATTTTGAAAATAATTTTAAATTTTAAGGTTTTAAGATATGAGATTAAACCGATCTCACATCCCAAATAGTTTATATAAACGAGCACCGTACCACAAACCGTGTATCTATCCCTAAGGATAGACACATCGCTCGATGGTGGGGCTCGATTAAATAAACTAGAAGATTTGTGACATCCGTTTAGTCCGTGAACCAATTTTATAAGCCGACAAATTCCCTCGCTTAATATGAAAGCATTAAACAGGGTTTATATTACCTGGGTTCTTTAAAATTCCCTATAAGGGCAAGCCCCTATAGTTAATTACATCTCAAGTGACGGGAGTCACTTAAGAAAACTCTCGATAATAATCAATAATTCTGCTCTCAAGAATTTCAAAGTTTAAGTTTTCAAAGGATTGAATTTTGGAATTTCAATAGGGAATGGACCAAGTTTGGAACATTTTGTTTTGAGAATTCAAAGGAAGAAAGGTAGGGGAAATTACGGGTTCGAAGTGAACTTCGGTAATTTCCCGACTATCCTATTGTTTGGCTTAGATTTAGGAAAGTCCTAATGTTTATTTAATGTTTTAATCTTCGCTAATTTTAATTAATTAGGGCTTATATTTATATGACAGAATCATACAAATAGCCTCGAAGATGTGAGGGTTTATGTCGTATCGTACGACTACCTCTGAATCCTAAGACCTGGTTAGGGCTTAATTTGCAATGCAAATGCCTAACGAAGAGTTGAGGATTTATGTTGCACTACGCAAACTACCTCGAAATCCTATGGCTTTGTTATTTAATTCTAGGAAATTTTCTTTGAAGTAGACTCGGGTTTTGCTCGATGACGATGGCCGTGCTGCCCACCATGCTCCGAGCTCCTTTTGTTGCAGAGGTTTAGTTTTAGAAGTCATAAATCAGGGGATGAGAAAAGTGTTTTGGTTTAGAGAAAATCTTAATTTCCAAGTGTTTACAATATTTTAATTAAAACAAATCTTAAAGTTGATTATAACGACACCGGTTAAGATCCCACGTGTTCCATCCTCCCGGCATCATTATTTTTATCGGATTCACTTAGTCCGGATGAATTTGCTAAACTCAATCGAATGAGTTCCACACTTTCTTTTAGACCGTGGGAAATCCCGTTAGCAACACATAGGTTACATCATCCGAGGTATTCCCGATCATCCAACAAGACGTTTTAATTTAGTTGTAATTGTAGTTTTGTGTTCTGTTTGTGATTAAATTTTGCGTTGTTTTATATTTTGAAATGTTGTGGCGGTGAATTTTATCTTGCAATGACTTTTAATTTAGTTTTGGTTTCAGTTTTAGGAACTATCCTAAAGGTGTGGGTTTTCATGCAACAGTTGTTTATCATGCAAGAAAAGTAAGTGCGATGCGATTAAATAAATTGCAATAAGGTAAATCGCAATAAAATAAAAGCGTACCGTGAGGGTCTTCCCGTCATCCCAAGCCGCACTTAAACACAATTAGAATATTTAAGCAACTTCCTAGGTAAAGCTAAGGTAAGGATTATGGTTTTCTACCAAATTCCTAATCCTATAACTAGTCATTTCCTATGACGTCTAGGTTCCTTGTGTTTTTGTTTGAAGACGATTTTCTTCATCAAAGAACAATTAAATTCAATTGTTCTTATAAACATCCTATCATATTGAGAAAGTGTTTAAGAAGAATCTTAAACATCTTTTCAATATTACTAGAGTTGTTTTAAGTCCAAATGAATTTAATTATACAAATGAATTAATCGTCCGAGAATTTCAAGTTTTGTTGTTATCTTGCTCAGTGAACTAGGATGTTTGAATGTCCTATAAGTGAAGTAACATTTCATTTAATATTCTGTTTAGGAGTTATGATAACTAAAGCTTTCGAGGGTAAATTGGTGTTCAAATGGTTTGTGATTTAGTTTAATTTCAATTAATGGGTTTAAATTTGGAATAATGTTCAAGTTATTTTAGATTTATTTTGAATTCTTTATGTCTTTGGTGATGTTATATTTAATTCAACTTAATTTAATTTAATTTAATTTAATTTTAATTCTATTCAATTTAGTTTGGTTTGATGTTAACTTAATTTAGTTTGATTTGATTTAATTTTAATTTAATTTGATTTAATTTAATTTAATTTAATTTAATTTAATTTAATTTAATTTATTTAATTTAATTTAATTCAATTTAATTTATTCATTTAATTTAATCTTTAATTTGATTTAACTTAATTTAATTTGATTTTATTTATTTAATTTAATTTAATTTAATTCATTTAATTTAATTTAATTTGTTTATTTAATTTAATTTAATTTAATCTTTAATTTAATTCAACTTTTAATTTTAATTTAATTTAATTTAATTTAATTCAACTTAATTTACTTAATTTAATTTAATTTTTAATTTAATTTTTTTTTTAATTTTAATTGAAATTTTAAAAGAATTTAATAATTTAACTTTAGTTAATGATTAAGTCTTTTAATATTTTAAATTTGAGTTATCATTTTAATTAAGAATTGAATATTAATGAGATGATTAATTTAGGGATTTTTAAATTAAAGAATAAATCTCTTCCTAATAATATCCCTATTTTAATAATTCCAATTTTATTATTCTTCCAAATTTAATCAATTATTTAATTAAGGTTTAATTATTTTAAATTGCTTAATGGGTTTCTACCCTTTAATTATTTAAATTTCAATCATCCAAATCAGATTAGGATCAAATATCTTACTCGTTAATTTTTTTATTAAACCTAAAGTTTTAATTAAGGATTAAAATTTTAATTACCACTTTATCCTTTAAGCTTACTAATTTCATAACTCACTAAATTGAGCTTAAATGAACTTGAAATTTTTTATGTGACTTCACTCATATGTCAATAAAGACATGAGAGGAGAAAATGTGATTTTTCCGTATTTAATTTATTTATATAATTATTTTTGGTAGAAAATAGAGATTTTCAAGGAAAATTTAATAACATGACCAAGGGAAAGTTTCTGTCCTTAAGAAAAATAAGGGACATTCCTAATGACCAGAGGATCACTTAGACAAATTTTGGTGATTTTTTGAATTATATTATTTTTATTATAATTATTTTAAGTTTTGGAGTGTTAATTAATTTAAAAATAAAATAAATGTTGAAAAATGAATTTTATATTTTTCAAAAATCTCTCTGATATCAAGGAAATCAGAGAACTAATTTTTACAATTTTCTAATTTTTCTATGATTTATTATAATTATTTTGGTAAAAATGCTAGAAAATACATTTTTTTAATTTTAAAATTGCCCTAGAGCTTTAAAATTTAATATCTCATTAAATAGACCTAAGAAAAATATGGGGTTTATTCCTAAGTGATTAAAATTCAGAATGTGACATTTTGGTGAATTTTATTATTTTTGTGATTTTCATTATTTTTTAATTATTAAAAATATTAAAATAACATTAAAAATCAACTTTTTTAGAAAATTGAAATTTTAATTTTCTTAAATTTCCCTAATATCAGAGAGGCTCCAAAACCAATTTGGTGAATTTTTGAAAGATATTTTGAAAGTTATGAATTTTTAAAGTTCAAAATGGCTAAATGGCTCAATCAACCCATTTGGTAAGGCTAACCAAGTCCAATTGACCTCAAATTTTTATGGTGGGTTCCTCTGATCCTAAAGGTTAGTGAAGAATTGATTTCAAGTCAATTTGATGTATGGTTAGCTCTAATTAATTAGGGATCCATTTTGGGTGTTTAAGCCAATTAGGGTTGTTTTAAATGAACTAACTCAAAACCTATTTTCCCTAGGGTCCTCTGGTCATAAGGAACATCACCAAATTTTCCTAGAATTTATTTCACAACATGCTATTTATTGGAATTAAAATACTCAAAACAGTAACATGAATTTGAAAAATCAATAACTTTTCATAGGGATGGCCTCGACTTTGGAAAATTCAGGGAATGTTCCCAAATTCAGAGGCTTCAAAAGCCCTATGGTCTCATGCCTTGGTGAATTGTATACATGCATGGAGAATTAAAAATATGCAGAGAGTAAATAAATTATTAAAAATAAAATACTTGATGAAATTATTCTCCTCTGTTCACTGAGCAAGACGGTATTTTTATTTTTTTTTTATGATTTTCCTACACAAAGTTATGAATTTTCCAAGTTTAGGGAATTAAATAAATAGAAAATACCCCTAATTTTATATTTATCCGAGTCGGCGCCGCGTCATCCTCGGCATCTCCGAGCGCACAAGCGTCGCGCTCCCATTCGACGCCATCGCTTGAGTCAGCAGCCCAGGCCCCGCGGTTCACGTACCATCTTCTGGTCCGACGTCATCTGAGCCGTCCGTCCGCGCGTGTATTGAATGGATGGCATCCGTTCATCGTCCCCGAGCGTCCTCACCCGAGAGCCGTCCACACTAAATCCCTAAGATCTCACTCGATACTCGATGGATTTTTGTGTTCTTATGCTCTATGGATTCGTCTTGAGAAGACGAACACATCCATACGGTTTATGTGGGATGAAATTTACGCAATAGAAATGGAGAATGTTCAGAAGCTCGGGAAGAAGAGTGAGGCCATACCTTTGCTCGGAGAAGTGTGGCTTCGATCCGAGGGTTGTTTCACCTTCGATTGGATCCCGACAAGCTCCGCGATGAAGTCTCCCGGTCCGGTGAATTGCCTAGGTAGGATTTCGACCACGTACCGCTCACAAAGCTTGGAGGCCGGAGCAACCGGGTGGCCTCGGAGATGGGGCTTTTGCTGGTGGACACCTTCCTCGGTCCGGTGAAGGTGTAGAACCAATCAATTTGGGGATTGGCTCACCGTGGAGAAGTGTCCTGGTTTTGAGCTTGGATTTCAACTCGAAATCGAGCTCGCGCAGAAGAAATGGCAGGGGGATTTCAGTGGGGATCAAGTGCTCTGTGTATGGGGAGTAGTGTGGAACAATTTTGGTAGAGTTTCCTTAAGGTTTTTTTCAGCACCTCTCATGGCCGAGAGGGGTGGTGTTTAAATAGGAGAGGGTGGAGGGCCTCCCAGGGAGAGTTAGGGCTTGGGATCAGCTGCTCTTGGCAAGAGAAGAATAGCTACAATGGCCACTGGGGATGGGGCAGCTCAGCAAGGGAGAATTCCAAAGTTGGCTCACATGTGAACTCTCTTCCATGGTGTTTTCCGGCGGCCTAGTGGCCGGCCAGCCAGGCATGGGTCACCCTCAAGGTCAGGTGGGTCAGGGCTGGGACTTGGTGCAAGCAATTGGCAATTTCCATGTGTAAAGAGCTTGGATTGAAATGGAATGTGGGAAGACCATTTTGGGTTCAAATGAGTCAACCCATGGTTTTGGGCTAGGTTCACCACCTAAGGCCTGGTCTTGGGCCGAAAAGGATCACTTGGGTCGACCAAGAGAGAATGATGTGGTCTCCATCCATGATGAGGTGGCTAAGCATGGTTTAGTGTGTGACATGCTTAAGGTAAAAAAGGGTTTAAGAAGGATTAGGAAAGGGGGCCCTCCTTTTGCCATTAATGGCTTGATCACATATCAAGCCTTCCATGGCTTCATGTGGCTTGTCCATGGTTTGCATGGCTCACCTTTGGCTTGGGAAAAGTGGAGTCAATTTCATGGAAATAGATTTAAGAAACATTTTTGGTATTTAGGGGTGATTTGGCATGAGGCTTGATTTGGAATTATTTGATGATGGGATTAGAACTTAGGGAATGGCTTTTATTAAGTGGATGGCAAGTGGAGATGTCATGTGGGCTTTAGGGTAGATTTTGGGCTTTTTGAAATGGTTTTAGATGGGCTTTTAAGATGGTTTAGGAAAGTGGGCTTTTGAATTTTAAAATGGATTTTGGGATGAAATTTTGGTAAAGGCTTGGGCCAAATAATTGTTGGGTTTAGCTCATGGATGTGTCATGAGTGACTTGAAGCAAATTGGGGGTGATTTGGGTTTGAATTGGGTTGAATTTGGGTTCTTTTGGTGAATGGGCCAATATAGGTCCAAGTGGGCCAAGTTGGGTCAATGTTGGGCTAGGGTTGAAATTGATGTAAAATTAATGTTGAGAAATGTTTATGGGAGTGTTTCAAAGAGGTATTGACTTTGATTGGGCTTTGATTTTGGGGTTTGGGCTCATTTGGGTTAGGTTTGGGTTTAGGTCAAAATTGGGCCTTTTAGCTTTGGGTTGAATTTGAGTGGGGTTTAGGTCCAAATTTTGGGCAAATCATGTTAGTGTTTAGCTTGTGGGGATGCTAAGGAAGATTTAGAAAAGATTTGGGGTTAATTGGAGTTGAATTGGGTGAGTTTGGGTTAGGTTTGGGTCATGGGTCCAAATTGGGCTTTATGGCCAAAAGTGAAATTGGATCCAAATGCCAATCAAATTGGACTTGGATTTGATCTAGATTGGTGGTGGGAATGTTGAATTGAAGTTTAGAATTGAATTGGACTAGAATTTGGGTCAATTGGATAGGTTTGGTTTGACATTGGGTTCACTTAGGGTTAAAGTGGGTCCAATTGGGGGTTTTGACAAAAGTAGGGTAAATTGACAAAATTGGCCCATGGTGTAGTTGAACAAAATGAAATTGGGAATATTTGGGATTTTCTGGGAATTTTCTGAATTTTTGGATTTTTGGGTCAAGAGGGGTATTTTGGGTATTTGGAGGGTATTGGGAGGTATTTTTAGAATTTTTGGTATTTTTGGGTATGGATGATCAATTTGAGTGATGTGGAAATGTTTGGGATTGATTTTGGGGAATTTTGGGGAATTTTGGGTAATTTAGGTGATTTTGAAAAATTTGGGTAATTTCATGGGCTTTGGGTAGGCTAGGCGGGTGTAGGGTCCCGGGGGTCAAAAATTGAAAATTTGGGAAATTGAAGATTGGGTGAATGTATGTGGAATGAAATCATTTTGGTTGAGCCATGAAGCCATATCAAGCCCACATGAGCCATGAAGGGACTCATTTGAGACAATCACTATGTTGTTCCTAACCCTCTTACCAAGGGCTTAGGGGTTAAGGACCATCCATGCGAGTCACCTACATGAGTCGGGAGGTCAAGCTAGGTATGGGTGTGGTTTTAGGAGGTGTGTGAAAGTGTAGTGTATAAGTGTAGTGTGTGTGTAAGTCGGTCCCTCACTGCACTGTGCCACCTGCAGGGCCTCTAAGGCCAAAGAGTCCTATAGGAACTCATCCTTTAAACTTTCACATTTGATTTCAACCCTCTAGGTGATTAGGGGTCTATAGTCAAGTTTGTGGAGTTTACAGGGAGTTAAGAAGTGGTTTGAAATTCTAGATGGTGAATCCCAATTCTAGTCCTCTAAGATAGTCAAAGGAAAAGCCTAAGGCTAGATCCTACTAAAAAGAAGAAGAGAAGACCTCATCAAAAATGAGGTCAACACACATAAAAGGTTCAGACTAAACAGATGTCATAAATTATTTATTTTATATAATCGAGATCATCGTTAAGTAATATATCTATCTCTTAGAATTGTGTATTATTGATAATATTGTTCTAAATTACTTAAACTATTAAATATGTGAGATCTTTGGTCTCACGTTTCAAAATTTAAATGATATTTTAAAATTTAAAATTATATGTGCATTAAATTAAAACATTTTCAAAAGCAACCGACATATCCAAAAAGACGGATGAAAATGGCTAGAGCACCTTCGTGGGCTTCTCTCCTACTCAGAAGAGAGCATCATCCAGACTTTGATGGACATAAAGAAAAGATCTTGTGGTATAACCTTCGAATCCCTCATCTTCTCCTTCTTAGCTAGCCCGAGGGTTAGACTAGACGCGTGGTTTAGTCGCCCAAGTAGGGTGGGTGTACAGGCTGACATTAATCTATGCGGCCACACGCCTTTGTGATGGACCGTTGTTTTCCTTAGAGGAGTCCATAGGGTAGAAATTCATGCGTGGCCATATCAACCTACAGAGCTGAGTGATTTTATTCTATGATACTTAGGCCAAAAATTCGTATGGGTTGGAGTCCCTTCCCCTTTGTTTTTGTCTCCCCAACCATCCTTGGATAAGTTGGGATGTCTAGGTTTTCCAAAGTGAGATAAGTAATGTAGCTAGCTAACTTTGCAATGCCATGAGGAAGTTTTGAAATGTGAAAATCTTTGTAGCTATTCCATTTCAAAACATCATGGAGAGCTTCTCCTTCGAGAACCTTGGGAAGAAACTCCACACATACCTCGCTAAGGCAATAGGCAGCCGTGCCACACATGCAAATACTAAACCTTAGGTTTCCTAGGTGAGGTCATTAGCACAAGAGTGGCTTGGTATCAAGCATGATCATACTCTTTGAATTTACATTTGCATGTATGTTCATTGCATGGAGCATCTTGCATTTACACGTTACATCGATCAGCTTTTTCGAGCCAATGGACAATACTTTTTCCTTGGTTGGTCATCCCAGGTCGATCGACATAACTTGTGCCTTGATTGAATATCCCATGTTGTTCAACCTTACATGTTCCTTGATAGGTCGTCCCAGGTCAATCGACCTCACTTGTGCCATGATCAGTGATCACAGAAAAATACATTAAGAAATTCATATCTATTCTTGATGAAATTGCACTTTAAAAAAAGGTATTTCCTTTATTTTATTGCAGGAATGAAGATTTATAAGTGATTAAAGCAAAAAGCATGAAATGGAGCGAATTTGGATCAAAAAGGAAGAAATTCATGCAAATTGAACTAAGTCGCCGACGGCGAGATCGTGAGGAGAATTTCTGAAGGAATTATAACTACCTCGCCGACAGCGAGCCCGAGCCCGTCGACAGTGAGATCGCGCGGTTTGAAGACCTTCTAGAATCCCCGCTGACGGCGAGGTCGTTTCTCGCCGACGACGAGACGGTTCAAAATACAAATACTTTGAACCTGGACACTTTTTGAAGAGGTGTTTAAGCACCCCTTGGACCTTTTCTTACCTCTAAAAATAGAGGCTGAATTCTAGTGTCTAAGTGTGTCTATTTTAGAAAGTCTGAGTCTATTTTGTTGTATTAAGTGAGTCTGTTGTTAGTCATTAGTGAGTTTCTTTAGTTTATTTGAGTGTTATTTAGAAGTTTGTTGTACTAGAAGGAAAAGTTAAAGGAACTTCAAGGAGTCTGCTTGGGGAGGAAATTAAGATAAGTATCTTTGTTTATTGTTGTTAACTTTAAATGAAATTCATGCTTTGTTTTATTCCCATGCATTCTGAATAGTTTTCTTAGTCGTTCTCCTTGTCTATGAAAATTATGCGGATTGATGAAATTTAATAGAAGTATCTAATATATTAAAATAAATTGTGATAATTTTTACTTAAAACTTAATTTACTTTCAATCTGACCAATTGAGTTGTTAAAATATGTTGAATTATCAACTATAGTAAAAATTACATCCAATATTCAGGGAAGTCAAAGCCCTTGGAAGGAGGGTGCAAATAAATAGGGAAATATTATATATTGGACGTAGAATTGGACATTTTAGTGTGACAGACTAAAATATTCAATTCGGTCCTATTGTTTAAGAGCTGAAGTGTAGATGTTAGCCCTCAGGTGAGGGAAACGTGGGAGCTCTGAAGTGGCAGCCAGTATCCTCCCAGCCTAGCCGTAGATTCAGTAATCAAACATAGGATTAGTCAATGTTCTTTGCACCTAGACCAAAGGGTAAAGAATAGGAATGCTCCTATTTGTCACAATAAAATTTAAGAATTCTATTTAAATTCATCATTCACTTAATTTTCTAAAAACAAGGAGAAGGATACTTTTTCTGAATTATTTAAATGAACTTATTTTATGCATTAGTTTACTGTAGTTACTTTAAATTTCCGTTTACTATATTAGTAAGTAATTCCTTTAAATTTAGCTGATAACAAATCTGTTAAAAACTTCCCTGTGGGATCGATAACCAGGAGTCCACTAGAGCCCTGTATTACTTGATACGATACGTATACTTGCGTAGAGTCCACATTATACATTAAATCATATATATATATTTCAAGCGGGATCAAGTTTTTGGTGTCGTTGCTATAAACATAATTTGCAAACATATTAAAAGTGGGTCAAGTTTTTAGCGCCATTGTCGGGGAAGTAAAAGAAATTATTTACTAGAGTAACGGACTATTTTGTTTTATAAAATTGTATGCAAAAATTTGGAAACGAAAATTTAATACCTTACGATTCAGAATTAGAGTGTACAATTAAAAGAATTCGAAAACAAAAAAGAGAAATTATAAATTTAACACAAATGGCAAATATTCCTGAAAATGAAAATATCAATCAACCAAGACCATTACGAGATTATGCCAACCCTACATTATATGAAATTCATTTAACTATTCAAAACCCCGATGTAGTTGCTAATTCATTTGAACTTAAACCCGCAATTATCCAAATGGTACAAAATAATCAATTTAGTGGTTCACCTACTCGAAGATCCTAATTTACATCTTGCTAGTTTTTTAGAACTATGTGCTACTTTCAAATATGAAGGAGTATCTAACGATGCTATTAGACTTAGACTTTTTCCTTTTTCTTTAAGGGATAAGGCTAAAATGTGGTTAAATTCGTTAAGCACTCGGATCTATTAAAACTTGGGAGAATTATCACAAAAATTTCTATCCAAATATTTTCCACCATCTAAAACTACTAAACTTAGAAACGATATAACTTCTTTTACTCAGTTTGATGGAGAGTTAATATATGAAGCTTGGGAGAAATTTAAAGAACTTCTTAGGAAATGCCCACATCATGCGTTACCAGATTGGTTAATTATTCAAACTTTCTATAATGGATTAGTAGGATCTTTAAGATCAATCATCGATGCTTCATCGTTGGAGGATGATTAAAGTCAAAACCATTTGATGAAGCCTATGCACTAATCGAAGAAATGGCAACCAATAATTTTCAATGGCCTGCTGATAGAATGAATCTGAAAAAAATAGCTAGTATTCATGAAAATGATGCAATATCTATGTTAGCTTCGCAAATCGCTGCTGTATCTAAAAGTTAGATCATTTTGGAATGAATTACTCTCCAACTATATCAGAAGAAAATTCATCTAGACAACTTATAGAATCCCAATCTTTATATGAAACTATTAATGCAATTAATACCAGACCCAATAATCCATATACAAATTATTATAATCCTGGATGGAAAAATCATCCTAATTTTAATTGGAATAATAATACAACTAATCAACCATGGATGAATAATATGACACAACCATTAGGAAATCCATCTAATTAAGGAAATCCTAATTATAAATCTAATTATCCACCTGGATTTAATAACCCAAAATTTAAAGATAAGAAATTATTTATAGAAGAATTAATATTAAATATGGGTCAACATTTACAAAATCAAGGAAATCAATTACAAATACAAGGAAACCAATTACAAAATTAAGGAACAGCTATCAAAAATATTGAAACTCAACTTGGACATATCGCTACTGCACTTAATAATAGAATACCTGGAACATTTCCTAGTAATGTGGAAATAAATCCCAAAGACAAGGAAAATGAACAAATTAAAGTGATACAATTACGAAGTGGAAAAGAATTAGAACCTCGAATTCAGAAAGAACTTGAAAATCAAAAAGAGGAAGTGGAAATTGAAAAGGACAAGATCCAAACTTAGAAATTCCTTTAATACCTATGAAAATTTCTGTTGAAAAGCCTCCACCACCATTTCCTCAACGACTAATTCAACATAAAAAAGACAAACAATTTACTAAATTCCTTGAAATTTTGAAGAAATTAACGATGAATATTCCTTTCATAGAAGCTTTAGAATAGATGCCAAACTATGTAAAATTCATGAAAGATATTCTAAATAAAAAAAAGAAAATTTACCGACAATGAAATGGTCACACTTAGTAAAGAGTGTAGTGCTATTATTCAGAAAAAACTTCCTAAAAAATTAAAAGATCCTGGTAGTTTCACTATACCCTGCGCTATTGGAGAAAAATTCTATGGAAAAGCTTTGTGTGACTTAGGAGCAAGCATCAATCTAATGCCTCTATCAATTTTTAAGAGATTAGGATTGGGAGAAATTTCACCTACTTCAGTAACTCTTCAGTTAGTTGATCGTTCTGTTACATATCTAAGGGAGTTATTGAAGATGTATTAGTAAAAGTGGATAAATTTATCTTCCCTGTAGATTTTATTGTTTTAGATATGGAAGAAGATAAAGAAATTCCTATCATTTTAGGAAGACCATTTTTAGCCACTGGAAAAGCTATGATTGATGTTTAGAAAGGAGAATTAACTATGAGAGTAAATGACCAAAAAGTAACTTTTAATATTGTTAAATCAATGAAATATCCTGCGCTAGAAAAAGATGAAGAGTGTTTTCGAATGGAAGTACTCGATCATTTACAAAAAGAACATTTTAAGGAATATTATGAAGAAAAATTAGAAAAAGAAAATATTGAATTAATTGAAAAATCTGAGATAAATGAAGAATTAGATTATATTCAAGAGAAATTTGAATTTTTGGATAACACAGAAAACACTGAAAAAAATATAGTTCCATCAATTATTAAACCTCCTGAACTTGAATTAAAAATGTTACCTAATCATTTAAAGTATGCTTACTTAGGTAATTCTTCAACTCTACCAGTTATTATTTCATCTGAATTAAATGAATCTCAAGAACAAAAACTTTTAGATACATTAAAAAAATATAAGAAAATTTTTGGTTGGACTTTAGCAGATATTAAAAGAATTAGTCCTTCAATTTGTATGCACAGAATTATTTTAGATAATGAACATAAACCTAAAGCAGATCCACAAAGGAGATTAAATCCAATAATGAAAGAAGTAGTTAAAAAGAAAATTTTAAAATAGTTAGATAATGGTATTATATATCCTATTTATGACAGTGCTTGGGTAAGCCGAATTCATTGTGTACCTAAAAAAGGAGGGGTGACTGTCAAAGCTAATGAAAATAATGATCTTATCCCTATAAGACAAGTCACTGGATAGCGAATATGTATTAATTATAGAAAATTAAACACAGCCACCAGAAAAAATCACTTCCCTTTACCATTTCTAGACCAGATGTTAGATAGATTAGCCGGACATAAATATTTTTGTTTCTTAGATGGATATACCAATTATCATCAAATACAAATTGCTCCTGAGGATCAAGAAAAAACAACATTTACTAGTCCTTATGGAACTTTTGCTTTTCGAAGAATGTCTTTTGGATTATGTAATGCACCTGCAACATTCCAAAGATGTATGATGTCTATATTTAGTAAATTAATTGATAATGGAATAGAAGTATTTATGTATGATTTCTCTGTATTTGGAATAACATTTGACACATGCTTAAATCATCTTGAAAAAGTATTTGAAGTATGTGAGAAAACTAATTTAGTTCTTAATTGGGAGAAATGTCAATTTATGGTTACAGGTGGCATTGTATTAGGGCGTAAAATTTCGGAAAAAGGCATGGAAGTAGACCCTGCAAAAATTTAAGTTATAGCTAAATTACCACCTCCAACTATGGTAAAAGGGGTAAGAAGTTTTCTTGGGCATGCTGGATTCTACAGACGTTATATTAAAGATTTTTCAAAAATTACTAAACATCTATGCCAACTTCTTGAAAAGGACAAGAAATTTGAATTTACAACTGAATGCCTGAATGCTTTCGAATTATTAAAAGATAAATTAATTACAGAACCTATAATAGTTTTACCTAATTGGGAGAAACCATTTGAGCTTATGTGCGATGCTAGTGATTATGCTTATAGGAGCGAGTTCTTGGGCAAAGATATGATAAGATTTTCAAAGTTATATATTATGCTTAGTAAAACTCTAAATGATGTTGAAATAAATTATACGATTCTTGAAAGAGAATTATTAGCAGTTGTATATGCTTTTAATAAATTTCGGCATTATCTAATAGGAACTAAATGTATTGTACATACTGATCACTCTGCTATAAAATATTTAATGCAAAAGAAAGATTTTAAACCAAGATTAATCAGATGGATATTATTAATGCAAGAATTTGATTTTGAGATCATTACCAAAAAGGGAACTGATAATCAAATTACACATCATTTATCAAGATTAGAAAATCAAGAATATACTGATAATGAAATTTTAGACAGTTTTCCTGATGAACAACTTTATAATATTAATGAGTTGAAAATACCTTGGTATGCTGATATAGTAAATTATATTGTAAGTGACATTTTACCACCTATATTAACTTTGCAACAACAGAAAAAATTCATTAACGATACTAAAACATACTTTTGGTATGAACCATACTTATATAAGCAATGTAAGGATCTAATCATTAGAAGATGCGTGCCTTATGAATAAACTGAACCAATTATTCAAAAATGTCATGATTCTGATATTGGAGGACATTTTGGGACTGATAAAACTGCGTATAAAATTCTACAATTTGGATTCTACTGGCCTACTCTATTTAGAGATGTACATAGATATATAAAAACCTGCGATAAATGCCAAAGCGTAGGAAACATATCCAAAAAAAATGAAATGTCTCTAAATTTTATATTAGAAGTTGAAATTTTTTATGTTTGGGGATTAGATTTCATGGGACCTTTTATTCCTTCATTTGGAAACTCATATATATTAGTAGCTGTTGATTATGTTTCAAAATGGATCAAAGCACAAGCTTTACCTAGATGTGATGCTAAAAGTGTTTCAAAATTTTTAATGAAAAACATTTTTACTAGATTTGGAATGCCGAGAGTGATTATCACTGACGGAGGAACTCATTTTAGAAACAAATATATTCACAAACTAGTAGAAAAATATAATATTATGCATCAGATATCAACTGCTTATCATCCACAAACTAGTGGATTAGCTGAAGTTTCTAATCGAGAGATTAAGCGTATATTAGAAAAGTCTATAAACCCTAATAGATTAGACTGATCTATAAGACTAGACACTGCATTATGGGCATACGAATCGCTTATAAAACTCCAATCGGAATGACTCCTTATAGGCTTATATATGGAAAAACATGCCACTTACTAGTTGAATTAGAACATAAAGCATATTGGGCGATTAAAGAATTTAATTATAATATGAAAGAAGCTGGTGAGAAGAGATTGTTGCAATTAAATGAATTGGAAGAATTAAGAAACGAATCATATGATAATGATATGATTCATAAAGAAAGGATGAATTTATGGCATGATCGGAAGATTAATCAGAGAAATTTTGAACCAGGACAAGAAGTTTTGCTTTATAATACTAGATTAAAATTATTTCCTGAGAAATTGAAATCTCGATGGTTAGGACCTTTCACCATAACTCAAATATTTTCATATGGAACTATAGAAATTTAAGATCCAAAAACAAGACATAGATTTAAAGTAAACGGACATAGATTAAAACCATATTTCGAAGGTAGAAGACAAAATTTTAAAGAGGTTTTAATGCTTAGTCAACCTGATTACTAACTAAATTAGGTCGAGCTGACGACGTTAAACCAAGTGCATTATGAGAGGCAACCCATGGTAGTCTTTTATTTTAATTATCTACAAATTAGTGAGTCTATATTATTAAAACAAATCTTACTACTCAAATTTTTAATTAGAATCATCACAAAATTGAACTTATTTGATGAGATCAGAAAATATTCGGACCCGAGCGAAATTGGGTGATTTTTACGAATCTCGCCGACAGCGAGCCCAAGCCCGCTGACAGCGAGATCGTGCACATGACTTGAGTCATTTTTATAACTAAGTCACCGACGGTGAGGAAGTTCCCGCCGACGGCGAGGCAGTTCAAAATTTAGTTTCTTAAAGATTTTTCATGCGGTTTTGGACTGATCTAAGCCATTCTTTAGTAAGAAATTATCCCAAATCCGATTTTACACCATTTTCTTCCTTAAGAACGACTAGAGACCAATCCTTTCAATCCTAAATGGCCACCAAATTCTTAGAAACCACAAAATCTGAAGTTTTCAACCGAAGAAAATTCGTCAGTTCGGAGGCGCAGCGAATCTTCAACAAAGGCTTGATGAAGAAAAGACTTATTAAAGAAAGAGGATTTGTCAACGAGAGGAGTAAAGAATTCCACTACAAAAATCGAAGAAATGATCGAACAGCGGCATTGGGAGGTATTTTGTTATACGACATCTGCTGTAGTTATACCAGTAGTTAAAGAGTTTTACTTTAATTTACATGCGATCAACAATGGAAATGTCTATGTCAGAGGAAGATGGGTAACATTTACTCCTTCAAGGGTAAATGAATTATTTTCTATAGAGAATACCTTTGTTTGTCATTATTCCAACTTTGTGCCTTCAAGATAAAATATGAACGAGATCTACAGATATCTGACCGACGAACCTCATGATTGGGAGTTACGCGAAGACGGGTATGTCAGTTTTTCTGCATCACTTCTTAACCCTGTCTCGAAGCACTGGCATTTCTTTATCTCATCCAAATTATTACCCACTATGAGGGTAAATAAACTTTCAAAAAAATGCACTATTTTAAACTACTGTATTCAAATTGGATTACCTTTTGATGTTGGATCAATAATAGTAAAGTCTGCATTGGGATTAATTGTGCATGGGTCAGTGCATGGACTTGGACACCCATCGACTATATTTTCTTTATGCGATCGATACCAAGTTTCTTATGAGGCTTGGGAAAAAGTACTTTTACCATGGAAACCACTGGATCCTACTGATATGTTTCCAACTTTGGATAACAATAATGAGATTACCATTATTTCTGACAGAACATCACAGAAGAATCCTTTAGCAAGGCTCTTTACTGATAAAACAAATTTCATTTTGAAGAAGATTAAAGGATTGGAGAAAGAATTACAAAATGTGATGAATTCCATTGATAATATCTCTGATATGTTTGATTACATTGATTGGAGAATGAAGGAGCACTTTGATCGTACTGGACATCTGGAGGCCAGTTTTATTCATCTACTAAGACAGAAAGGATGGATTAATTAAGAATCTAATGTAGAATTCCCTTTCAGGCCTTTCTACAATTTATTTGTGCACCTGCGTCGCATAGGAAATATCAGAGAAGATATTAGTTCAGACACTGAAGAGTAGGAAAGATTTCGATTTTATGTTATATTTGTGTATATATGTGTTGATTTGGATTTAGATTTTATTATGAATCGAACTTTGATTTGATCATCTCAGATTTGATGATATTTTATGTAAATTGTTATGTCTCAGCATTTAGAGTGCTTTGGTGTGGATTGCGATGTTGAGTTTTATGGATTTGAACATTTAAGTTAAGTATGTGTTAAGTTGTTAGTGTGAAATTTGTAAGTCTCATGGATTTCATATATAAAGTTATAGTGTTTGTGTTGTGTAAACTTTTTGTGAGTGAAGTATTTAATCTTCGTATTATTATTAAATTAAGTGATCAGAAGATTGATTAAGGGTAATTCGAGGTTGAAAATGATTGATGAATTTCAAAAATTTAAAATTTTTGGGATCTCACCGACGGCGAGAATTATCTCGCCGACAGCGAGAAAACACGCTGACAGCGAGACCGAGCTCGCCGACGGCGGATTTTTCCCGAAACTTTTTCCTTATGAAATTAATTAGCTTGCCGACGGTGAGAAAAATCTCGCCTACAGCGAGATCGCAAAAAGACCTATATTTGACCGGTCAACCGACACTATTCATCATCCCTTTCCTAAAAACTTCGAAAAAAACTGACCTAGGGCTTGAGAGATCTTGGATTTGAGGTGATTTCAACACTTTTTGACACCAGAATTCATCTTCCCTTTGAAAGAGCTTCACTCCTATGAAAAAATTTTTGATTTTCACCATGGATTTCTTCTACATTGAAGAATTTTTAAAAAATTTCGAAATGTGGAGAAAATACTTGGAAGAATTTCATGAAAATAGATCTAAATGGAATTTAGATGTTGTAGGAAGCCTTCTTAGAAATATTTTGAAGTTTAGTTAAGTTTTTTTGCAAATTTCACCGATCGAGAAATGGCTCCACGACAAAAGCGACAGATAAATTATGACGAAACCCGATTCATTAATGCAAGAGCACAAACTCGATATTTTCAAAACATACAAGCAAGAAAATGTATTCAAGATCGAGTTTTCAAGAATCCAGGAGGAGAAGTTGAGCGAATCATTAAGGAGCGAGGATGGGAAAATTTCTGTTTCGTGACCAATGAAGCAGTATCGTAGAAGTAGTAAAGGAATTTTATGCAAATTTAACACAGGCTGAAGATGCACCAGTTAAGATTAGAGGATTTTTTGTAGAATCAAACGCTGCTAGAATAAACGCTTATTATGAAGTACGAGAAACCTACACCAGTGTGTATGAAACTTTTGGAACTATGGAAGGACCACTGGAAGAGGTGATCGACTTTCTCACTGATGGGAAAGGAGTCTGGAAGATAAAGCAACGGGAACGGGTAAACTTCCCTCTTTCTATGCTAAATGCAACATCTAAAGCTCGGCATTATTTTATTTGTTCTACTTTGTTACCTACCTACCACCGTAGTGAGGTAACAAGAGATGAAAGCGATTTTGAATTTACGTATTCGGAACCGAGAAGAGTATTAATGTGGGAAATGTTATTTATAAAAACATATTAGCCACTGCTAGAAATGAAAGTGGAGGAGGACTAGGACATCCTGGTCTTATCTATGCACTCTACCAATTATCTGGGGTAGAGGCAAGAGATGAAGAGGAATGGATTGAACCTATGAAACCCCTTACTCAGGCTAATATAAAGAATTATGAATCCCACGAAGGATGGAGATCTGGGACAAGGGATTATGCACCTTCTTCAAGTAGAGATATACCCTCTACTAGTTATGAACCCCCTCGGTACACCACTCCTACCCTTCGAGATCCGATGAATGAATTAACCACGAGTAGAAAGAGTTTTGAGCTATTTGGAGAAAATATGGAAAGAAGATTTGAGCATATAGACCAAAGGATCGGAGGCTTTGAAAGAAGACACGATTATGATAGTGAATATCTCCAGCGACATTCAGAGTACGAAATTGCATATTATGAGGCTGAACGTCGATATAGGAGTGGTGATTTAGATGTTGTCTTTCCTGAGTGCCCCCGTTATTCACAGTACCAGCCTACTCAGCCTTCTCAGCCTGAAGATCAGGGAAATTACATAGTTTGGGATTTTAATGTAGAAGATTAGAGCCATTGTTTAGTTTATTCAGTTTGTTTAGATTTGTTGTTATTTTGAAAAACTTTATTATTTTGGATGTAATTATTCTGTACTTTCTAGAGACTATGGATGTTGGTATGTTTGCTTATGCAATTATATTAGATTTCTTATGTGTGTTAAATTAGTTTGCAAATTTTTTATATATAGGATGTTAGTTTATGTTTTTATAAGTTATGAATGTTAACATTGTTTAGATTGTTTTAATATGTTTTAAAATAGATTAGTTAATTGTATGTGTAGTAATAGATTAAGTTTTCAATTGTTATGTTTGATACTTATTTTAAAATTTCGTCCTCGCACTTTCTTTTAAATATTATATCGTGGAACAATACTAACGATACGGAGTTACGTAAGTAAAGAAAAAGCACTGCAAAAATTTCAAAGAAAAGAAATACCTAAAGCTCGAAAGGTATGATGAATTTTATTATATACTTTCCCTTTTTCACTATTTAGTATAGATAGAAAAATTTAAGTTTGGGGGAAGGTAAAAATACAAATTTAATTATTAAATTGTTCTCAATTTCTATTTTCAAAAATTATTATTAAATGATTTTCTATAGTAGTTTTTCAATTCAATAAACATGAATTACTTTATTTAATTATTATAAAAAGTTAAATAAAATGTTTATAGTAATTCAATTAATTAATGGAATAAGATAATTGGTTAAAAGGAATAAGAATATAGTAAACTATTTAAAGTAAGGAAAACTATATTCTAAATATTGAAAAATTCTTAAGTATTTAAGTGAAAAAGAAAGGATATAAACTCAATGAAGTAAATGTTATGAAATATATATAAGCAAGGAAATATTTTAAGTTTCAAATTTAGGAAGAGAAATTGAAGTTTAAAATTATTAACAGGCTATCCAGATATAGTAATCCTCACTTGAAAAAGAAAAAGAAAAAGAATGATTGAAAATCAATCTGAAAAGGAAAGAAAAGAAAAGAAAAGAAAAGAAAAACATAAAGTGAGGAGAAGCTTAAGGAGATGCCTTATCAAAAATTGGCTTCAATGGATTCAACCTAAAGGGTAAAACTTAATTATATTTCTAAACATATATATAGATTAGTATTTTACTAAATAATGTCTTATTGAACTTCCTATCACCTAAATATCTTAAGTGATTTACTCTTTTAAATATGGTCATTCCTGAAATAAATAGAGAGCTAGAAATCTTAGACGTGATAACTAAATAATCTTATATCTATAAAGTTAATTTAACTACTCAGAAATATTTATATTTAACTTTATTATAATGTTATTTAAATTTAATTCATATTATCTGAGTTGAAAAAAATTCTATTACAAAAATCATTATTTTTTATTTAGTATTAAAATTACTTGAGGACAAGTAATAATTAAGTTTGGGAGATTTTGATCACAGAAAAATACATTAAGAAATTCATATCTATTCTTGATGAAATTACACTTTAAAGAAAGGTATTTCCTTTATTTTATTGCAGGAATGAAGATTCATAAGTGATTAAGGCAAAAAGCATGAAATGGAGCGAATTTGGATCAAAAAGGAAGAAATTCATGCAAATTGAACTAAGTCGCCGACGACGAGATCGAGGCCGTTGACGGCGAGATCGTGAGGAGAATTTCTGAAGGAATTATAACTACCTCACCGACAGCGAGCCCGAGCCCGCCGACAGTGAGATCGCGCAGTTTGAAGACCTTCTAAAAGCCCCCCTGACGGCGAGGTCGTTTCCCGCCGACGACGAGACAGTTCAAAATGCAAATACTTTGAACCTGGACACTTTTTGAAGAGGTGTTTAAGCACCCCGAGGACCTTTTCTTACCTCTATAAATAGAGGCCAAATTCTAGTGTCTAAGTGTGTCTATTTTAGAGAGTCTGAGTCTATTTTGGTGTATTAAGTGAGTCTATTGTTAGTCATTAGTGAGTTTCTCTAGTTTATTTGAGTGCAATTTAGAAGTTTGCTGTACTAGAAGGAAAATTCAAAGGAACTTCAAGGAGTTCGCTTGGGGAGGAAATTAAGATAAGTATCTTAGTTTATTGTTGTTAACTTTAAATGAAATCCATGTTTTGTTTTATTCCCATGCATTCTGAGTAGTTTTCCTAGTCTTTCTCCTTGTTTATGAAAATTATGCGGATTGATGAAATTAAATAGAAGTACCTATTATATTAAAATAAATTGTGATAATTTTTACTTAAAACTTAATTTACTTTCAGTCTTGCCAATTGAGTTGTTAAAATATGTTGAATTATCAACTATAGTAAAAATTACATCCAATATTCAAGGAAGTCAAAAGCCTTGGAAGGAGGGTGCAAATAAATTGGGAAATATTATATATTGGACGTAGAATTGGACATTTTAGTGTGACAGACTAAAATATTCAATTCGGTACTATTGTTTGAGAGCTGAAGTGTAGATGTTAACCCTCAGGTGAAGGGAACGTGGGAGCTCTGAAGTGGCAGTCAGTATCCTCCCAGCCTAGCCGCAGATTCAGTAATCAAACATAAGATTAGTCAATGTTCTTTGCACCTGGACCAAAGGGTAAAGAATAGGAATGCTCCTATTTGTCACTATAAAATTTAAGAATTCTATTTAAATTCATCATTCACTTAATTTTCTAAAAACAAGGAGAATGATACTTTTTCTGAATTATTTAAATCAACTTATTTCAAGAATTAGTTTACTTTAGTTTGCTTTAGTTACTTTAAATTTTTGTTTACTATATTAGTAAGTAATTCCTTTAAATTTAGCTGATAACAAATTTGTTAAAAACTTCCCTTTGGGATCGATAACCAGGACTCCACTAGAGCCCTGTATTACTTGATATGATACATATACTTGTGTAGAATCCACATTATACATTAAATCATATATATATATTTAAAGCGGGATCAAGTTTTTGGTGTCCTTGCTATAAACATAATTTGCAAACATATTAAAAGTGGATCAAGTTTTTGGCGTCGTTACCGCGGAAGTAAAAGAAATTATTTATTAGAGTAACGGACTATTTTGTTTTATAAAATTGTTTGCGAAAATTTGGAAACGAAAATTTAATACCTTACGATCATAATTAGAGCGTACAATTAAAAGAATTAGAAGAAAAAGAGAAATTATAAATTTAACACAAATGGCAAATATTCCTGAAAATGAAAATATCAATCAACCAAGACCATTACGAGATTATGCCAACCCTACATTAGATGAAATTCATTTAACTATTCAAAACCCCGATGTAGCTACTAATTCATTTGAACTTAAACCGATAATTATCCAAATGGTACAAAATAATCAATTTAGTGGTTCACCTACTCGAAGATCCTAATTTACATCTTGCTAGTTTTTAGAACTATGTGCTACTTTCGAATATGAAGGAGTATCTAACGATTATATTAGACTTAGACTTTTTTCCTTTTTCTTTAAGGGATAAGGCTAAAATGTGGTTAAATTCGTTAGCACCTGGATCTATTAAAACTTGGGGAGAATTATCACAAAAGTTTCTATCCAAATATTTTTCACCATCTAAAACTGCTAAGCTTAGAAATGATACAACTTCTTTTACTCAGTTTGATGGAGAGTCAATATATGAAGCTTGGGAGAGATTTAAAGAACTTCTTAGGAAATGCCCACATCATGTGTTACAAGATTGGTTAATTATTCAAACTTTCTATAATGGATTAGTAGGATCTTTAAGATCAATCATCGATGCTGCTACTGGAGGATCATTAGTGTCAAAACCATTTGATGAAGCCTATGCACTAATCGAAGAAATGGAAACCAATAATTTTCAATGGCCTGCTGATAGAATGAATCTGAAAAAAATAGCTAGTATTCATGAAAATGATGCAATAACTATGTTAGCTTCGCAAATCGCTGCTATATCTAAAAAATTAGATCATTTTGGAATGAATTACTCTCCAACTATATCAGAAGAAAATTCATCTGGACAACTTATAGAATCCCAATCTCAATATGAAACTATTAATGCAATTAATAACAGACCCAATAATCCATATGCAAATTATTATAATCCTGGAAGGAAAAATCATCCTAATTTTAATTGGAATAATAATACAACTATGGAAAAACCATCCTGGGCCATTCACCATCACTTATGTTTCGATTGGCCGCACAGCATGGTCTTTCTAGCACGTTGGTCCGACAGATTACCCTGCCAGCTCGACCTCTCACTTGCATGAATGCATGTTTTGTACGTGCACGTGTCTATTTTCCTGCTTGCATGGCCATTACATCATGTATGTGCTTGCATTTGCACATGAGTTGGGGTTTCTCTCGAGTGAGGATCACCATCCTTTTAGATCATTATCTCCTCGACACACCCAGTCGTCATGCCTCTACCTCCACAGCACGGACATCCTTCAGTTCGCTGCCTCGTCGGCACACCCACTCATCAGGCCCCTGCCTCCACTACACACTCGCCCCTTCAGGTCACTGTCATCGGTGGCCCATGCCTCCACAGCAGATCTATCCTTTTGGCCACTACCTCCTTGGCACACCCACTTATCGAGCCTCTGCCTCCACTTTAACCCCATCCTTCGGATCACTACCTTCTTGACTCACCCATTCTTCGGACCTCAGCCTCCACGGTATGCCCACCTTTTCAGTTCACTACCTCCAAGGAACACCCATCTATCGGGCCTCTGCCTCCATGGCATGCAAATCCTTTTGGGTCACTATCTCCATAGCATACTCAGTTGTTGGGCCTCTGCTTGCATGGCATGTTCACTTCTACAAGTCATTACTTCCATGGCACATCCACCTTTTCTGATTCATTGCCTCCACTTCGCACTCATCACTTATATCATATGAATGTCTGCATTTGCATTTACATTTGCATGTGTGTATGGATAGCAAGCTAGGCTCAGTAGGTGAGTCGCCCAATGTTGGTCGTGGTGCCTTAATAAAAAGTGCTTGCGGTGTTGATCCCTTTGAGCAATGTGAGTTAAGTTATCAGGATTGACATGAGTATGAGTGTGATAAGGATCCAAGGGATCTAACTCGTGTCACCTTCCATGTTATGGACTTGCATATATTGTCCCTTATTTTAAAATAAAAAAATATATATTTCCTTTATTACGCTCACCATAATTTAAAAAATATGCATGTTTCAAAATTAAACCATCTATAAGGCCAACCCTTCTAAAATTAATCCTACGTAACACCCTTTACATCCCTTGGATCTTCAAGACAGGGCTGGTGTGGCGATCCCGTCAAATTCATACCCACCTATAGAATTTCCTTACACTTAGATGCTTGTTAGATCATCTTCTCATTAGATGGCGTGTTATGCTAGGATTTAGAATGTCAGGTGTTGACCTCATTTTTGATGAGGTCTTCTCTTCTCTCTGTAGTACTTAGGATCTAGCCTTAGGCTTTTCCTTTGACTATCTTAGAGGATTAGAATTGGGACCCACCACCTAGAATTTCAAACCACTTCTTAAACTCCCCGCAAACTCCACAAACTCGATTGTAGACCCCTAATCACCTAGAGGGTTGAAATCAAATGTGGAAGTTTAAAGGATGAGTTCCTATAGGACTCTTTGGCGCTCAGGACCTGCACTGGCAGTCCGGTCCAGTGAAGGGCTGACTTACACACACACTACACTTATACACTACACTTTCACACACCTCCTAAAACCACACCCATACCCAACTTGACCTCCTGACTCATGTAGGTGATTCACATGGATGGTCCTTAACCCTAAGCCCTTGGCTAAGAGGGTTAGGAACAACATAGTGGATGCCTCAAATGAGTCCCTTCATGGCTCATGTGGGCTTGATATGGCTTCATGGCTCAACCAAAATGATTTCATTCCACTTACATTCACCTAATCTTCAATTTTTCAAATTTTCTATTTTTGACCCCCGGGACCCTACACCCGCCTAGCCTACCCAAAGCCCTTGAAATCACCCAAATTTTTCAAAAATCCCAAATCACCCAAAATTCCCCAAAATTAACCTTGAACACTTCCTCACCAATCAAATTGACCATCCATAGCCAAAAATATCAAAAATTCCAAAAATACCTCCCAATACCCTCCAAATACCCAAAATACCCCTCTTGACCCAAAAATCCAAAAATTCAAAAAATTCCTAGAAAATTCCAGAAAATCCCAAATATTATCAATTCCATTTTGTTCAACTACACCATGGGCCAATTTTGTCAATTTACCCCACGTTTATCAAAACCCCCAATTTGACCCATTTTAACCCAAAATGAACCCAATGTCAAGCCAAACCTACCCAATTGACCCAAATTATGGTCCAATTCAATTCTAAACTTCAATTTAACATTCCCAACACCAATCTAGACCAGATCCAAGTCCAATTTGATTGAAATTTGAACCCAATTTCACTTTTAGCTTTAAAGCCCAATTTGGACCCATGACCCAAACCTAATCCAAACTAACCCAATTCAACTCCAATTAACCCCAAATCTTTTCTAAACCTTCCCTAACATCCCCACAAATAAAACACTAACATGATTTGCCCAAAATTTAGACCCAAACCCCACTCAAATTCAACCCAAAGCTAAAAGGCCCAATTTTGACCTAAACCTAACCTAACCCAAATAAGCCCAAAACCCAAAATCCAAAATCAAAACCCAACCAAAGCCAAAACCTCTTTCAAACACTCCCATAAACACTTTTCAACATTAATTTTACATTAATTTCAACCCTAACCCAACATTGACCCAAGTTAGCCCAATTTGGCCCACTTTGGCCCCTTTACCAGGAAAGCCCAAATTCAAACCAATTCTACTCCAAATCACACCAAATTGATTCCAAACCATTCATGAAACATCCCTAAAATAAACCCAAGATTTATTTGGCATGGTTTTTCACAAAATTCTTCATCCAAAAGTCCATTTTGAAATATAAAGGCCCACCTATTGAAGCCTTTTAAAAAGCCCACTTCCACTAAACCCAAAAGCCCAAAAATCCATCCAAAGCCCACAAGACAATTCCTTCTCATCATCCACTTGATAAAATCATTCCCTAAAGTTTGAAACTTATGATTAAATCATTCCAAATTAGGCTTTATCCAAATTCCCATCAAAATGCCAAAATTCCTAAAATCCATTCCAATGAAATTGACTAAGCCATACCCAAGCCAAAGACAAGCCATGAAGTCATCCTTAAGCCCCATGTAAAGCCATGAGAAGTTTGACATGTGACCATCCCATAAATGGCAAGAGGAGGAGCCTCTTTAAGGATTCTCTTAAAGGTGATTAAACCTTTTCATGCTTCCCCTAAACTATGTTTAAACTTAAACATGCTTGGATAGTGACTTCTCCCTGCTAATCTAGCTGACTCACCTGACCTCCCTCAGCCCAAATTAGAGCTTGGAAAGGTGCACCCAACCCAAACCCATGGGATGACCAAATTGAGTCTAAAACGGCCCCTTCCCCATTCCATTTTGAATAAAGCTTTCTACACATGGCCACTCTCCATTGCTTGCACCATTGCCAACCCCTGACCCTCCTGATGACAACAGTGACTTGACCCTGGCCGGCCAGCCACCACGATTGCTTGGAAACCACCGGGCCGAGAGCACCCATGTGAGCCAAAGTTTGGAATTCCCACTTGCTGAGCCGTCCCATGCCCAATGGCCATCATGGTCGTTCTTCCCTTGACCTAAGCGGCTGATCCCAAGCCTTAAACCCCATGGGAGGCCCTCCACCCTCTCCTATTTAAACCTCACCTCCTCTCGGCCATGAGAAGTGCTGAACCAGACCTTACTGAAACCCTGCCAAAATTTCTCTAGAACACTCTCCATACTTAGAGCAGTTGATCCCCAGTGATAATTTGCCCTAATCCCCACTAACAGAGCCCAATTTCTCAGCCAAAATTCCACCCAAAACCAGGACACTTCTCCACAGTGGATCAATCCTCAAATTGATTGGTCCTACACCTTCACCATACCAAGGGAAGAAGTCCACCAGACAAAAGCCCCTCTCCGAGCCACCCATCCGTTCCGGACTCCAAGCTTTGTGGTCGGGCTTAGTCGAAATCATACCGAGCAATTCACTAGACCAGGAGACTTCATCTGGAGCTTGCTTGGACCCAATCGAAGGTGACACAACCCTCAGATTGAAGCCACACTTCTCTGAGCAAAGGTAAGAGCTAACTCTTTATCCCGAGCTTCTAGAGATTCTCCATTTCAAATGCCTTAATTTCAACGCATGATCACCGTATAGATGTATTCGTCTCTTCAAGACGAATCCATAGAGCACAAGAACACTAAAATCCTTTGAGAAATGAGTGAGTTCTTAGGGTTTTAGTGTGGACAGCTCTCGGGTGAGAACCATTGGGGACGATGAACGGATGCCGTTCATTCCATACACGCACGGACGGACGGCCAGGATCGCGCCAGATGAGGAGACGGAACTATACAGCGGGCCCCTGGAGCGCTGAGTTGGTTGCGGCGCCGAATCAGAAGACGACGCATGTGCGTTCGGAGCTGCCGAGGATGGCGTGGCGCCGCGTGGATAAGTAGGAAATTAGGGTATTTTTTTATTTATTTAATTCCCTAAACTTCAAAAATGCATAACTTTGTGTAGAAAAATCAGAAAAATAAAATAAAAATACCCTCTTGCTCAGCGAACAAAGGAGAATAATGTGGAAAAGAAATCATTTAATTTCATTAAGTATTTTATTTTTAATAATTTATTTACTGTCTGCATTGTTTTAATTCACCATGCATATAGGAAATTCACCATGGCATGAGACCATAGGGCATTTGAAGCCTCTGAATTTGGGAACATTCCCTGAATTTTCCAAAGTCGAGGCCATCCCTATGAGAAGTTATTGATTTTTCAAATTCATGTTGCTGTTTTGAGTATTTTAAATCCAATAATTAGCATATTGTGAAATAAATTCTAGGAAAATTTGGTGATGTTTCTTATGACCAGAGGACCCTAGGAAAAATAGGTTTTGAATTAATCCAATTGGAATAATCCTAATTGGCTTAAACACCCAAAATAGGTCCTTAATTAATTAGAGCTAATCATACATCAAATTGACTTGAAATCAATTTTCCACTGACCTTTAGGATCAGAGGAACCCACCATAAAAATTTGAAGTCAATTGGACTTGGTTAGAGCTACTAAATAGGTTGATTAAGCCATTCAACCAATTTAAACTTTAAAAATTCATAACTTTCAAAATACTTTTCAAAAATTCACCAAATTGGTTTTGGAGCCTCTCTAATATCAGGGGAATTTAAGAAAAGTAAAATTGTAATTTTCTAAAAAAGTTTATTTTTTGTATTATTTTAATATTTTAATAATTAAAAAATAATAAAAATCACAAAAATAATAAAATTCACCAAAATGTCACATTTTGAATTTTAATCACTTAGGAACAAACCCCATATTTTTCTTAGGTCTATTTGATGAGATATTAAATTTTAAAGCCCTAAGGTAATTTTAAAATTAAAAAAATGTATTTTTTAGCATTTCCACTAAAATAATTCTAATAAATCAAAGAAAAATTAGAAAATTGTAAAAATTGATTCTCTAATTTCCTTGATATCAGAGAGATTTTTGAAAAATATAAAATTTATTTTTCAACCTTTATTTTATTTTTAAATTAATTAATACTCCAAAACTCAAAATAATTATAATAAAAAGAATATAATTCAAAAAATCACCAAAATTGGTCCAAGTGGTCCTCTGGTCAGTAGGAATGTCCCATAATTTTATTAAGGACAGAAACTTTCTCTTGGTCATATTATTAAATTTTTATTGGAAATCCCTATTTTCCACCAAAAATAATTACATAAATAAATTAAATACAGAAAAATCACATTTTCTCCTCTAATACCTTTATGGAGTGAAGTCACATAAAAATGTCAAATTCATTTGAGCTCAATTTAGTGAGTTATGGAATTATTAAGCTTGAAGGGCAAAATGGTAATTAAAATTTTAACCCTTAAATTAAAACTTTAGGTTTAATAAAATTAAAGAGTAAAATATTTGATCTTAATCTGACTTGGATGATTGAAATTTAAATAATTAAATGGTAGAAACCTACTAAACAATTTAAAAATAATTGAAATAAACCTTAATTAAATAATTAATTAAATTTGGAAGAATAATAAAATTGGAATTATTAAAATAGGGATATTATTAGGAAGAGATTTGTACTTTAATTTAAGAATCCCTAAATTAATCATCTTAATAATATTTAATTCCTAATTAAAATGATAATCTAAATTTAAGATTTAAAATGCTAAAAGACTTAATCATTAAATTAAATTAAAGTTAAATTATTTAAATTAAACTCTTTTAAAATTTCAATTAAATTAAAATTAAAATTAAATTAAATTAAAATTTAAATTAAATTAAACAAATTAAATTAAATTAAATTAAAATTAAAATTAAATTAAATTAAATTAAATTAAATCAAATTAAATTAAATCAAGTTATATTAAATTTAAACATATTAAATTAAATAAAATTAAACTAAATTAATTAAATTAAATTAAATTAAAGCATGTCAAATTAAATTAAATTAAATTAAATTAAAATTAAAATAATAAAATCAAGTTAAAATTAAAATCAAATTAAATTAAATTAAAATTAAAACTAAACCAAATTAAATTAAATTAAAGTTAAATTAAATTGAATTAAAAATAACATCACCTAAGACATAAAGAAATTCAAAAATGAATATGAAGCAACTTGAACACTATTCCAAGTTTAAACCCGTTAACTGAAATTAAATTAAATCATAAATCATTTGAACATCAATTTGCCCTCGAAAGCTTTTGTTGTCATAACTCCTAAATAGAACGTTAAATAAAGTGTTACTTCACTTATAGGATATTCAAATGTCCTAGTTCACTGAGCAAGATAACAAAACTTGAACTCACAGACGATTAATTCATCTGTATAATTAAATTCATTTGGACTTAAAAAAATTCTAGCAATATTGAAAAGATGTTTAAGATTCTTCTTAAGCACTTCCTCAATATGATAGGATGTTTATAAGAACAACTAAACTTAATTGTTCTTTGATGAAGAAAATTGTCCTCAAACCAAAACACAAGAACCTAGACGTCATAGGAAATGACTAGCTATAGGATTAGGAACTTGGTAGAAAACCATAACCCTTCCCTTAGCTTTACCTAGGAACTTGCTTAAATATTCAAATTATGTTTTAAGTGCAGCTTGGGATGACGGGAAGACCCTCCAGGTACGCTTTTATTTTATTACAATTTACCTTATTGTAATTTATATAATAGCATCGCACTTACTTTTCTTGCATGATAAACAACTGTTGCATGAAAACCCACACCTTTAGGATAGCCCCTAAAACTGAAACCAAAACTAAATTAAAAGTCATTGCAAGATAAAATTCATCGCCACAACATTTCAAAATATAAAACAACTCAAAATTTAATCACAAACAGAACACAAAACTACAATTATAACTAAATTAAAACGTCTTGTTGGATGATCGGGAATACCTCGGATGATGTAACCTACGTGTTGTTAACTGGATTTCCCACGGTCTAAATGAAAGTGTGGAACTCATTTAGTTGAGTTTAGCAAATTCATCTGGACTAAGTGAATCCGATAAAAATAACGATGCCGGAAGGATGGAACCGTGGGATCTTAACCGGTGTTGTTATAATCAACTTTAAGATTTGTTTTAAATAAAATATAAAAAAAACGCTTGGAAATTAAGATTTTCTCTAAACCAAAACACTTTTCTCATCTCTTGATTTATGACTTCTATAACTAAACCTCTGCAACAACAAGGAGCTCGGAGCAGGGTGGGCAGCACGACCATCGTCATCAGCAAAATTTGAATCTACATCAACTAAACATTCCTAGAATTAAATAACCAAGTCATAGGACTGTGAGGTAGTTTGCCTAGAGCAACATAAATCCTCAACCTCTTCGTTAGGCATTTGCATTGAAAATTAAGCCCTAACCGGTTTTAGGATTCCGAGGTAGTCGTCCGATACGACATAAACCCTCACATCTTCAAGGCTATTTGTATGATCATGTCATACGAATATAAGTCCTAATTAATTAAAATTGGCAAGATCAAAACATTAAATAAACATTAGGACTCTCCTAAATTCAAAGCGAAACAATAGGATAGTCGGGAAATTACCGTAGTCCGCTTCGAATCCGTAATTTCTCCTACCTTTCTTCCTTTGAATTCCCAAAACAAAATGTTCCAAACTTGATCCATTCCCTATTGAAATTCCAAAATTCAATCCTTTGAAAACTTAAATTTTGAAATTCTCGAGAGCGAGAACTATTGATTATTATCGAGAGTTTTCTTAGGTGATTCCAGTCACTTAAGATGTAATTAACTATAGAAGCTTGCCCTTATAGGGAATTTTAAGAACCTGAGTAATATAAACCCTGTTTAATGCCTTCATATTAAGCAGGGGAATTTGTCGACTTATAAAATTTGTTCGCAGACCAAACGGATGTCACAAATCTTTTAGTTTATTTAATCAAGCCTCATCACCAAACAATGTGTCTATTCTTCGAGATAGATACATAGTTTGTGATGCGGTGCTCGTTTATATAAACTATTCAGGATGTGAGATCAATTTGATTTCATATCTTAAAATTTTCAAATTTAAAATTATTTTCAAAATCAAATACTACTTTTCAAATTATTTATTTAAATTAAATTAAAAATTCACCGACAATTTCTGTTAGGCGGCCCCCCCTTTTTTTCAACACACATAACCTAAAAATAATGCCGACACCAGGTAGTTCTTTTTATGTCGCTAGCAATTTTCTATGTTGATTTTTCTTGTACTAGCCATGTGTTGTCCTTTTGTTCTTTGGTGTGCTAGTGTACTTGATTTCATGGTAGTATATTAGGGCATTCTTCTATAAATAGTCATGCCTATTCACATGCTCACACACTGATACCATGAAGGGGGAGCTCATAATAATTTACAACCCTTTTCTTACAGGTGTCATTAGCTCTTCCAATTATAAGTCATGGACTATTATGTGTTGCATGGATTTCCCCACTTAAGCTTATTTTTATGCATGTCAAGCCTTTATTTTCTCTTCTTGATGTATTTGATAGAGTCCCTAGGTTGAGTCTGTATCAAAATTAAGGTACGAACATTGGTTTCAAGGTGGACAACGCATCGAACCACGTGGCAGGGACCAGAAGCGGCAACGTGCGCCCTATACCTTAAGTCTAAAGCTTATGTATTTTTGTATATATCTAGGACCGATCATGTATTTGCTAAGTTTGATAGATTTTACTGCTTTTTCTAAGATATGTTGCTGACCCAGCGGCATTTGGCCTATTTTATATATTTTGGAGTCTTTACTCTTCATTGAGTGCTTGTGTGCCTAAATTACTTTTTTTTGTTTTTCCAGTGAATATAGGCTTTCACGACAAATATAATAGGCTCGTTAAGGACCCTTAAAATTATAATTTTTCTAATTCACATCCAAAAAATTAATAATTCAAGATAATTAAATTTTAGTATTAAAAGATTCAGGACATTTTAAAACCTTTTTTTTTTATATGCATGGGCTTTGGGTCGGTATTAAAATGGGTGGAATGCATGGCCTTAACCCAGTCATATTTAATAGGGCCTCCTCACTTAGGATTGAGGTAGATAACTGCATCATATTTGCATGTCCTGAAGAGAAGCACCGCGCTTCACCAACCCGATTGGCCTAGCATACCATTTTTATAGGTGGTTTCCTAGTGCATCTAAAGTGTGAAAAGGTTCCCTGACTAAGAAGAGGTGTAAGTCCTTTTGCTTGGAACCTTTTTAGCTTTGTAGTTGAATCTCCTCTCTCTTCCTTTCCTAAGACATCTTCGCCACTACGACAGATATAGGTCCCACCTCTTGGAGCTCTAGCTTATAGTCGTAGGGTAGAGCTATTTTCCTCTTACCTTAGGGCTACCAAGGTCCCTTGTGGACAACACAATTAATATCTTTCTAACTGGAGATATCTGCACGTGTTCAGTCAACTACCTTCACAGCCATGTAGACTTAGGATTTAAGTAGCTTGGGATGATGGGTTCTTGGCACCCTAACCCAGCTACCTTTAGCTTCTAGGAACTACTTCTTCCCTCATTTAACTAACTCTATTGAGCCTTATCTCTTCTTTTTCCTTCGTTGGTGCCATCTCGATGGTCTAATTACCGATGAGCTACTGCTCATTTGGGATATGAAGATTTATCCTCCACACTTATGTCTCAGATGTACTTTGACATATTGGGTTTCCCCGCTGAGAAGATTATGTTATTTTGTAAGCTACTTGTGCCAATGAGTTTGTTTCCCACATAGAGGCTGTGAGAGACTCACTCTCTGCCTTGTGGCTCAGTGAGATTTTTGAAAGCATCAGAGCATTCCCCTGCAAGATACCTTCCTTTGATAATCCTATTATAGTTGTCACTACTATGTGAGCAGAACTCCTTTGTATCAAGAGTATTCTTGGGCAACCCCCAAGATATAATTAAACAAGCCGGGCGTCCCTTGGGAGCACTCTAGACCCTAGGACAAGCACATAAATCTGAATCTCTTTTTATGGATAGTCTACGAATGTATTCTTTCGAGAATATTGGTCCAATGTGCTTTCTCCTGATCCTATTTCAGTGGACATGCTTGACCTACCCCTGTGAGGTTTATCGCATGTAGACTCTCCATGTTTCTCTTTTCTCTTATTTACAGTCTTTGTGATACGTCCCTTCTTTTCCGGTCCCTCCCTCTCCTAATCATTCATATGATCTGAAAGAGAAATATATATGGGAAAGTGAATTATATGACGATCAAGCTGACAACTCCTTTTAAATAAAAAAAAAAGAAAAAGAAACAAAAAAATGCAATGTTTACATGTTCAACTAGAGTGGTTTGATCTTGTTCCTAATCGAGGAGTATAGACACTCAATCCATATGACATTACTGGAGTTAAAATGAACAAAATATATGCAAAGAATGACCCATTTATTCTGCACATTAAGCATGTCAGGTTTATTATCTTCGACATCTGGTCTAGCAAGGGATAAACTTGATTGGCTTTTAAATTAAAGAATAGACAATGAAAAACTTTTGAGATGCAAAATGTTATTAATCCTATTCACCAAGAGTCAATTACATCTTATATTCGTATTCAGCTTATCTCGATTTATGAGGAGATACCCCTAGAGGATACCATGGGACTTCATGAAGAAGTTTTTATAGATATGGATGAAAATGATGATGAGATTGATGAAGAAATTTTAAGTTCTTCAACATCTGGATCATCTAATGAAATCAACTAAAAAATGGTAGGTATACTTAGATGATTAGTCTATGCACCTTCTTGCTTTTACTTTCGCTTTTTACATTGTAGTTATTCGACTTATTTTTCTTAATTTTATGCGTAGTCATGACATGTTTCATGTTTGCATCTACACTGTTCTGCTCCCACGTCAACAAGAAAATTAACTTCTAAGTCAACTTTTTTTATAGTAATGTAATTTCAGTTTTTATTTCATTTTATAACATAACTAAGTTTTCAATTGCAGATTATACCCCTCTAGGCCACCTGTGATGTGGATCTTGAAGATCATTTAAAGCAGGTATGATTAGCCATATCTCTCATAGAAGCAGATCACAATTGCGACTCGAGATATGTATTTTAGGACGTTTGAGGTATGTTATTTTAATTTTAGATAAAATGATAATTTATACTTTTTATGCTACTCAAACAAAAAAAATTTTGATTTGTAAAGATCATTCTAGTAGTTGTTGGAACATCACCAGCAAGTTCGACACATTTTTGTGGTTTGTGTCAGGCATAGGCTCGGGGATATGTTAACTACAGTGCAAAAAAAGAGGTAGAGGCCCTTAAGGGTTAGTGAGGAAGTCTGAGCTAAATTAAACCAATCACTGGCCTCTCCAAAATATCATAGGAAGAGACATACAAATCAACAAAATTGGACGACTGTGGGAACCAAAAGGGCCGCACTCCACATTGGAAAGTTGATCCTCCAAACAAGCACTACCAGAGACAAGTAAGATCATCCTAAAATTTAGAAGCTTACAAACTTCTAACTACGTGAGTCTATTATTTACCTGATCATATATACAGGCCAAAGAGATTAACTGAGAGCCTTCCACTGATGAATTGCATGTCCTCACACATGGGCACCCAAACACACAACAGTGAGCATCCAACTACTCTCAACATGTCAATGTAAGTAATAAAAATTTAGTTTTCTATTTTTTTGGATGGGGCTTTAAATAAGCTAATTAATATTTACAATGTCAATTAATGTTTGAATTTTATTATACTATGATGAGTACGAACAACTCTAGGATAGAGAGGAGATGGCTAGCCAGATATCACCTCCCTTGAGCAGTAGTTGTAGCCATTCTGACATTGCTCAGTTCGATTTTGAGTTATGAACACAGGCAGAGGGGATGAAGAACGAGAGAGTGTACAACCTCAGAGAAAAAGGGATAGCATTTGAGGCTGACCATTTTAATGTAGTTTTGGGTGGCCCAGAGTCGTTACAGGCTCAACATGAGAAGCTTGTCAAGTGGGTTATGCTGATAAATGAAGAGCTCCGACAGGTGCAAGAAGACCAGCAGATAGTTATGGATAGTCTAGCACACTTGATGAAGAGTTTTGATCACTAGGCAAACAACATATGAGTGTTTTTTAACAGGATGAAGAGGAGGAGAAGGATGACGAGGAGGAAGATTATGATTTTTTTATTAAGTGTTTAACAAGGTTCCCCTGACTGAGGGAATCATTATATAGCAACAAGGAAAAATTATCTACTACATCCGACTAGTTCCGGATTCGAGTCCCTGGCAACCCATCAACCCATACCAAATTAAAAAAAAAGAATATTTATTCTTTATTTTTTCTTTTATTGAAAAGTTTTCTGTTTGATTTGGTCATTCTTATCGATATTCATTTCTAGTGGTTGAGATTAACATAAAAGACATATTATACTGTTAGTTAATAAGCACTTCATTATCTATCTCATCTCTAGTTATAGTTAATATGTGTGCTTGGGAGCCCTTTAAAATGGAGTAAACCAAGATCTTACCATGACTGCAATTTAGAGAGGCGCGAAAGTACAAGCATGTGGGGTCGCTCTGCAACTGGATTACCAGTACTGAAAACCATCTTTACATCGAATTGCTTGGGGTTTTGATGATCCCTACTTTATTGACTGCAACTTTTGTATTTATCATTGCCTTCATTGCTGCCCCTCCAATCAATATTGATGGTATTCGTGAACCTTTTTCTGGGTCTCTACTTTATGGAAACATTATTATCTCAGGTTCCATTATTCCTACTTCCACAGCTATAGGTTTGCATTTTTACCCAATATGGGAAGCAGCATCTGTTGATGAGTGGTTATACAATGGCGGTCCTTATGAACTTATTGTTCTACATTTTTTACTTGGTGTAGCTTGTTACATGGGTCGTGAGTGGGAACTTAGTTTTCGTCTGAGTATGCGCCGTTGGATTGTTTTTCATATTTAGCTCCTGTTGCGGCTGCTACATTTATTTTCTTGATCTACCCTATTGGTCATGGAAGTTTCTCTGATGGTATGCCTTTAGGAATATCTAGTACTTTCAACTTCATGATTGTATTCGAGGCAGAGCACAACATTCTTATGCATCCATTTCACATGTTAAGCGTTGCTAGTGTATTCCGCAGTTCCCTATTCAGTGTTATGTGCGGTTCTTTAGTAACTTCTAGTTTAATCATGGAAACCACTGAAAATGAGTCTGCTAATGAAGGTTACAGATTTGGTCAAGAGGAAGAAACTTATAATATTGTAGCCGCTCATGGTTATTTTGGCTGATTCAATTTTTGTAGGTGAACATTAAACACTTTGATATGTTTAGCATTAATATAATTGATATCATTATTTAGATATGTTGGAGATTTTTTTATCAGTCCTGGTGATACATAAATGTCTTATTATATTACTTGTGTTTGTTTTGTGCAGGTATGTGGAAATATAATCGTATTGATGTACTTTTTTATTACAAATTTGCATTGGATTAGCACTGAAATATTTTCACGCTAATGGCTGCAGTAGACCGTTCGATAGATGATGATGCTAATTCGACGTATTAGCGTGAAACTAGCTAAAGTTAATTAGCACCTGACTTGGTGGACACAAATTAGTGTCCACCTAGTTCAATGCTAATTAGTGTCAGCTAAGTTTGACGCTAAGGCATTGTTGAGCTATCGTTGACCATTTTTTCATTATAAATTTCTAGTGAAGGAATAATTTGATGAAAATGTGGACAAAAATAAAAATTTGACAAAAATATCAATGCAAAATCAATTAGCAATGCCCATTTTAACATCATAATTATTTTGACACTAATTCGATGCTAATTGGGCTTAGCTTCGGAAAAATACCCAATTAGTGCCATAAATGTCTGACGCTAATTGGGCATTTTTCCTGTAGTATATTCCAAAAAAACAATAATTCGATGTCTAATATTAAGTTCATGAAGTTCACACGTATTAGAGAGAGAGAGAGAGAGAGAAAGAAACATAGAGCACAGAGTAGCACCAGTTTGGAGTGTAAATTCATTAGTCTTTCGCTGAATAAATTACCCCTTATTTATGGGTTTTAGGGGTATCCAATAAAATTATATGTTTGTCATTATTTTAAAAGGAAAGTTACAAGTCATTATTACACATTTTCATATTTGCAACTAACTCTAGGACCCTTTAATATCCATAATATTTGCACAGTTATATATTCATATCTGCTTGAGGAAGGGCATTTAATGATCTAAGAATCTTAGGTCAGTTGAGAGGTCTATAATCGATTGGAAGGCCTTCGATCGGCTTTCTAAAGAAAATACTCAGTAGACGCCCTCTTGTAATTAGTGTGAACTTGGAGTAGTGGAATGGATAGCGAATCACCGTAATCTGACGGATAGCTCTCATTGGACAGAGCCTTCTTTAGAGGATTAGAAAGATATTCTGTGAGGTGCATTTTGGTTATCTTTATGAAGAGTTTTAGAATCATTTGAGGGAGTTGGTTATGAATGACTTTCCCTCAACTAATCCATAACATTTATCATCCTAAAACATACACACAGGTCCATCTAATCTAAATACGTTACTACTTGGAGAAATCACGTCCAAAACTATATAAAGTTACGACAAAACTAAAATCAAATATTCAAAATTTTATTTTCAATTGTAGCACTCCTGGAATCATAATAAATTAAAAGAAAAAGGTTGATCAACCCATTCAAAATTTTCATAACCATACACGACATAATTACAAGATAATTTCTTATAGATATTACAAAAGAGTTTATTCAGGATGCGGCCGAGAATTACCCCCACACCTCTCTCTAGTTCCACCCCTGAAAGATTGTTTACCAACCAGACATTGCTCCTACAAAACCAATTTTCTACGCGAAATCCTTCTCAAAATCCTGCGTCACATCAATCCAATGACCCGAACTCTTCTCAATTTTCTCCGCTTTAATGTAAGTCTCCGGACCACCCGCTCCAGTACTTTCCAGGCCTTCATTATTCATCAGTTCCCATATCACATCACTCATCTCCCCCATCTCCTCTCCGTAAGGTTCAAACTCAGCTCCTCCTTCCTCTGCACTACAACTACCTGATTCGTTCTCAGAGCCAAGCAAAGTCTCCACTTCCAAAACTATTTGGAGTTCTTCAGCTGTTTGCAACGTCGCTGAACGCTTCTTCTTGCTTCGGCTTTTAAGTACATGCTGCTGAAGAAAAAAAGGGTTTTTAAGAGCTGTTGCCATGAACGACAATGTATTCTTTTGCTTGCGTTCACTGCCTTCAATGCGTTCCTCCGTAGCCATTAGCTGTGCCTGAGAATTCTGGTGCTGTTCTCTGAGCTTCGCAATCTCAGCAATAAAAGTCTTACGATCTCTTCTCAACCTATTAACTTCGAACTCAACACCAAACCGTTCTGCTTCAACGCAAGACGTTCCAGTTGCCTGACTCGATTGATCAAAGCGAGCTCCAGATGGATTCTGGTGCGGTGAAGTTTGGCCAACATTTCGACGCCTCTTGATTTCATTCAAAAGATGTTTCTGGCCTCTTAAAAATTTCTTATTTGCGAATTCCCATCGATCTGGATCAACTTTTCGGAAGCCCTGCAGTTGGTGACATTTGTCAGCACCATACAGGTTATTTAATTACGAGGATGCTTGTTTTCTTTGTTCCAGGAGATGGTAGAATGATCTGGAGATACATATGGTACAGCTAAACATCTAGAGAATACTATTATCATAAAATAATCCAATAATCATATGGCGATGTATTTCGTAATTGCGATGATTAAAAAGTTACAAGAAAATGTATTACCAATTTATGCAACTTTTATTACTCGTTTTCCGTTATATAAGTGATTTACTTGTTTTTAATTTACAATAATTAACACACACAAAAACGACGGCAATAAAGTGAAAAATTAGAACGAGAAAATTTGCAAACCATAAGCACAACAGAAACACACAAATTTGGGTTGTTCAATAAATTGCCTACATTCACGGAGTTGCAGAAGATTTTATTTCACTTGAGGAATTACACTCGCCGATCACCTCCACGATTACAAGAAAACTCTCTTTTTCTCTTTCTCTCTCTCTCTCACTCCTCCCCTTCTCTCTCTGTCTCTCTCTACTCGTGAGATACACAGCTGAAGAGAACCAAGGAAAGCTTTGAGGCTTGCGATCCTTTCCCTGTAAAACCAAATTGAAGCAAGGAGCTTCAGGGAGACAAGGTGAACGTCTCTGTCAAGCCCAATCAAGGCCACACCTCTTGAGACAAGGTCTAGGTCAAACTCCCTAAATGTCGCCTCAGGTTTAATCTTTTATGAAAGAGAAAGAGATGAACAATGCATGTCCACTTAGCCTTCAATATAGCTTCTTCTTGACTAGATGAATTTATAGGAACAAAATACGAGTAACTTGGTTGAAAATTCAGTTAGATATTAAGACTTGATCACGAACGGTTCTCAGTTCATTGTCAAATAGGGACGATGAACGGATGTCGTTTGTTTCCGTATATTAGAAACAGATGCCAGAGATGAGATCGCATCATAAAACTGCAGAGGAGGACTGCTTCGGAACAACACCACCTCACTGCCTATGTGGAAAGCGCGTTGAATTAGGAGGAGCCACGTGAAGTTTGGATCTGGACAAGGATGACACGGCTGTCGCGTGGATAAGTAACAAAATCTGAATTGTCATTTAAATAAATACAGAAAACACCTAATAACTTTAAAAATTCATAATTTTGTGTACAAAAATCACAAATAAAAAATAAAAATACATCTGGACTCGATGAACACAGAAAAATAAACAAAAATAAAATTGAAGATTATTAAATTATATTTAATTTTTAATTAATTAAATACTTAGAGAGTATTTGAACTATTAATAATTATACCTAAACCAAAAAAAATATGAAAAATTCAAGGATGATTCCCTCCACACTTGGGAACATTTCTTGATTTTTTCAAGGTCATGAGATTTGCCTAACATCGAAATGACTCATTTTCTACCAAACTCATAATTATTTTGAAAAATAATTATAAAAAAATCAGAAATTGTAAATTAAAATGGGAATTAGCTAGAAAATTTAGAGTAATAATTAAACCCTAAAATGACAATTTTCACCTTAAAAAAATATAAAATGAAAATTTAGATAGTTAGGGGTAAAATATAAAATTTAAAATTTACATTTTAGCCCAAATTATCCCCAAAAATCTATTTTATATCACTAGACTAACCCTGGGACCTTAGTTTTAGGAGATTAGCATCATGGTTACCTCTTTTAACCATGAGGTTGCCCTTAATGACCTAGGGTTAGTCTAATTTAAACCTAAGCTTGGTTCAGACATAATCTAACTTAAGCCTGGCCCAATTGGTTCATAATTGGATTCAACCTAATTAACATTAAGTATAAGGCCAAATCAAGTCTAATCATAATCCTAAACCTTAGGTCTAACCTACATTAAACATAACTTAAATCCTAAGTCCAACCTACCAAAGACCATATCTTCTTTGGGTCTAACTCACATTAGACTCAATCCAAACTCTAGATTCAACCCAAATTGAACTTAACCCTAAATTTTGAGTCTAACTCACATAAGACCCAATCCAAACTCTAGGTTCAACCCAAATTGAAACCTTAAACTTTGGGTCTAACTAACATTAGACCCAATCCAAACTCTAGGTTCAACTCAAACTGAACCTAGTCCGAAACCTTGGGTCTAACTCACATTGGACCCAATCCAAACCTAAGGCCCAACCCAAATTAGACATAACCCTAAACCCTGGGTCTAACTCATATTAGACGCAATCCAAACTCTAGGTTCAACCCAAACTAACCTAACCCTAAATATTGGATATAACTCATATTAGACCCAATCCAAACTCTATGTTCAACCCAAATTGGATCTAACTCCAAACTTTAGGTCTAACCCACATTAGATCAAGACATAAACCTTAGGTCCAACCTAAATTGGACCTAACTCCAACATTTGGGTCTAACCCACATTAAATCCAATCCAAACCTTAGGTCTAACCCACATTAGACCTAGACCTAAACCCTAGGTCCAAGCCAAATTGGACCTAACCCATCCTCTAAGTCTAACCAAAATTAGACCTAGTCTAACCTTTTGGGTCTAACCTACATTAGACCTAACATCAACAAACTCTTCTAAGTCTAACCAACATTTGACCCAAACGTTAACAAACACCTTTTTAGGTCTAACTCGTCATAGATTTAACCTAACTCCTAGGTCTAATCTAAACTAGATCGAACTCAACTATTATATCTAACTCATCTTAGACCTAACCCATCTCCTAGGTTTAACCTAAATTAGACTTAAACCAACCCTGTAGGTCTAATCAACATTAAAGCTAATCCAAAATCTAGGTCTAGTTAACACTACACCTAACCTTAAATATTAAGTATAACCTAGATTATACCTAGTCAACTCTCCTGGGTCTAGCTCACGTTAGACCCAAATATCAACTAATCCTTTAGGGTCTAGCCCACATGAGACCCAAATGCCAACCATCTCCTTAGGTCTAACTTAAATTAGACAAACTTCAACCTTTAGGTCTAACTTGGCCTGCGATCTAAATACCCTTTAGATCTAGCATAAACTAGACCAAACTGAAATCTAACCTAACTTAGACTCGATTCAATTTGAACTTCCTTCAAGTCTAGCTAAACCTAGACCTAACCTAAATCTAACTTAACTTAGATGTAGTTCAAATTGAACTTCCCTTAAGTCTAACTCAACCTAGACCTTACGTAAGTCTGTCCTAACTTAGACTTGGTTCAAATTTAACTTTCTTTAGGTCTAGATAAAACTAGACCTAACCTAAGTCTAACTTAACTTAGACTTAGTTTAAATTAAACTTTCATTATGTTTAGCTCAATCGAGACCTAGCCTAACCTAAGTTAGACTTAGTTCAAATTGAACATCTTCTTAGATCTAGCCTAACCTAGACCTAGCCTAAGTCTATCTTACACTTCGGTCAAATTGAACTCCCTTTAGGTCTAGCTTAACCTAGACCTAACCTATAAGTCTAACTTAACTTGGACTTAGTTCAACCTAAATTCTCTTGGATCTTGACCAATCTAGACCTAAACAAAACATGAATCACCCTTAGGTATAACCTAACTTAGACCTAAATTCAACATGAATAACATTTAGGTTTAACCTAACAGACCTAAACACAACTTGAAATCCTCCTAAGTCCAATTTAACTTAGACTCAATCCAGCTAAATCTCTGGGTCAACACGACCTACCTCGGTTTAACTAAATCTAACTAAATCTCCGGGACAGCCCAACCTAACTCGGGTTAACCCAATCCAATTAAACTCTGGGCCAATTCGAACTAGCTTGGGTTAACTCAATTCAAATAAATTATGGGTCAACCCGAATTAACTCAACCCAACCTTCGAGTCAGCCCGACCTAACTTGAGCTAACCCAAAATCAACTCAACCTTTTAGGATAGCCTAATTCAGCCTAACCCAAAGATAACATTTTTTCAGGATAATTGAAATAAATTCTAGTTAACCCGACTTGAGACTCAACTTCAAGCTTGACTTAAGTCTTAACTCCAGTTTAATCAATGATTGATTTAAGTCTAACCCAGATTAGACTTAAAAAAATAACTCAAGTCTAATTTAACTTGGATATCGCCCAAGTCCAATTTAACTTAAACTTGATTCAACTTAAGGAAAATCAACTTAGATTACTCCAGCTTAACCTAGTCTATCCCTAAGTGAATCCAACTTGGTTTAACTTGGCTTACCTTAATTCAATCTAAACCAAGTAAGACTAGTTTGACCCCAATCAAATCAAATCAACTTGGATCAATCCTATTAAGATGGGGTCCTTTTAAACAACTTTCAAGATAATCTGAGGGAAAACCAGCCTAACTCAGGTTAACTCGAATTACCCACTCTCACTTTAGATCAGTTCAACCCAACTCGAACTAACTAGAATCAAGTTGGACCAAGGTGAATAGAGTTTAAGAAGGGGTTGACTTATCATACTAGAATAAAATCACATTTAACATCACTCGGGGACAATCTGGGCTAAAATTCCAACCAACCTAAATAAAATGACATAAAATCCACTCTAAAAGGCAATAAAACTTAAACTTGAACCCAAAAATGCAACCTGGTTTGAGAAGATATTTTAGAGGATGCAACATATGGTTCCCAAAAAAATATCTTTCAATTACTTGTGACCAATCACACCACAAACCCTAATGAAACCGAGACGAAGGAACCATGGGATTTAGACCGGATAATTCCCAAACGATAAAAATAAAATGACAACCAAAAGAAAAACTTAATCGACTAAGAAGTCTTAAGCACTCTATAATTTTCAACCCCTAAAATTTGAAAAAGACATCAAAACTTAAATGAGCTTTAATAAACAAAGATCACTGAAAGCAATTTGAACCCCTTTGCTCGAGTCTATGAACATCTCTTGGACGATGCAATCTGCGGTTGCTGATAAGAATCTTCTGATCAGAGTAAGTTTAACCACCTCTCAGTCTAAGTAGACCATGCTACCCGACGATACCGGAACGACGAAGCCATGGACATTTTGACCTGGTTGTCTAAAATTTAAAAATCAATAAAGAAACTAAAATGAAGAAAAACATTTTTTTTTGCTAACTTTGTTTTGCAGGGTTGTTGAAGATAAAAGGCGGACGCACCTTAGATTTACTTTGCATGTTATTGGAGTGTGCTAACATAATTTTGGAGGAACGATCATTTGAGCTACTTAAAACCCTGAGCAAAAGATGAATCTCAACTAAAGTATTAACAAAATAAAACTCTATGATAGTTTAGAATTTTCAGGAATCTGCAAACTTTATGATTGGACTTTGACATTTCTTTCCTTGACAACAACACTTAAACTTTTTTAGAACAAATTGTAACCTCAATTGGGAATTTTCTTAAGTAATCTTGACTACTTAAGATGTAATTAATTATAAGAATTTGTCCTTATAGGATGATGCTAACCCTAGAAGTGGAACATCAACTTGATTTCTTTGGAAGTTTGCTTTCATAAGGTTTCTTACGTAGTCGTGTCTTCAAAGCATACCAAAATAATCTCATTTTGGACTTATGCTTTAGAGCTATCAAAGAGAAAATTCACTTTATGAAGGCTTCCCCATACACTTCTTTTTGTTTGTTCCCATTATTGCATGTCCTAGTCCTCTGATTTCTCATCTCTTAGTTCATCTACATGATCCGAAACAAAGAATTATTCAGAGAAAAGGGCAATATAATAGAAAACAAATTGGCGACCCCTCAACGACAACGACGACATCAAGCAACCAACGAAATTGATGGCGATCAAATTGGTTTGCTTGTCGACGCCGTCAATTCTCATATCAATGTCATGGAGTCGCCACTCTCTTTCTCTATCCATCACCCTAATTCTTATCCTTCCTAGACTTATTGTCAAAAGTCTTTGGAGAATTTGAAGAAGGATTAATTATGATAGAGATTGAAAGAAAAAGAGATCAAAATGATAATCTCATAGAAAAAGTCTTCAGATTGTGTAATTACTGAAATTTTTTATATAAGAAAATCATATGAAGATCTTAGATAACCAGAGAGGTCTTGTAGGTGAAATACCTATCATGTGTTCTTTAATCTCCTACAAGAGCAAACTCCTACAGTTAATTACATCCTGAGCAATTAATATTGTCGAGGAAAACTCCCGATTAAGGTTAACATTTATCCTAGAAAAAGAGTAAGTGTTGCTGTGTTAAGTTCGATTTAAGTCAAACTTAAGAATTATGTCTGTTTGTGTCACGTTAAGTTAGATTTAGGTCAAACTTATGTCAATTTATGTCAAATCATGCCGATTTATGTTGAATGTCGAATTATGTTAAGTTTGCTTTGAAATGTCAATTAATGTCATTTAATGTCGGTGATTATTTAATTTGGTTTGAAATGTCATTTAATGTCGTTGATTGTTTAATTTGGTTTGAAATGTCGATTAATGTCAGTTTGTGTTTGAGAATGTTGATTAATGTCGAATAATTTCATTTGAAATGTCAAATTTATTGAGTTTCGTTTGGAATGTCGGATTTACGTCTGTTATGACGATTTTTGTTTGAAATGTCAAATTTATGTCGATTTTGTCGATTAAATGTTTGGAATGTCAAATTTATATCGATTTTGTCGATTAAATATTTGGAATGTCAAATTTATGTCGATTTAATGTTTGGAATGTCAAATTTATATCGATTTTGTCGATTAAATGTTTGGAATGTCAAATTTATGTCGATTTAATGTTTGTAATGTCAAATTTATGTCGATTTTGTCGATTAAATGTTTGGAATGTCAAATTTATGTCGATTATGTTGATTTTGGTTTAAATGTCGAATTTATATCGATTATGTCGATTAATTGTTTGGAATGTCAAATTTATGTCGATTTAATGTTTGGAATGCCACATTTATATCGATTTTGTCAATTAAATGTTTAGAATGTCAAATTTATGTCGATTTAATGTTTGGAATGTCAAATTTATGTCGATTTTGTCGATTAAATGTTTGGAATGTCAAATTTATGTCGATTTTGTCGATTAAATGTTTGGAATGTCAAATTTATGTTGATTTTGTCGATTAAATGTTTGGAATGTCAAATTTACGTCAATTTAATGTTTGGAATTTCAAATTTATGTCGATTTTAGTTTAAAATGTCGAATTTATGTCGATTATGTCGATTAATTGTTTGGAATGTCAAATTTATGTGTATTACGTCGATTTTAGTTTAGAATATTGATTTTATGTTAATTTAAACTTGAATCTTGGGTTCATGTCTGTTTGCATTTAAGTTGAATTAACTTGAGTTCATGTCTGTTTGATCTTAAGTTGAATTAACTTGAGTTCATGTCTGTTTGAACTTAAGTTAAAAGGATTAAAGTTAGATTCAATATTGATTGAATTAACTTGGGTTCATGTCAGTTTGAACCTAAGTTTGGTTTGACTTAAGTCTAACATGGGTTAGACTTAAGTTAGATTTAGGTTAGACTTAGGTTCATGTCGGGTTGAACATGAGTTTGGTTTGATATAAGTCTAATGTGGGTTAGACTTAAGTTAAGTTTAAGTTGTTTGAATTAAGTTAGGTTGGACCTAGACTTAAATTTGACTTAAGTTCAACATGGGTTGAACTCAAATTAAGATTTAACTTAGGTTAAGTTAGTTTCAAGTTAGGTTGAACCTAGACTTAGGGTTGACTTAAGTTCAGTATGAGTTGAACTTAAGTTAAGTTTGAACTTAGGTTTGGGTTTGGTTAAACCTTAGTTACTTAAGGCTTAATAATTTAATTAGGTCTAATGGGTTAAACCTAATAAGGGTGTATGTTTGATTAAACCTTAGTTAGTTAAGGTTTAATAGTTTAATTAGGTCTAATGAGTTAGACCGAATTAGGGTTTATGTTTGATTGAACCTTAGTTAGTTAAGGTTTAATGATTTAATTAAGTTTAATGAGTTAGACCTAATTAAGGTTTGTGTTTGATTAAACCTTAGTTAATTAAGGTTTAATGGTTTAATTAGGTCTAATGAGTAAGACCTAATTAGGGTTTGTGTTTGATTAAACCTTAGTTAGTTAAGGTTTAATGGTTTAATTAGGTCTAACGAGTTAGATCTAATTAGGGTTTATGTTTGATTAAACCTTAGTTAGTTAAGGTTTAATGGTTTAATTAGGTCTAATGAGTTAGACCTAATTAGGGTTTATGTTTGCCTTAAACAAATGTTTACGGAGGTTAATAAAGTTTAATATGTCCTTAAACTTAATTAAAGGTTTGATTTATATTAAACCTAATTTAGTTAAGATTTAATGGGTTGATTAAGTTTAATATGTCCTTAAACTTAATTAAAAGAGTTTGATGTTGGTTAATTAAGTTTAATATGTCCTTAAACTTAATTAAAAGAGTTTGATTTTGATTAATTGAGTCAAATATGTCCTTAAACTTAATTAAAAGAGTTTGATTTTTGTATTAAACTAATTTAGGTAAGGTTTAATGGGTTAATTAAGTTTAATATATCCTTAAACTTAATTAAAGAGTTTTATTTTTGTATTAAACCTAATTTAGGTAAGGTTTAATGGGTTAATTAAATTTAATATGTCCTTAAACTTAATTAAAGATTTGATTTTGGTTAATTAAGTATAATATGTCCTTAAACTTAATTAAAAGGTTTGATGTTGATTAATTAAGTCTAATATGTCCTTAAACTTAATTAAATGGCTTGATTTTTTGTATTAAACCTAATTTAGGTAAGGTTTAATGGGTTAATTAAGTTTAATATGTCCTCAAACTTAATTAAAGATTTGATTTTCGTATTAAACCTAATTTAGGTAAGGTTTAATGGTTTAATTAAGTTTAATATGTCCTTAAACTTAATTAAAGATTTGATTTTTGTATTAAACCTAATTTAGCTAAGGTTTAATGGGTTAACTAAGTTTAATATGTCCTTAAACTTAATTAAATATTTGATTTTGGTCTTAAACCCAAAGGTTTAATGGTTTAGCTAGGTTTAAGTTGTCTTTAAACCTAATTATTATTTGATTTGAGTTGGATTCATCACTTGCTTAATCCATGATCAGATGGATTAAATATGTGAAGAGAAGGTTTTGAATTATTAATTTAAAAATGAATAAATCTTAACCTTATTTCAAAATGTCTTTTAGATTGTTTTGATGACTTGAGAATTGTTGTATGTTATCCTAATGTTCTCAATCATATTGCATTTTAATTTTCCAATTTTTCCAAATTTTATAATTATTTTTGAAAATAATTACAAAATATCATGGAAATTAGGAAATCATATCCTAGAGAACTATCCCAGCCTTAGAAAAATCAGCAGATGTGCCTAAGGACTTAAAGGTAATTCCCTAAAAATTTCATATTTTTCTGACTTATAAATAATTTTTAATAATTAAAATACTCCAGAGAGTATTTAATTAATTAAAAATTAAATATCGAGAATAAAATTATGATTTTGGTCTCATAATTTTCTTCTCTTCAAGAGCTTTCTAGAGGTATTTTTATTTTATTTTTGTGACCTCTTGATCAAAAGATATGGATTTTTGAATTTATTAAGGTTTCCCTGAATTAATCCAGCCTGGAAAAATCAAGGGCTGCAACGTGTCCTCGTACCGTCGAACAGGTGGGAGGATCCGGTGCACGGCGTGGAATAACGAACACAGGATACGTAGATCAGCGTCGTCCATTCCAAAACACGGGAACGGACGGCGGAGATAATTCCCCATTTAATTCGAAAAAATTCGAACCGTTAAATTTCAAACTTCAATATGTCACTCATTTCTCAACGAAATTGAGTGATTTTTGAACCTATGGAATCATCTGGATGTATAGATTGTATCTATACGGTGATGATACATTTCTGGGCTAGTATAACCCATGATATTTCGAAAATATAAATTATTTTGGAGAAAATAAATCCATACCTTGGCCACGAAGTATGTCGAGCTTCGATCGAGCTCGATGGTCGGCTTCTAGGACTCCCAAAGAAGATCTTTGTCACTTCAATTTGGTTTTGTAGCTAGCCTTGGTGAGCAATTTGGGCAAAATGGCCAAGTTTGGCTGATTTGGGATTTTGGCCAAATTGGCTTGATTAGGCTAACCTTATGGCTTGGGCTTGGTTGGAATAGGTTGTTGAGGTCCCCAGGAAGATTTTTTGTGTTGGGAGCCAAGGGATTTGGGTAGCCTAAAGGATTCTATGGGTTAATTCTCTCCTCTTAGATATTTTGGCCAAGGGGGGTTTTTATAGCCATGAATGGCTATGGATTAACCTTGGTTGGCTTAGATTTGACCATGTTATAGTTAGGGCTGTATAGTACAACCTCCCCCATGTAAACTAAGCTTCACCTCCTCCATGAGAATTTTGCCACTTAAGCAAGTGCACATTTCATGGCAATTTTGGCTTAAATCTTGTCATGATGGATTTTAGCCTCTTTATTTTCATTCCATTGGCTAAGTGAGAGGTTCATGGTGACACAAATGATTGAGACCCTCTCCTTGCAACACCTCATTTACCATTTCATGAGGTGGTGACACATTAGCCCCTCTCTTAATATTTTTCATAAAATATCATTATGGTTTTAACCATGGTGTGATGGATGGTTAAAGCTTTGTCTCCTAACTATTGGATGGTTAGGGAGGTGGCTAAACTAACCTCACCATGGCAAGACACCTCACACTTTAAATTACCATGGTTTTGCCACATAATTTTTCATGTCATGATGACCTTTACCATAGTTAAATGTGAGAGATTTATGAATTGATTTTTCTTTAATGGATCATGTGTGATGTCATAAAAGAGTTTTAGAATTTTTAGAAAACCATATGTCATAGGTTTTAAAAATTCCATTTAATGTCTTCTTCATTTTAATTTCCATATTTAATTAATTATGTCATTAATTAAATAATGAAAATTATTTTATTAATCATTAATTAATTGGAAATAATTCCAAATTAATTATTTGATTAATATACATGTCATTAAAATTGATTTTTGTCTCTTTTCATGGCTTTTCAATTTAATTTTCATTTTAATTAATTATGTCATTAATTAAAATATGAAAATTAAATTATTGATCAATTAATTATTTAAAAATAATTTTGGAATCAATTATTTGATTAATTCCATTATTTTTAATCAATTTGTGGATTTTGTGATTTTATGGCTTTTGAATTTAATTTTTCATTTTAATTAATTAGGTCATTAATTAAAATTTTAAAATTAATTCATTAGCCAATTAATAAATCAAAATAATTTTGAAATCAATTATTTGATTAATTTTGTCATTTTATTTAATTTTCATTTTAATTAATCATGTCATTTAATTAATTAAAATATTAAAAATCAAATTATTAGTCAATTTAATTAATCAAAATAATTTTTTCGAAATTAATTTGATTAATTTTTGTCATTGTGGGGTTTTAAACATATGCATTGGTTGTTTGATCAAAAATTGATCATTTTAACCAAAATTGACTTTTTAGGTCATGTGTTGACCATTAGATCAATAAGGTTGGTGATTAAATCGTATTGGTTATTTTGACCAAAATTGTTATTTTAGGTCAAAAGGTTGACTGTAGGTCAACAGGGAATGGTCATAAGTTCGGATTGACCATTTTGACCAATATTATCATTTTGGGCGAAAAGGTTGACTTGTGGGGTCAACGGGGTTGATCATTGGGTCGAGATTGACCATTTTGATCAAAATTGTCATTTTGGGTCAAAAGGTTAATCTGTGGGGTCAACAGGGTTGGTCATTAGGTCAGGATTGACTATTTTGACCAAGATTGTCATTTTGGGTCAAAAGGTTGACCTATGGGGTCAACAAGGTTGGTTATTGGGTCGGGATTGACCATTTTGACCAAAATTGTCATTTTGGGTAAAAATGTTGACTTGTGGGGTCAACAGGGCTGGTCATTGGGTCTGGATTGACCATTTTGACCAAAATTGTCATTTTGGGTCAAAAGGTTGACCTTTGGGGTCAATAGGGTTAGTCATTTGATCAGGATTAACCATTTTGACCAAAATTGTTATTTTGGGTCAAAAGGTTGACCTATGGGGTCAACAGGGTTGGTCATTGGGACAGAATTGGCCATTTTGACCAAAATTATCATTTTGGGTAAAAAGGTTGACCTGCGGGGTCAACAGGGTTGGTCATTGGGTCTGGATTGACCATTTTGACCAAAATTGTCATTTTGGATAAAAAGGTATTGACCCATTGTAAAAATGAGGTCAATAGAAATGAAGACCAACGACGCGATCTGGGCGACCATCAAGAGTTTTACGATTCCACTGGGGACATCCTTTCTCCCCATCTCCGGTTAATAAATTTGTTCTCATAACTAGGGTAATATACACAAATGTCGGCTAAATTATCCTGCTCTCGTTGGTATAGTTTGCTCAATTTAGTCTTGTGCAAAATACAACCGATACATCCTCGATTCTAGAGTCGTTCGTAATGAACGGATCTTAGGATCCTAAATTCTGTTAATAATCTGATAAATAATTTAACATTAAGACTTCCAACCAAAAAAAAAATCAAAACCAACTTTTCTCGGGACTTATGTCCATTACAACTATATATATATATATATATATATATATATATATATATATATATATATATATATATATATATAATAAACAAAAATCACCCATTTACATAATAGGTCATGAAAAACAAATCAAGATGAAATTTTAAATTTCTCCGAAATTGTATCATCGCTGCAATGGATACCCCGAAGTTAATCTTTTCATATTCCCAAGGATCTAACCTGCTAGTTGACAAGGTTGCCTATTATCAAGGGTCATTAATCAAGTTTGGGATCAGATTCAACAAGATTGAGGTGGTGCTCAATGATCTCCCTTACACCATCTTGAAAATAAAAACCCCGAAGAGTAGAGCCACCAATTGATTTTAACTTAAACTCTAACCAAGACTTCCCACCACTAAGGAGGATTCTAGACAAAAAAAACTTTGAAGAAGAAGGTTGCTAATGTTAAAAAGACTATGAAGTCCATTGTTATGGGTCCTGCGTAAAGGAAAGTCTATCCTCATAGAAGAAGAGTATGTTCCATCACCCAAGTTTGAGATTGGGTTTAGTTCCAAGATTGTGCCACTTACCTGCACTCAGCGGAGGAACAGGAGTCGCTTCGCCTTAAGGAAGAAAAAGAACAAAACTGACCAGATAGAGGTCGATGAGCTTGAAGAAATGGGACTCCCTGAGGACTACTTTCTCTTGGGAGGAAATAGGTTCTATCCATTATCCGCAACTCTTGGAAACAAAGATGTTCATAGGATTGTTACCGTCCACCTCTACCTTTCTCCCAATAGTAAGAAAAGGAAAAGAACTCATTTATTTCAAGGATTTGCTCCATTTTTAAGGCACTTGCCCGAATGGAGAAGTGCTCAATCGCCCAGATTTTGCACGGGATGGGGTTCGCAGTCTCCCCGCAGATAAGAGAAATTTTCAAGAAAAAAAACCACGTCACAGGTATCAGAAAGATGACACACCCAGGTTCTCAGCCAAGATTAGCTTGGGGGACCGACAGATTCCAGCTACTTTACCACAGGTACCCACCAAGCCTCACCTCTGGTCCTAGATGACAGATACTTCCACTATCTTGGAGGAGTATGTTCGTCCTCCTTCCAAGGCCAGATCAAGACACCGTTCAATTTCTCCGTTAACACATGATGAGCTGCTGTTAAGAGCTAAGGAAACATCTGTCAATATGAACCCACTAGTGGGAATGCTACGAGATGGGGATCGTAGCCACCCAGAACAAAACAACATGCCTCTGAATGTTTCTCGTCCCATACTAAAAAACAATGTATGGAAACAAAAGCTATCAGAGAAATTCATTGCTATTGTAGGTACATGGTCCACCATTCTGACTAATGATCCTCATTCGATCGAGGAAAGATTGCAAAAATTAAGAGTCGATATTAAACAATTATTGACAGACAGAAGAAAGGACTTCCCCAATGACACAGAGGAAGAGTACCAAAATCAACATGATAGAGACTCGAGCTACTTCAACTACACGAGAATTACCGCCACCGAGTGAGGAAGAACTGACAGAAGTGATGCAGGTGGTCATACTAAAGAAGGATGAATAGAATAATCATCTCGAAAAGAAAGTTGAAGAGATGATGACTGGCCTAGCAAATTAGCATAGCTCGCTACAGGTGACACCATCGCCAACCGTTGAGATTATTCGACCAGTGGCAGTCCATATTCTCGACGATAAAAGAGAATCATTAGAAGTGAAGGAGACTAGTCAAATGAAAAAGGACTCCGCCCAAAGCGGAATTCCAGAAAAATAAATAACCAAACTAGTTAAACAAAAAGTGAACGAAATAATGGCAGTGGTGATGGCTGAATCATTAATTTCACAAGGTAGACTATACTCAGAACGGACGCTCTTGAAGATGTTTAATGGGACTGGAAATCCTCGTCAGCATGTTGCACAATTCTGAGCAAGTTGCTACAACGTGGTGGTAGTGATGCTCTTTTATTTTACAAGTTCGTTAACAGCCTTTTAGGGGTCATATTCGACCGGTATGCCGAGCTTCCCAACGGGTTCGTAAAACCTTTGTAAAATTGGATAATCTTTTCATTCAACGCTTCGCTTGGGCCCAACACCACATTATAGTTGGGGACCTGGAGATAGAAAAACAAAAGCCAGAAGAAACTTTCATGAACTATATCCTTCGGAGGAGAAATCTTTGTATGAAGTGTGAACTGCAGCTCTAAGAGCAACATGACGTTGAGATCCTGCTCAAGAGCAATCATGGCCGAAGGCGTTCATGCTGAAGAGATTTACCATAAGGACATTTGAAAAGTTACTCAGTAATGTTGTCAGCCTTCATGACGTCAAGCAAATGAGTATGACGGAAAACATGGAAAAGGCAAGGCCAGTTAAGACATTCAAAAAGAAGTCAGGGAATGTATCGACAGTAAAGAAGAGCCAGAAACTAATGCAAGTACAGACCGAGTAGAAAAAATTGTGACAAAGTGTCAACACAACGCAATCACAGACGTCCTTGCAGCTGCAATTCCAACAATCAACTCAGCAGAGGGCATAAAAGAAATCAATGGAAAAGAAGATGAATGAAGAATATCGGTTCAAAATAGAAGCCATTACAAAAGTATTCCACAATTTGTTGAAGAATCCAGAGTTCAAGTTGTCTGCAGCCGAGAGGTCAGGGGAAGTTGATATGAAGAACCAGCATAACTATTTTTACTAATAAAAGATGTGCGGCCACAATATTAAAGATTTGTTTGTCTTTAAGGACCGGTTAGAGTATAACTTCAAAGCAAATAACATAGTCATCCCGAAGGAATACTTAAAAGAGCACAAAAATAGTGCGATCAATCTAATCTCGGCTAGTGAATTTGTTCCTACTGACCCCTACAAGGATGAAGATAGATGAGACGTGTCATGGTCCAAATCTTCTAAAAAAATCCTCAACAAGATTCAAGCTACTCTAGTCTCAGAGTCAATGTCGAAGCTCCCACCTTCAAGAAAGGAAAAGAAAAATAAAAGAGAAAGTTAAACCGAGAGAACTAGAGGCCATCACAACATATGGGATGTTATTCCTTTTAAACCTTCTACTTATATTTCTTCTACTACTTATTCTCTTAGACTGGTTGTCTCAGATCTGGGGAAGAACTTCCTCGATCTGTTGACTTTGTATGACATTTTCTTTATCCCTCCGGGTACATTTAATGCAAAAACTTTTGATTACGTTTTTTCTATCTCTGATAGCGACGCTCCTGAAAACAACCGATCTAGTTTTGACCCCATAGACAAATCTTAAATTGTATAAGATCTCGATGGTGTAATAACAATTATAATGAAATTAATAACGACAAAAATCTTGACAGTGAAAATGAAAATGATATTGCTACACTTGAGTTGTGAGGAGCATCTATTTCTTTAGGATTGGAATCATCAGACTCAGATACCAAAGAGTCGGATAAAATGCTCCCAGAATAACAAGTTTGACACAAGAAAAAGAAGAAATAATGGAAGTGAATTTACGGAGCGGGAAGGTTCTACCTTCAGGAACAGCTCCTAAATAGAAAGAATAACAACTGGTTATACCAGAAAAGGCAGTTCCACCAGTGCAAGAAAGACAAACCCAAGAGAATACTGACAAGTCTTATATCAAGGTAGACTACAACGTTCTAGCCCATTTGAGGAAACTACCAGTAAAATTGAGCACCTATGATGCCCTATTCTCTCTAAAGAAATGAGAGAATCATTAATAAAAGCTCTATTGGATCATGAAATCTGTCTAGCTCAACTTACTATTACTTCCTCATACGAAGCTTATTCATTGAAAAGACCAACCAAGGTCACATTCACCTACAATGATCTATTGTTGGGCACAACTGAACATAACAACTCACTGTACATCTCGGTGAATATTGGCAATGCTACGCTTTCAAGAGTGTTTATTGATCCCGACATTTCAATCAACATTATGAACTTGAGAACTATCGTTTATTTGGACATCGCTGCCTGTAAGCTAACGACAGATAAGATGAGGCTACGTGACCTCAATCAACAAAAAGAAAGAAGCGTAGGGTCAATCAAATTGCTACTAAAGATTAGTGATTTGATGACAACGATAAAATTCCATGTCAAACTCTAAGACATCCTTCGATGCATTGCTAAGCCGTTCGTGGCTTCATAAATATAAGATGGTTCATTCATCATTGCACTAGTGCATCAAATACATGCATGAAGGACAAGAATGTTATATCAAAGGAGACCTGCAACGATTTGACCCAATGCTATATATATGCGTACCAAAAATTCAATCCCCGGCAACGGCGCCAAAAACTTGACCCGCAATCCGCTGATGACAAATATAATAATTAATGCTTTCAAATATATGTAATAGATAATAATAGCAACTAGTGTATACAAATATAATTTTATTGAAAATATTTTACACACTAGGAGTACTACGCCAGTATACGTATCGTTTCAAGTAATATAGGGCTTTGAAACAAAGACCCCAGTATCGATCCCACGAGGAGTGAGTTATGGATTTTTAAATATTTTAATTTTATTTTTATGTATTTCTTTTATAGTTTATAAATTTGATATTTTTAATTTACTAGATGCAATATTAAAGCAGTAATGAAAGATGCAATAATAAAGCAGTAATGAAAGGATTGGTGTAAATAGCAATAAGAACACAACTTTCTTCCTTTCAATTAATCCAAGATTTTCTAAGATAATGATAATATTCGTGGAGAATATAAATTTATGGTATTATGCCAAATAGAAGCATTCATATTCTTTACTCTTTGATCAGGGTGTAACGAACATTGGTTAGCTTTATAGATCGAGTACGGATGTATTGTTAGTAGAATGGGTTAATCTAGGCTCACACTACTAGATATCCAAGGGTGGCTATGGTCGGCCCTACTAGTGACTCTTTCCTTCTATATAAACTAAATCACAAGAATTTAGTCTGTCACACTAAAAACTTATTAATTCTACGTCCATTATATAATATCTTCCTATTTATTTGCACTTCACCTTGAATAACCCGCACAAGGCCTTCGACTACCCAAGAATTCATGTGATATCTACTAGTTAAGAATTCATCTCCTTCAGGTATCAAAACTCTTCAACGATTTTAACAATACAAGTGATCAATTTGTAAAGTAAATGAAGATCTGATATTAATATCATCACAATATTTTAAAATATAAATAGTTTTTAATTTTCCATCGAATTTTATATTATCTTATTTATCTTTTCATAATTGAAAGGAGAAAGTAAACTAATTACTCAGAACACATTGAATTTAAACAATAAAACATGATAATAAAACTTTGAATAAAATTACAAATACTTATCTCAAGTGTTTCTCCTAAGTAAACCTACGAATTCTTCGACTCCAAAGCAAATAAACTTCAAAAGCACCAACTCTTTAAACTCTCAATACACACTCTAAATAAACTCACTAATTAATAAAAGTGGACCTAAAGTATTTCTCTAATTCTCCCTCTAGATGGGGCTCTAGATAGGGGGATGTATGGGGGTGTTTTTCTCTGAAGTAGTACCCTCCTATTTATAGGCTTCAAGGGTTGCCTTGAGGCACCTCTTCAAAATGTGTCCACACTCTGCGTCCAGTTCTTCGCACCTCTTCACTTTGGATCGCACCTCTTCACGATTAAAACTGTTTCCAAGCGTCCAAATACATTGTATCACATGTCCTATAAACTGAGAACAATCGCCAGTCTTCAGAAGGTCCGATAACCGCTAACACGGTCAAAATAACCATCCAAAAGTCATCAAAAATCTTGACAGATCCCGTATCGACCTAGCGCTTAGGCGCCGGATTCTGGCGCCTAGGCGCCAGACCAATAATTTTGACAATTTTACATTTTGGCTCCATTTTTGCTCCTTTTTGCTCATTTTTCACTTTTTTTTCTTCTTGAATATTTTTCCATCACTTATATCCAAAAACACAAAAATATCTTTCATTAAAACATAATATCCTTAAAAATTTGATAAAAATCAAGGCATAAAAATGGGTATTTTTTTCATGGATCACGATTCTCGGTACAAGAGATTGGCATACATGAATATGCTGCATATTGTACCCCTTTAAAGAAGACAATTCTCTACAGGGATGTGATAAATGCAGAAAAAAAGATAAAAATAAAAAATGAACGAAGAATATAAAGAAGAAAAGAAAAGAAAATTGAGAAGTATCATGCTACGACTCAACCGAAGGGTGAAGACTCTCGCAAAACTTGCATCTAAGGTTGAGGCCGGGGACGAGGACGGGGGAAAGAAAACCCAATTGTTGAAATGAAAAACCCTTGAAGATTAACATCCGCTTGGACTTCAATTCCGAGGAAAAAAAATAAAACAATGTTAGTGACTCACAAAGAGCCACAATTCAAAATATCCCTCGAGGATAAAGAAGAAAAGAAACAATCTGAGTCCATGTATAAGAGAATCAATCACTATGTGCAAGCTATGACCCTAACTCTAATCTCCACAAACAAAATCAATAGTTTAGTGGTCAAAGTATATAGTGAGGGTATGAAACCCATCAAGTTTCAACATGGTTCATCCTCTTCTTCTAATTCTAAAATAAATGTAAAACTGTAACAAAATTTCTCAAAATTAATGGAAGTTCCTGTTGAACATTATTCCCCTTATGTTCAGAAACTTGTTCAATATGGTTTGATACTAAAATAATTGTCAACAAATCAATCCCACCTCTTTGAACAATTATGGAAAAACCAACCACGAAATCCCAACTCAAAAGAAGGTGTTGGATTTGGTATGTTAGGACCGCTGGATGACACAGCGTTTTGTCTTGTTGTCACCGAATAACCTAATATTGAATATGCAGAAGCACCTGATTTTGAAGAGCCATCGATTGAAGACATGCCACTAGAATTTGAAAAAGAAATCAAATCGACAGTAGAAAAGTTAAAAGAAATCAACTTGGGAACTCAAGAAAACCCAATGCCAACATTCATCAGCTTGGTACTCGAAGACATCGAAGCAAAAAGAAATAATTCAATTACTTAAAAAAATAAAAAAATTGTTTTATTTCGAGTTACAACGAAATGCCTGGAATTAATCCAGAAGTGGCAGTCCATAAACTCGAAATAAACCAAATTGTAATTCTGGTAAAACAAGCTCCAAACAGAATACACATGGAAATTGAACAGCGTCATGGCCGAGTTTAAAAAATTAATCGAAGCCAGCTTCATTCGAGAAGAAAAATATCCATCTTGGCTGACCAACATAGTACCTGTGAAAAAGAAAAATTGCTAAATTCGAATCTGTGTCGACTTCAGAGACCTGAATCGAACCTGTCTAAAAGACGAACTCTTATTACAGTTCTCGGAGTTAATGGTTGATATTGTGTTAGCACACATAATATTCTCATTAATGGATGGATTGTTAGGTTGCAATCAAATTAAAATGTCTCCAGAATCAAACATAATCTTTTGAACATCCATCAAGATTTAGTGTTATAAGATAACCCCCTTTGGACTTAAGAATGCTGGTACAACATACCAGTGGGCTACGACAAGGATCTTCGACAAACTTATCCACAACCAGGTCGAGTGTTATGTGGATGACTTAGTTGATAAGAAAAGACAAAAAAACAAACATGTGTACGATTTGAGAATTGTCTTCAAGTAATTGTGACAATTTAATCTTAAAATGAATCTCTTAAAGTGCGTCTTTGATCTCACCTCGAAAAAATTCTTAGAATTTGTTGTTTGTCATTATAGGATCGAAATTGACCATCTTAAAATCAAAGTGATCTTAAGTATGCCTCCTCCGAAGAATTTGACTCAACTACGGTGTTTCTAAGGAAAGATGACATATATATGACGTTTCATATCAAACTTGTCAGATAGGTGTCAACCACTCACAGCTTTAACCAGAAAAAATGTCAAATTCGTATTGGACAACAAATGTCAACATGCTTTTAAAAGCATCAAACAATATTCAATGATGCCTCCTGTTCAAGAAGCTCCTATATCGGGAAGTGCTCTGATTCTATTCACCGTTGCTTTAGATGATTATCTGGAAGCCTTGCTAACCCAAGCAGTGACGAGGGTAAAGAAAATGCTCAGCACTACCTAATTTGTCATCTAATTCATACTAAAATAAGATATCCTGCAATCGAGAAGCAATTCTTAGCTTTGATCTTCGTCGTTCAAAAGCCCAGGCACTACATGCTCTCTCATAAGGTGACTCTTATTTCGAGGGTCAATCCTATGCAATATCTGATGACTCGACCGATACTTTTTATAAGACTAGCCAGGTGGGCAATGATACTGCTCCAATTTGACAAAACTTTCGTACATTTACGTGCCGTCAAAAGATAGATACTGGTAGATTTTTTAGCAACACACCCAATACTAGTAAATTTTATTTTCAAACTTGATAGGGAAATACTAGTTGTGATCTTTCTATAAGCTTCCTATCATTTTTTCTTTTTCTCATTTTTTCTAAAGGATGATTTGAAGAATTTCCTAAGTCACTTGAGAATTCCTAAATTTTAGGTGTAATTTCAAATTCATGTTTAAAATTATCCTCTTCCATCATATTTTCATATCTAGGTAACACTTCCAACTCTTTTTTACTCCTAAGATTGACAACCTTACATTTCTCCTGACCCTTTACTTTAGGATTTACTTCAGTATTACTTAGTAAGGTCCTTTGAATTATATTATATAATGAGTTAGCTAGTTGCCCTAATTATATCTCAATATTTTTTATGGTTACAACTTGACTCTACAAATCATAGCCTAATTGCACTTTTAAGGATACTTCTCTACAAATTGATTCAACAACAACAGCAACAATAAAGCCTTAATCCCACTAAGTGGGGTCGGCTACATGAATCCTTTTTCTCCATTGCGTCCGATTTAGTTTCAAATTTTCATTTAATTCTAATAAATGAAGATCATTTTTTATGCAATAAGCCCAAGTCTTCCTAGGTCTATCTCTGCCTTTCTTAACATAATTGAATCTAAAACATCTAATCTCCTAATCAGATCATCAGGTGATCGACGATTAATGTGACCAAACCATCTAAGGCGACTCTATCTAATTTTGTCCATCACTAGTGCAACACCAACCCTATTATGGATATATTCATTTCGTATTTTGTCTCTAATTGTAAAACCACTCATCCACCTAATCATTCTCATCTCGACAACACTTATCATTATGCTTCTCTTTTAAAGGCCAACATTCAACACTATAGAGCATTGCAGATCTCACCACCATCTTATAAAATTTTCCTTTCAGTCTAAGTGGTACTTTTCTATCACACAATAGGCCGGACGCATTCCTCCACTTCAACTAACCAACCCGAATTCTACTATTAACATCCCCATCTATATCACCATCGCTTTGAACAATGGACCCGATATATCTAAATCGTTCACACCTTTTAATAATTGGATCACCCAAAATTACACTTTTGTCACTAGAGCTACTATTACTAAAATTACATTCCATGTATTCAATTTTAGTTCTACTCAAACGAAGACCTTTAGACTCTAATGTCGACCTCCATATTTTTCTTAGGCTTTTTCTATCGTCTTATCCACGAGGAGGATATCATAAATCGTTCACACCTTTTAATTATCTATAAATTGATTGTTTGAAATAAATTCTGGTGGTAGTTAGCTCTCAAGTTGAGAAAATTATCAACATGATGGTTCCAATTAACTAGATAATTTTGTTGGTTTCTAACCCAATTTTTGTTACATATATTTTGTTGATTACTCCAATTAAAAAGTAGATGATTTCTCTAATATGGGTTTTAAGTATTTCGGTAAGAGTTGTTAGCCTTGTAGTTAATCACATTCATAACCTCCATATTTGAAATACATTAAACCTACTCTCCATAAGCAATATCATCACTTATAGGTACCTCTCGTATTAATTTATGCCTAGATTGTAAAAGTTTTTTTATATAATGGTTACTTGTGAAATTCAATATTGTTAGTGCATTAATGTTGTGCACGCTAACAATTTTTAGAAAATTTCAAAAAGACATTGAATATTGTTAATAGTAATTTTCCTCAGTCAACGCATAGGCCTCCTCAAATGACTTGGTTATTAATGATCTAAAATGGGTTGTTAAGTATTCGAGTAACATCATAATCCATAAGACTGATTGTAAGTATCAGCATGATTGTTCCAGTTAACTAGCTAAGTTTGTTGGTTGTTAACCCAATTCTTGATATATTTTGTTTGTTACTCCAATTAAAATTAAATGATTTCACTAATATGATTTGTAAGTATTCGAGTAAGATTTGTTGGGTTTGTTGTTAAACACATTCATAGGCTCCGTGTTTGAAATACATTATACATACTAGTACATAAAAAACACAGAACATTTTCTGACACCTCATTTTGGGCTTAATTGGTCCCAGGGGACTCAATTTGATGGTATTCAAGCATAAACTTCCACTAACAACTTAGGATAGGTCAAACATCCTTGATGGATTTCACACAACTTTGTCTGTGATAGGTCAACGCTATTGAGAATCTCCATGTACACAACCTAATATAAATCCTACATCATTCGTGGATTACAATTGACTTCTTCTGCCATAGTCTATGGTTATGGAGTGGATGTGCTCCTACTAAATAACCTAGGAAAAGTCGGGCATTCTTAGTGAGTGACAATATCACCACTTATACCCCTGAAAGACGAGCCCAAAAGTCAATTCTCAATGGGAAGCTAATGGTGCAAACACTCCTCATTAACAAGACAACTTGAGGGCAAGTGGTGGAGAAGATCTCCACCAACAGACTTGGAAGACGAACGCAAGATGCAAATCTCAATGGGAAGCTTTTAGTATAAAAACTTATCATTAGGAAGACCCCTGAAATGAAATCGCATATGCATTAATGCAAAATTGAATTTTGCAAGATAGATAAGTTAACAACACCTATACTAATCTTGATCAAGCAGTAGAACCTATGGAATAAAAAATATATGAGCATTGTTAATCTTTTTATTTCAAAATTTATTATTGCTTATTTTATTCTCATAGCTATATAAGCACTGCTTTCGTTTCGCGGAAAAATTTTATTGGTCGAATTAGTTGATCTTCCCTTCTCATTGTAGAGCAGTATCTTGGAAGGAGAATGTTAAGCACTATTTCTTTTTTTTTTGTTGAGACTTAAAAATGAAATTTTTAGTTTTGCTGAGATAAGTTGGCAACATTTTCACCTATATTGAATGAAATGTATTTGAGCATCGTTACTTTGTTTCTTTTAGAATTTTATATGTATTTACCATGCATATGCATTCTTTGAGGTTATAAATCAAATATCAATTTGGGGATGTCATTCAAATGTTATTTACAGCGATGATGGAAAATAACTATTAAATGGCTCAACTGATCAGCACTTGTCAATTTTAAATTGACGTTGTTGTTTTCCCACAGAGACTACCTAGCATTAGGTAACTAGTTCAAGTGCTTATTCAATTTAGAAAAACGGTTACTATGGATAGAGTTTTCTTTAGTTAAATGATTTCACTGAGCTCTAATTATTGCCTCAATGACCTAATTTGGCTAGCGCGGTAGAAACAAAATTTGGTGATTGGTAACTTATCTGGCATATAATTTGAGGCTTTGCATTGGTGCCTGCATATATATAATAAGTATACAAAAAATTCTGAAAGAAACGGATGAGCAATGCTCATATATATTTCATTGCATAGCTTGTACTGGTTGATCATGATAAGTATAAGTGTTGCTAACTTATATATCATGTAAACCTCAACTTACAACAAATCATATGCAATTCAATTCTAAATGTCTCAGCAGAATTAAAAAAAGGAAGCAGTGCTCAACATTCTGCCCCCAAAATGTCACTATACACTGGAGTGTAGAGAATAAAAAGCAATTAGACAAACAAAATTTCTCAGAGAAACTGTAAACTGTAAAACAATACTCATCTATCTATCTATGTTGAGAAGCTAGATACTATGTTCCTTGCTGTTGTAGCAACAGGGATCAACGTCTAGGCTACAACAGAAGATCCAACCCCTAATTTGGATGAGTTTGAATGTGCTCATTCCAATGAGTTCTACGACGAACAACCGTATGAAAGAGACTATAGGGAGTTCAGTCACTCCAAGCGACCTGCACCTTCGACACAAAAAACTAAAAAATAGAACTAATGTTGTGGCTGTTAATTTATCGCAGCAGATATCACAGCTGGTGACAAACTGTACCAATATTACTTCAAGTTCCCACACTGCTTTCCATGCATACTCAACAAAGACAGATGTGGTTAAGCTACTTGACTCAATTCCAAAAATTCTTGATGACATGCCCTCTACTTATTTGCCGTAAAACTTTTAAAGGATCAAAATAAGCGAGAGACTTTTTTCTCACTGCTCCTTAAATAAAGGATACCTTACCTCTAATATTTTTTAGAGAGTCAGACCAGTTATAAGACATGCACGTCTTTCTTTTACTTGTTGCTACTATAGCAAAGTGACTATTTATAGTATTTCTTATTACAAATTATAGCTTGCCTGTATTATTTCTTTCATTATTTTTGGATTTCCATTGTTAAACTACTTGCACTCAAGTTATGCATTAACCTACATTGAGAATAATATGTTTTTTTAATAAGCTTAGCATTATTCTTTCAGATAAATTGAGCCCCAAATGAAGAGGAGATTATAAAAATAGTGGAGCCAGTGGCAATCATTACCAGCATAGTTTGTCTCATTCATGAGTACCACCAAAGACATATTTGTAAAACACATTGTGTTTCATCGTCATTTGTGGGTGACAAATGGGTTCATGAACAAATAGAAGCTCATCCAAGCTAGATTCACAGCATATTTTGGATGTCAAAAGCTATTTTTTGTGATTTATTAGATGAATTGCAATCCAAATATGGTTTGCATGAATCTTTGTGATTTATATCCCGAGAATTCATAGCTGTCACACTCTTTAGTATGTCGCACAATGAGTTCATTTGTGCTTCTTTTGAGTGTTTCCAACACTCTACAGAGACGATCAACGTGTATTTTCACGTTGGGGTTAACTCTTTTGTTAAAATGGCTATGGACATCGTCAAACCACTAAATCTATCTTTTGCTCAAACACCTCGGGAAATTCGTAGCGATCCGGCGTACATGTCGTTTTCCAGATATTGATCTCACCCCCTATTCATACTTCAATTAATTAAAGATAATTTACAAATATCATATATTGTGTCATTTATTTATAATAATGACTGCATTGGAGTAATTGATGGAATGCATGTTGATGCACGCTTAGAGGATGAAAAAAAATAACTTATATCGATTGGTGTGAAGCTGTTGCATAAAATATATTAACAGTTTATGATTTCAACATGTGTTTTTCATTAGTAATGGTTGGTTGGGAAGGGAATGCGCACGACGGCATAATATTTAAATTTGCAACCCATTGGCCCGAATACAAATTCTCAATGCTTTCGCAAGGTTGGTGCATTTAAATAATTCATCACTATAATACTTACATTTGAAATAATCCACTAATGTTGTCATTCATTAGGAAAGTATTATTTTGTCGATTCAAAATATTCATTGCAGCAAGATTTTTTGAGGCAATTTCCAAACACAAAATATTACCTCATTGACTGAGTGCAGCAACCAAGTGATTGGATGAAGGAATGAATTCTTCAAAAAAACAACACTCTTCATTATGAAGTGTCATCGTGAGCATTAGATGTATGGATGATGAAGTGGGTCACACCCCTAGATATGTTTGCGTATGCATTCAAAAAATAGTTGAAAATAGTTGTTGCAACATCCGCATTCTATACTTTTTTATGCCGACGTCCATCCCGAGATCCTATCGATTTTAGGTTCTTAGATGATGATCATATCTACATGCCTAAGAAAGTTAACTAACATCAAACAGGACCTTCGGTTCAAGAAGAGGAATGCAGGACAAACAGGTACAACACTTTTGAGAGTGCGTCGAGGAAATGTTATTGTTGTGACAGAAGATTACTGATGCATTAGTGAATGCAACGACCTTACTTATGTAGCATCACCTAGTTATTTCTAGTTAATGATTCATACTTCATCTTTATGTTTTTCTCTGAATGTATTTTTTTTCAAAATATATATAGTAACATGTGTTTTACTTTTCTTTTTTGTGCACTGATAAACTATAATTTTTTATTTTAAGACTACTTATATTTTTTATAATTTCTCGAATGTTGTATCAACTTAATTTTTTAAATTAGCGCAACACTGTATTACAATAATAAGAAATATGACCTTAGAATTATCAAACACTTCAAAAGTTTCGCTCTCTCATTGTGGCGATTGGTGTGTTCAATATCAGTCCAGGAGGGAAGGCAGCTACGAGAGAATTTTATTCTCGTCCCAGAAACAGGACTTCTGCAGATTGTGACTACTTCTGTTAGTTTGATGACACTAACGGTACCTTCAGGCCATGATTAGTTGAGGAGAGATGATATGATGGAGAAGAGATTGTTATGAAGACTTCACCATCAGGATTTAAAAACAAACATCATTCTAGATATATTGGTTACCATTGTTGCCCTCCTTATAGTCATTTGCTTCAAATAAATAATCTTTTTTTTTTTATGTATTAGAATATTTTGGACTAGATTGTTAGTTGTTTTAGCAGTGCGACCTTTTTCTGCTATTTAGATCTGGATATTTTGAAAATTGCACTTATTTCAATATATTATATATATAAGGGAAAAACAGTATTTCTCATTAGAGACAGCAGCAGCATAGCAGATCTCGCAAACAGACACTTGTTCTACATCAAAAACTTTCTAACAGCTTCTGAAAAGCTAATTCTCTATAAGCAACTTTCTAGCAGCTTCTTGAAAAAAAACCAACAGTCGCCACAAACACACCTCTACTCTAATAGATCACCCACATTTTAGTCTTAAATCAAATATCGCTTCAGAAATGAATAGTTTGGCCGCTGAGGAGGAAGTTGAAATGCCACCAAAAAAATGGATCATAGAGCAATTAGCTCAGGCATGTGAGGATTAAAATAGGTTCGGGAAGGTTTTCAAGATCACAATGACATGCGAATCACATGTGATAAGACTTTAACATCAAAACATCAATTGTATTTCAATGAATTACAAAAATAACAACTAGGATAGGGGAAAATATATATATCACACAGCTAATAAAAGAAATAATCAAACATAAGGAACAGTAACAATTCAAGCTTCTATTGAAGAAGTCAAAATATACCTACCAACCAGTACCCAAACGAAATATTCATTATACTAAAATCTCAAAAAGCTACATATTAATGCCACATTCAAATGCGCAAAATTCGCAAGAACAAAATTTGAGTATAAAATTTATGCTTAAACACTCAACTTTGACTTGAGAAATAAAAAACTATCGTGGAATCAAAAAGAAAATATTATAATCTCCAAGCACACTGGTCATAAACTGTAATGCCAGTTCCTCGCCTACCATCTATTTTGCATTTTGTTTTACAATCTTTTATTTACAGGCCACTCTTTTTATGCCTAACAATCTCGGAGGACTTGATGAAAACCAACCAGTGTCAATTACGCAGAGAAATCAAAAACAAATGAAAGGTGGAGAATCTTACATAAGTGTTCAGTTGTCGAATGAAGCTGGAGAAGTTGCTGTGCTTGAAATATTTGGGCAGAAGTGTTGTTGAAAACTTGCCAGAATCCCATACGATAAGACTATTCTCAGCAGTGCTCCATGAAACCACAGTATCCGTCTCTGGATCATCTACCATCTCAAATATTTTCATCAAGAACGGTGGAGGTCCAATATCGTTGAGCCCTGCAATCGGATGCGGCTGATCATCGGTTACCTCTGCTTCTTCTTTCACCATCACCAACTCATCCATGGCTAGTCACTTAAACATGAATTCCAGGTAAGGGACAACTCTGGCAGATTATTAACGAGGATTGCAAAGCAATGATTGGGTATTTTAACAAATTACCAATATCTCGGATCGAAAAGGGGAGACATATAAGGCTTGACATCGTCGCCATCAGAATGATGATAGGGGGCCCGGCCGCGGATCGAGCAGTCAGTAGTTGCGCGCGGTGATCGGTGAAGTTACTGTGGACTGAGACGTTTGTAACGGTGACGGGAAGATATTTTCCCATTGCTCTGTGAATCTTGAAGTTTTTCGAGCATTAAATTCTCCTTTTTTTGACCGTGGCTTCTAGAGCCTTCTGCGTTCCGGACATTCACAGCTCACAAGGCGTGAAATCGGGAAAAAATGATTTTTTTTTTTTTTGGGACTGATGTCCCATACAGCCATTTGAAATTCTTCATTTTATTTATAAGGGATGTGCTCAACCTGAAGCATTAATTATTAAACGAACAGATTTAAGCAGTAAAATAGTTTTCAAAATTTAAACGGTAAAAAGTTTGAAAGAGACAATATTGAGTTGGCAGAAACAAAATATCAGAACACCATTACTAATCTATTCTATAAAAATTATTGTTAATTTATCGGTGTTATTATTCTATTTGGACTGAAGCCTATAATTATTTATTTTTTGATTGTCTTCTATCTTTATTTTTAGAGAAAATATAACAGTCAAACTCAACTTTATTCAAAAGAGAAGAAAGAAGTATAATATAACATTACAAATTATAACTCACACAACAACAATAACAACAACGAATAGTTATCTCACTAAATAGGGTCGGTTACATGAATCTTTTTTCTCTATTGTACTACATTGAGTGTCGTGATTTACAACTCACACAATAGTAAAAATTAAAAATAAAAAGACCAAAAGATAAAACTCTAATAACACATATAACAGAGCTGACAAAAGTAAATAGAACCACAACAACACTTCAAACCGCAAACATTCTCAAAAAAGACTTCACGAAAGACGAAAAGCCCTGCAAAAAAAAACAAAAAAGGATAACAGAACAACTAATAAACAACTAAAATATAAAAAAGAGAAATAATTATTATAAATAAAAGGAACGAGCAAAATAAAATTAAATAATAAAATACCATGTCTCAGAATTTACCTAATTAAAGTATCAAAATTTCACCCTAAAATATTAAATATATAAGAATATTTTCAACACGTGGTTGAATTTTAATGAATGTTGGAATTCATCATAGATGTAAACTAATCAAAGCATATATCAAAGATTTAGCAATAAAAGAATTAAGTGCCAATCAGAGCATCTAGCCAACATCAGACAATAAAACAAAACCAATACCAATCACAATATATAGCCAAGATCAGACAGTAAAAGAAAAAAAAACAACAAACGCGAACTCAAAACCAACAAACCAAGCACCAAAACTGAAGCCAAGCAACCAACCAGAAATATGAAAACAAAGCATGCAACTAACAAATAACCAAAATCCAAAAAAAAACTAGCAACACATAATATAATAGAATGAATAAACCATTAAAAAAAAAGCCCTGATATGAAGAGGAAACTGAACTATACAACCGAATGGAAAGGAAGTTAAAGTGACTTTGTGTCCAAAGCAAACCAAAAGAACCCAAGAAGATCACTAACTAGTAAGAACTAAAAAAGAAAATAAGAAAATCAAAATTTATAGAACTGAACAATATAAGTAGGAACTAAATTTTTTAATTTCCGTTTCCCGCTCTTGCAAGAGATCAACCGCTAGATATGATGAATATTAGAATCAATAGAAGAGTGAAGATTCGTAAGAAGTATATCATTCCTCTCATTCCAAATCACATAGGTAACCACTTTCAAAACCAGAAAATCAAAATGATCAGAAATTTTGCAAAATAAACTATCAGAGCGATGAATAACTTGATGAATATTGCTAGGAGTATACACAACTTTTAAGAAACATATGAGAATAAGGACATTAAAAAAATGAGGATCGTGGGATTCACGCTCATTCAAACATTAACACAAGTAAGACTGATATGCATACCTTTTAAAGTTAGAACATCACAAGTTTTAAGTCTTTTAATAATAACTTTTCAAGTATGTATTGCATATTGTAAAGAAAAAATTTTTAAACCAAACTATGTTAGCATCAATTTTCGATGTCGCGAGTGTAGGATGTTCGCTCAAGTGCAATGAAACATTGATTGATGCATGTGTTGGTTCTTGTAGCGCAAGACATTCATTTGAGACCTTTCGGTGCGTGTTGAGGGACAAGTAGCCAGGGTCATCCGGCTAGACTTTGGCCATCGCTCAGGTGAAGGTCAGTCAACATTTTGTTTGATTATGCGATTTCAAGAGGACTTGCATATATCATTCACCACATTGTGCTCAAAACTGGCCCGAGTTGGCTCGTCCACCGGAGAATTTATACGGATGACCTCAGATGATGAAATGATCCATGCGAGCATGTCTAGGACGTCAATTTCACTTAGGGAGGACGTCCATTTCATTATGATGGCGCATTCGAACTAAAAAACTGTGAATTATCATTTCTCGCTCAATCATAAAAAATGTTGACCGAACAACTTGGATGGCAAAACGGATTGCACGAATGCATTTATAACTTCGATTTTAGCCAGGAAGAACATCCACTTGGCTGCGAGGAAGTGTACGGGCTAAAAGTGCATGAATAAATGCTCATTTTAATAATAATAATTAATATTATTTTTTATATATTAAAAAAAGGAAATATATAAACTATCCTCACGCCTCTCTCCTATGTATTGGATGAAACCTTCGCAGCCACTTCTCCGGTTCGCGAAATCCTAGCAGACTTCAATTCCCCTCAGCGCTGGCCTCGCCACTAGCGCTCTCTTCAACCAGGCATTCCCCAGCCGCCAACCTCCTTCCCCGGCACCGGTATGCCAGCTCAGTCCCCCTCTCTTCCTCCTTGTCGAGGATTCATCACGATGTCGAGCTCCTTACTGTCACACCCTCCTCCTCCAGCCGCTACCGAAAACCCTACTATCTATCTCCTTCCCTAGTCGAGGCTTCGAACTAAGGGCTTCTTGCGCGGGGACTTTGGCTTCTTCCCCTCTTCGGTGGCTTGCTATCACCTCTTTCTAGACTTCGCCGACGATGTTTCGTCGGCCTTCTTAAATGTCGACTTCCACATCCCACTGCTTTGAGTTTTTCCCACACGCAGGCAAACCCTAGCAGTCTTGGCTCCTTTCTTCTTTGTGAGTTGGTCGCCGTTCACTTCTTTGTCTTCTTCGGCCAGAGCTCTTCGGCACCCCTGCTCTTTCTGGCGGCTAAAGACCATCAGTCTTCTTCCCTGCTGAGACCTCCTCGTTCTAGAGAAGTTAACCGCGTGTCAACTCTCCCCACATTCGGTGCCCTCTCTCATGGGGAAACCTTTACGATGGTGTTTGCTCCTCTCGACTAGGGCGATGGCAACCCGGTCGGCATGCTTTTTCTTTCGACTGGGAGCCTCGCCGAAGCAGTGACCACCTGCAAAGCGGTGACAAAATTGTGATGGATGGAACCTGTCAGACCATTCTAGCGAAGGTACGTGTCAGTCAAATTTTCATATGCTCCGATTATTTCTTTTGGGTACTTTATATACCCCCATTGCCCTCATATGTTTCTTTCTCTGGGCTTGCACGTATTGCGAGGTACACAACCTGTGGCCGTACTAGCGAGGAAGCGGGCATAGAGCAAGCAAAGAGAACGTGTCCGCAACCGTCATCATGGTGAGATTTCTTTGAAATTTCTAGCCAGCCCTAGGGTGTCTAGGCACGTGGGTTCAATCGCCTACATGGGGTGCGTGAGCCGGCTCACACGTGCCTATGTATTGGATTAATGGCTTCCTAGAGTGAGCCTTTAGTTTAGGATTTTCTATATGTTGCCAAACACTCGTCATATAGCCGAGTGTCTCCCTTTTGTTGTGAGCATTAGAATAAGTCCTGATAGGTCTGAATCCCTCACTCCCCTTGCTTTGGATTCTACAGTTTTACCTATAGAAATTGGGAGGTCGGACTTAACAAAGTGAGAGAAGCTTCGTAGTTGGCTCGCCTTGCCAAGTATGGAGGAGTTTGCGAAATGGGAAAAATTTTGTAGCTATCCCATTTCGCGACGCAGTGGAGAATTTTCCCCTCTGAGATTTGAGAAGAAAGTCCCCACATTTCCTCATAAAAGCAATTGACAATGATGTCACACATTCAATGGTCCAAACCTTAAGTTTCTTAAGTGAGGCTGTTAGCATTAGCCTGGTTGGCTATCTGCATATTGGTTTGCTTCAGATTGCACTCATTTTACTGTGGGCATGTTGCATTTCACTTCGCTCTGGCCAGTTGTCCTGGCCTGGTGAGCATGTCTTCGCTCTGACCGGTCGCCCCAGCCCGACGAGCATCTCACTTTGGTTCGACCGATCACCCCAGTCTAGTTGATCGATCACTTTGGTTCGACCGGCTGTTCTGGCCCTGTTAAGAGATCACTTTGGTTTGACCGTCCACCCTGAACCGGTTAATCGATCACTTTGGTTCGATTGGCCGACTCAGCTTGGTCACCCATGCACTTTGTTTCAACTGGCCACAATGCGCGACTGACCAATCACTTACATGCTTGTATGTTTTTTTGATCATTTTGCATGTTTATTTTCTTGTTCCTGTTTGCCTGTTTGAATGATGCACTGCATCTTGTATGTGTTAGCTTGCATGATCATTATCATTTTCTTGAGTTACACCACTTCGGGTCACTGCCTCCACGACATACTGATCCACTGAAAATCTGATAGCTTTTTACTATTCATTTCATACTTATTTTTGATGATATTGCACTTTAACGAAAGGTATTTTTCATGATTTCATGCAGGTACAACGATTTTAGGCCTTTGGAGCAAAAGGAGGCAAAAAAGGAGCAAATTTGGAGTGAAAAAGGATAAGTGAATTTTATTGAACCAACACCGGACAATGCCAGTTTCTAGAGAGTTACGACGTTTTGGCGGAATAATGCGCCGAATAGTGCTCTTCCCAGTGCCAGACAGTGCCCTATCCTGATTTTGAACTAGATTCAATGTATTGGGCCGAATTTTGAAAGGTTGCTGAGGAAACTCTTGGGAATTTAGTTTCGGCCGAATTTAAATACTTTTGGAGCCAAATTTCAAATGGGGGGAAGAAAAGAAGAGAAGAGTTTAGAGTTTAGAGAGAGTTTCTTTCCATTTTGTGTAGGAAGTTAGGTTTTGTGTTTTCTATTCTAAGGAGTGTGAGAGGAGAGGGAAAGTGAGATTTCCTCTTCCTTACTCATCTAAAGAGAGAATTGTGTGTTATTGTGAAGAAAGAAGAAGAGTCAAAGGAATTCCTTGAGATTCGCTTGGGGAAAATTTTAAGATAAGTTGTATTTACTTTACTTTGTTTGTATGACGTTGTTTTTATATAAAAAATCCATGTTTTGTCATCTTTTCCTCATGAGTCTTAAGTAGATTTCTTTGTCTTTCTCCTTTTCATGTAATGTGTTGATGTATGAAATGAAAATGATATGTCGATTTATTATGGAGAATTTTTGATGACCTTTTCACTTAGAACTTCATTTACTTTTTGATCTGACCAATTAAATTGTTAAAACTTGTTGAGAAACATATGTTCCGAAAGGATTACGAGTTCCACAACAAAAGTGAAAGTCACATTTAATGTACATGAATGAGAGATGTAGTTTATGGGATTAAGTGCAAATAAATAGGGAAATATACTTTGATGGGCGTAGAATTAGAGATTTCAGAGTGACATACTGAAATCCTCAATTTAGGTTTAATATTTAGAAACTGAAGCAAGGGTTAGCCTCCAGGTGAAGGGAAGTGGGAGCTCTAGAGTGAGAGCTCGTATCCTCCCAGCCTAACCACAGATTTGGGGACTAAACTTAAGATTAGCCAATGTTCTTTATACGCTGAAATATAGGTAAAGAATAGGAATGCTCTTATTTGGCACAATACATTTGTATCACTAACCTATGTCACAATAATCATCTATGATTGGAAAAGAAGAAGACTCTTTCTTACAACTGTACTTTATTATAAATTTAGTCTTGTGTTAGTTTAACTTGCTAAAGTTTAGAACCTGCTTTGGTAGAAATAGTAACTGAATCTGATTGTCTTTACTTAAAGAATTAAACCACTTGCAATTACGTTGTGATTCGATAAGTGATTTCTGTGCTACGCTATAAAATTAAAGCCTCCCTGTGGGATCGATATTCCAGGACTCCACTAGAGCCCTGTATTACTTGAGCAATACGTATACTTGCATTAACTGTGTGACTCATTATCATCTAAATCAATATATAAATCTAAAATGAGCTCATTAATTTTTACAAATTAAAAAATTTGCACCAAGTTTTTGGAGCCGTTGCTAGGGAGGCAAGGTAAAAAAAAAGAAGTAACTGTTAAAATTTACTTTTGTAGTATTTGAAATCTTATATTTGAATTGCAAGTCATAGTTGTGTGTGTCTGTTTATTGTTAGTGTGTTTGTTGTGTTTGCATACTGACCGTCAGACATTATATATGCAAGAATATATGAACTCAAATTTATATATGTTTATAATGATTTTGTAAAGTCCAAGCACTCAATGCAAGTATACGTATCGTATCAAGTAATACAGGGCTCTAATGTAGTCCTGGTTATCGTCCCACAGGGAAGTAAGAAGTTGAAGAAACTGTTTCAAAATCAATAATGTAGCACTAAAATCCGATACTCAATTTGCACTTAAAGTTTACTACTTACTTCTACTACCACTATGCAGAAAACAATAACAATTAATTAAACTACAATTACTTCTAATAACTTTGAAAATAGAATTAACTAATAGACACACTAAACTATGTATTTGAAAGGTTTTTGATATATGAGAAAAGTATCTTTCCTCATGCAATGAGAATATGATGTGTGGATTGATATGGAACAAATATTTATGTTGTTGTACTAAATAGGAGCATAAATGTTTCTTTACCCTTAAAAGAGTACCCCCTCTTCTAAGCATGAAAAGAATATTAACATATCCTAAGTTTAGTCACTAAATCTAAGGCTAGGTTGGGAGGATATCAGCTCTCACTTCGGAGCTTCCACTCACACTTCACCTAAAGGCTAACCTTCGAGTTTAGTTACAAATCTTAGAACCAATTTGGGGATCTCAGCCTGTCACCCTGAAACCTCAAAATTGAAGTCCATCAAAACACATTTCCCTAATTATTTACACTCAATTTCCATGAACTACGCAATTCATCCATGGAAATTGAATGGATTCTTCATTATTGTTGTAGGACACTAAATCCTTTCAGAATTAATGTTCAACAACATATTTTAACAATTCATTTGGCCAAATCAAAAAGTAAATTAAGTTCAAAATGAAAAACCATCATAATTTCTTCAATACATTAAAAGCACGTCAAATCCACATCAATCCAAAATCAAATCTCTATGCAAGAAGAAAGATAAAGGAGACTACTCACAATTCATGAAGAAGATACAATAAAACATGGATTTTATATATAGAGGAAAAGTCATACAAACCACATAAGAAAATATAACTTATGTCTTTCTCTTCCCCAATGCAATTCCCTTGAAGTTTCTTTGAATCCTTTTTTCTCTTCTTTACAACACTTGATTCTCTCTTTATAATGGAAAGGAAAATCAATCTCTCACTTTAATCCTTCTCCTTCACTCCTTAGAGAAGAATTCCTCTCAAACTCTCACTTCTACACACTCTTCTCCTAAGCCCTAACATGTAACACACACAAAACCCACACTAGAACCACTCAAAAGCCACTGAACTCCACACAATTTTCATCCAAAAATAGTTACTTATAAGTTAGAAATGAAATCCCAAGAGTTTCCATAGGCATCGCTTCAAAAAGTAGCTAAAACACCTCAAATTTGAATTCCACCGACATTGGATGCCGGCGGCGCCCGATAGGCGCTCTATCGTCAAAATATTATTGAATTCACTGGAAAATGGTGCCGGTGACGCCCATTCTAGCGCCGACTATGCTAGAACCTGTTTTGCTCCTTTTTACTCCTTTTTACCTGAATTCGTTCCTTTTCTCTTATTTTCGCTCCAATCACCTAAAATCATCATACCTGTAACAAATCATGAAAAATACCTTTCTTTAAAATGCAATATCACCAAAAATGGGTAAAATTATATAGCAAAAATCTTATATATTTTTGGTGCATCACATACGTAGTGTTGGATCTATAGGTTTAGTGTCTTACGATTCTGAATTAGAGCGTACTATTAGAAAAATTCGAAAACAACAAAAATAATTTATAAATCCTCTCAAAATGGCGAACAATTTAAACAATCAAAACAAAAATATACCAAGACCTTTAGGAGATTATGCTAATCCAACAACAGATGAAATTCACTTAACTATTCAAAATCCTGATGTTGTTGTTAATTCATTTGAGCTTAAACCTGCTATTATCCAAATGGTACAGAATAATCAATTTGGAGGAACACCTAATGAAGATCATAACTTACATCTTGCTAGTTTTCTAGAACTATGTGCTACTTTTAAGTATGATGGAGTGTCGAACGATGTTGTTAGGCTTAGACTTTTTCCTTTTTCATTAAGGGATAAGGCTAAGGCGTGGTTAAATTCTTTAGCACCTGGATCTATTAGAACTTAGGTAGAGCTTTCACAAAAGTTTCTGTCGAAATATTTTCCTCCTTGTAAGACTGCTAAGTTGAGGAATGATATCACATCTTCTAGTCAGTTTGATGGAGAATCCATATATGAAGCTTGAGAAAGATTTAAAGATATTCTGAGGAAATGTCCACACCATGCTTTACCATAATGGATAATAATTTAAACATTTTATAATGGATTAGTGGGATCTTTGAGATCGATTATCGATGCTGCTACTGGTGGATCATTAATGTCAAAATCTTTTGATGAAGCATATTCGTTAACTAAAGAGATGGCTACTAATAATTTTCAATGGCCCTCTGAGCGGGTAAATCCTAAGAGAGTAGCCAGTATTCATGATTTTGATGCGATAACTATGATAGTCTCTCAAATTGCTGCACTTTCTAAGAAAATAAATCAATATGGAATTAATTATTCTCCAACACCCCAATGTTAGAAGAAAATTCATCAGAACAGATGATAGACTCTCAAATGACTTATGAAACCTTGAATGCTATACATAATAAAGTTAATAATCCTTATTCGAATTATTATAATCCTAGTTGGAGGAATCATCCAAACTTCAACTGGAATAACACCAATTCTATTGTTAATCAACAATGGGGAAACAATCCTATGAATCCAGTTGAAAATCCAAACAACCAAGGAAATACCAATTTTAGACCTTCTCATCCTCCTAGTTTTAATAGTAATCAACAATTTAAGAAAAAGAAGTTGTCTACTGAAGAAATGATTCTGAATATGGGTAATCAAATTCAAGCTCAAAACATTACAATGAAGAACATTGAAAATCAATTGGGACATATCTTTATTGTGCTTAATAATAGACCTTCTGGGAATCTTCCTAGTGATGCACCAAAAAAGTATATGATTTTTGTTATATAATTTTACCCAAATTTAGTGATATTACACTTTAAAGAAAGGTATTTTTCATGATTTGTTGCAGGTATGATGATTTTAGGTGATTGGAGTGAAAAGAAGCGAAAAGGAACGAATTCAAAGCAAAAAATGAGCAAAAGGAGGAAAACATGTTCTGGCGCTAGCGGTGCAATTTTCTAGAGACTTCAGCAATATTTTGACAATAAAGCGCCGCCGGTGCCCTATCGGGTGCCACTGGTGTCCAATGTCGGTGGAATTCAAATTTGAGGAGTTTTGGCGACTTTTTGATCGGATGCTTATGGAAACTCTTGGGATTTTGTTTCTAACATATAAGTAACAATTTTTGGATGAAAAGTGTGTGGAGTTCAGTGGCTTTTGAGTGGTTCTACTGTGGGTTGTGTGTGTGTTAAGTGTTAGGGCTTAGAAGAAGAGTGTGTAGAAGTGAGTGTTTGAGAGGAATTCTTCTCTAAGGAGTGAAGGAGAAGGAGTAAAGTGAGAGATTGCTTCTTCCTTACCATTCTAAAGAGAGAATCAAGTGTTGTAAAGAAGAGAGAAAAGAATTCAAAGGAACTTTAAGGGAATTGCATTGGAGAAGAGAAAGAGATAGGTTGTATTTTCTTTTGTGGTTTGTATAACTTTTCTTCTATATATAAAATCCATGTTTTATTGTATCTTCTTCATGAATTCTGAGTAGTCTCCTTTGTCTTTCTTCTTGCATAGAGACGTGATGTTGGATTGATGTGGATTTGATGTCCTTTTAATGTATTTAGGAAATTGTGATGGTTTTTCATTTCAAACTTAATTTACTTTTCGATTTGGCCTATTAAATTGTTAAAATATGTTGTTGAACATTAATTCTGAAAGGATTTAGTGTCCTACAAAAATAATGAAGAAACCATTCAATTTTCTTGGATGAATTGCGTACTTCATGGAAATTAAGTGCAAATAAATAGGGAAATGTGTTTTGATGGACTTCAACTTGGAGGTTTCAGGGTGACAGGCTGAGATCTCCAAATTGGTTCTAAGATTTGTAACTAAACTCGAAGGTTAGCCTTCAGGTGAAGGGTGTGTGGGAGTTCCAAAGTGAGAGTCGGTATCCTCCCAGCCTAGCCTTAGATTTAGTGACTAAACTTAGGATATGTCAATGTTCTTTTCATGCTTAGAGGAGGGGGTACTCTTTTAAGGGTAAGAAACATTTATACTCCTATTTGGCAAAATAACATAGATATTTGTTCCATATCAATCCACACATCATATTCTCATTGCAAGAGAAAAGATACTTTTCTTATATATCAAAAACCTTTCAAATACATAGTTTAGTGTGTCTGTTAGTTAATTCTATTTTTAAAGTTATTAGAAGTAATTGTAGTTTGATTAATTGTTATTGTTTTCTGCATAGTGGTAGTAGAAGTAAGTAGTAAACTTTAAGTGCAAATTGAGTATCGGATTTCAGTGCTACATTATATATTGTGAAACACTTTCTTCTACTTCGTACTTCCCTGTGTGATCAATAACCAAGACTCCATTAGAGCCCTGTACTACTTGATACGATATGTTTACTTGCGTTGAGTGCTCAGAATTTACAAAATCATTATAAACATATATAAATTTGAGTTCATACATTCTTGTATATATAAAGTCCGCCGGTCAAGTTTTTGGCGTCGTTGCCGGGGAAGGTAATGAAGTAACTAAGTATGTAAGGAAGTATAAACGGTATTTATTGATAATATAGTAACAAAAAACCTTTACTTTGTAGTGTGTAATTGTGTGTTTGTTTACTTTTTATAAGTATTTGTGTGATTGTATATGCGTCATAGTGGATCTATAGTTTTAGTTCCTTACGATTGTCGGCATATTTTTAGGTTTGTGTGTTTTATTTTAAAAAGGGGTCGCCTAACAAAAATTGTCGGCGAATTTTAGGTTTTAAATTTAATTTAAATATATATATTACTTGGAAAGTAGTTTTTGATTTTGAAAATAATTTTAAACGTGAAAATTTTAAGATATGAAATTAAACTGATCTCACATTCCAAATAGTTTATATAAACTAGCGCCGCACCACAAACCGTGTATCTATCCCGAAGAATAGACACACTGCTTGATGATGGGGCTCGATTAAATAAACTAAAAGATTTGTGACATCCTTTTGGTCTACGAACCAATTTTATAAGCCGACAAGTTCCCCTGCTTAATATAAATGAATTAAGCAGGGTTTATATTACTTGGTTCTTAAAATTCCCTATAAGGGCAAGCCCCTATAGTTAATTACATCTTAAGTGACGTGAATCACCTAAGAAAACTCTCGATAATAATCGTAGTTCTCGCTCTCAAGAATTTCAAAGTTTAAGTTTTCGAGGGATTGAATTTTGGAATTTCAATAGTGGAATGGATCAAATTTGGAACATTTTATTTTGGGAATTCAAAGGAAGTAAGGTAGGAGAAATCACAGATTGGAAAAAAACTTCGGTAATTTCCCGACTATCCTATTGTTTGGCTTGAGTTTAGGAAAGCCCTAATGTTTATTTAATATTTTGATCTTGCCAATTTTAATTAATTAGGACTTATATTCGTATGATGCGATCACACAAATAACCCGGAAGGTGCGAGGTTTTATATCGTATCAAACGACTACCTCGTAATCCCTAAGACCTGTTAGGGCTTAATTTGCAATGCAAATGCCTAACAAAAGATTGAGGATTTATGTTGCACTAAGCAAACTACCTCGAAGTCCTATGGTTTAATTATTTAATTCTAAGAAAGTTTTGCTGAAGTAGACTCAGGTTTTGCTGATGACGATGGCCGTGCTGCCCACCATGCTCCGAGCTCCTTGTTGTTGTAGAGGTTTAGTTTTTAGAAGTCATAAATCAGGAGATGAGAGAAGTGTTCTGGTTTTAGAAAAGGTCTTAGTTTCCAAGTGTTTTTATGTTTTAATTAAAACAAATCTTAAAGTTGATTATAACAACACCAGTTAAGATCCCACGGTTCCATCCTTCCGGCATTGTTATTTTTATCGGATTCACTTAGTCCAGATGAATTTGCTAAACTCAACTAAATGAGTTCCACACTTTCATTTAGCACCGTGGGAAATCTCGTTAGCAACACGTAGGTTACATCATCCGAGGTATTCCCGATCATCCAACAAGACGTTTTAATTTAGTTGTAGTTGTAGTTTTGTTGTTTTGTTTGTGATTAAATTTTGAGTTGTTTTATATTTTAAAATGTTGTGGCGGTGAATTTTACCTTGTAATAACTTTTAATTTAGTTTTGGTTTCAGTTTTAGGGACTATCCTAAAGGTGTGGGTTTTCATGCAACAGTTGTTTATCATGCAAGAAAAGTAAAGTGCAATGCGATTAAGGAAATTGCACTAAAGTAAATTGCAATAAAATAAAAGCGTACCTGAAGGGTCTTCCCGTCATCCCAAGCTGAACTTAAACACAATTTAGAATATTTAAGCATTTAAAGCAAGTTACTAAGTAAAGCTAAGGGAAGGGTTATGATTTTCTACCAAGTTCCTAATCCTATAGCTAGTCATCTCTTATGACGTCTAGGTTCTTTGTGTTTTGGTTTAAGGACGATTTTCTTCATTAAAGAACAATTAAGTTCAATTGTTCTTATAAATATCCTATCATATTGAGGAAATGCTTAAGACGAGTCTTAAACATCTTTTCAATACCTCTAGGATTATTTTAAGTCCAAGAGAATTTAATTATACAAATGAATTAATCATCCAGGAGTTCAAGTTTTGTTATCTTGCTCAGTGAACTAGGACATTTGAAAATCTTATGAGTGAAGTAACACTTCACTTAATACTCTGTTTAGGAGTTATGACAATAAGAGCTTTTGAGGGCAAATTAATGTTCAAGTGATTTATGATTTAATTTAGTTTCAATTAAGAGGTTTAAGTTTGGAATAGTTTTCAAGTTGTTTTAGATTTATTTTTGAATTCTTTATGTCTTAGGTGATGTTATTTTTAATTCAATTTAATTTAATTTAATTTTAGTTTAATTTAATTTGGTTTAGTTTTAATTTTAATCTAATTTATTTAATTTAATTTAATTTTAATTTTATTTTAACTTGATTTTATTTTTTATTTAATTTAATTTAATTTAGCATGTTTTAATTTAATTTAATGTGATTTAATTTAATTTAATTTAATTTAATTTAATTTAAATTTTAATTTAATTTAATTTAAACTTTAATTTAATTTAATTTAATTTAATTTAAACTTTAATTTAATTAAATTTTAATTTTATTTTATTTTAGATTTTAATTTAAATTTATTTTTTATGTTTTAAAGATGATTTAATTTTAATTGTTAAAGTATTAATTTAATTGAAATTTTAAAAGGATTTAACTTAAATAATTTAACTTTAATTTAATTTAATGATTAAGTCTTTTAACATTTTAAATCTTGAATTTGGATTATCATTTTAATTAGGAATTAAATATTATCGAGGTGATTAATTTAGGGATTCTTAAATTAAAGAACAAATCTCTTCCTAATAATATCCCTATTTTAATAACTACAATTTTTATTATTCTTCCAAATTTAATTAATTATTTAATTAAGGTTTATTTTAATTATTTTTAAATTATTTGGTAGGTTTCTACCCTTTAATTATTTAAATTTCAAACATCCAAATCAGATTAGGATCAAATACTTTACTCTTTCATTTTAATTAAACCTAAAATTTTTAATTGTAGGTTAAAATTTTAATTACCATTTTGCCCTTCAAACTTACTAATTCCATAACTCACTAAATTGAGCTTAAATGAATTTAAAATTTTTATGTGACTTCACTCATATGTCAATTAAGACATTAGAGGAGAAAATGCGATTTTTCTGTATTTAATTTATTTATGTAATTATTTTTGGTGGAAAATAGGGATTTTCAAGGAAAATTTAATAATATGAGCAAGGGAAAGTTTCTGTCCTTAAGAAAATTATGGGACATTCCTAATGACCAGAGGACCACTTAGACCAATTTTGGTGATTTTTTGAATTATATTCTTTTTATTATAATTATTTTAAGTTCGGGAGTATTAATTAATTTAAAAATAAATAAAGGTTGAAAAATGAATTTTATATTTTTTAAAAATCTTTCTTATATTAAGGAAATCAAAGAACCAATTCTTAAAATTTTCTGATTTTTCTTTGATTTATTATAATTATTTTAGTGGAAATGCTAGAAAATACATTTTTTTTTAATTTTAAAATTGCCTTAGGGCTTTAAAATTTAATATCTCATCATAGAGACTTAAGACAAATATGGGGTTTGCTCCTAAGTGATTAAAATTAAAAATGTGACATTTTGGTGAATTTTATTATTTTTGTGATTTTTGTTATTTTTTTAATTATTAAAATATTAAAATAATGCAAAAAATCAACTTTTTTTAGAAAATTAAAGTTTTAATTTTCTTAAATTCCCCTGATATCAGAGAGGCTCCAAAACCAATTTGGTGAATTTTTTAGAAGTATTTTGAAAGTTATGAATTTTTGAAGTTTAATTTTGGGTAAATGGCTTAATCAACCCATTTGATAGGGCTAACCAAGTCCAATTGACTTCAAACTTTTATGGTGGGTTCCTTTGATCCTAAAGGTCAGTGGAGAATTTATTTCAAGTCAATTTGATGTATGATTAGCTCTAATTAATTAAAGCTCCATTTTGGGTGTTTAAGCCAATTAAGGTTATTACAAGTGAGTTAACTCAAAAACTATTTTCCCTAGGGTCCTCTGGTCATAAGAAACATCACCAAATTTTTCTAGAATTCATTTCACAACATGCTAATTATTGGAATTAAAATGCTCAGAATAGTGACCTAGAATTGAAAAATCAATAACTCTTCATAGGGTGGCCTCTGACTTTGGAAAATTTAGTGAATGTTCCCAAATCCAGAGGCTTCAAAAGCCCTATGGTCTCATGCCATGGTGAATTGTATACATGCATGGAGAATTGAAATAGTGCAGAGAGTAATTAAATAATTAAAAATAAAATACTTGATGAAATTACATGATTTCTTTTCCACATTATTCTCCTCTGTTCACTGAGCAAGAGAGTATTTTAATTTTATTTTTCTGATTTTCCTACACAGAGTTATGCATTTTTGAAGTTTAGGGAATTAAATAAATAAAAAAATACCATAATTTCCTACTTATCCACGCGGCGCCACGCCATCCTCGGCAGTTCCGAAAGGCCACGCGTCGTCTTCTGATTTGGCGCCGCCATCCGACTCAGTTCTCCAGGGGCCCGCGGTTCATGCACCATCGTGCTGTCCGGCTCGATCCAGACCGTCCGCTCGATACACGCTCGATCCGACGGCTCCCATTCATCGTCTACGACTGGTGTGCACCCGTGACTGTCAACCTTCTAACCATAATTTCTCACTCGATTCTCAACTGATTTTTGAGTTCTTATGCTCTATGGATTCATCTTGAGGAGACGAACACATCCATATGGTAAACATGTATTGAAATTGACTCAAATTAAATAGAGAATCTCTGTAATCTCGGGAATAAGAGTGAGTCCATACCTTTGCTCGTAGAAGTGAAGCTTCGATCCGAGAGTCGTGTCACCTTCGATCGGGTCCAAGCAAGCTCCGGATGATGTCCCTGGGCTCGGTGAATTGTCCAGATATGATTTCGACCACGCCCGATTACAAAGCTTCGGAGTTTTGAACGTATGGGTGGCTCCGAGAGGGGGCTTTCACCTGGGAACTCCTTCTCTTGACCTTGTGCAGGTGTGGGTGAGTTTAATTTGAATTTGGTGAAGAATTGGGAGATGTCCTATTTTTGGGTGGAATTTTGGCCGAGAAATTGGGCTCGTTGGTGGGGATTAGTGGCAAATTGTCACCGGGGATCAACTCGCTCTAAGTGTGGAGAGTGGTCTCGGAGCAATTTTGGCAAGGTTTCGCAAGGTTCGGTTCAACACCTCCCATGGCCGAGAGGAGGTGGTGTTTAAATAAGAGAGGGTGGAGGGCCTCCTGTGGGGGTTTAAGGCTGGGGATCGACTGCTCTGGTGAGGAGAAGAAGAGTTATGCTGTCCATTTGGGTTGAGACAAGTCAGCAAGGAAGAATTGAAATTTTTTTTGCTCCTGCCAAGGTCTCGGCCATGGTGTTTTCCGGCGGCTTGGTGGCTGGCCGGCCAGGCACTGGTTACCATCTTGTTCAGGTGGGTCATGGCTGGGGTTTAGTGCAGTCAATTGGCCATGGACATGTGTAAAGGAGTTTGATTTAAATGGAATGAGAGAAGGCTCATTTTGGCTTGGTTTGGTTCAACTCATGCATTTGGGCTAGGTTCACGATCCATGGCTTGACCTCGGGGCCGAGGGAGAATCATTTGGGGTCAGCCTGAATTGGGGTAGTGAAGTCCCCATCCTTGGTGAGGTGGCTAAGCATGGTATAGTGTGTGACATGCTTAAGGTAAAAAAGGTTTAAGGGAGGTTTAAGAAAGAACCCCCTCTTCTTGCCATAAATGGACTAATGTCAAGTCAAAGCCCTCATGGCTTCATGTGGCTTGAGAATGGCTTGTTCATGGCTTGCCTATGGCTTAGGATAAAGCTTGGTCAATTTCATAAAAATGGATTTTAAGGATTTTGGATATTTTGGTGGAAAGTTGGATGAAGCCTTATTTAGAATTATTTGATCATTGGATTAGTACTTAGGGATTATTTTAATTGAGTGAGGATGAGATGAGATTGTAGTGTGGGCTTTAGGATGGGTTTTGGCTTTTTTTTTTAAGAAATTTGGTAATGGTGGGCTTTTAAAATGGTTTAAGGGAATGGGCTTTTAGGTTAGAAAATGGGCTTTTGAAGAGAAAAATTTACAATGGGCCATGCCAAATAAATGTTTAGTTTTGTCTAAGGATTTATCATGATTGATTTGAAACAAGTTTGGAGTGGTTTGGGCTTGAATTGGGTTGGATTTGGGTTCATTTGGTAAAGGGGTTAATGTAGGTCAAATTGGGCTAACTTGGGCCAATGTTGGACTAGGGTTGAAATTAATGTAAAATTAATATTGGGAAATGTTTATGGGAGTGTTTCAAATAGGTTTCAACTTTTGTTGGGGTTGGATTTTGGGGTTTGGGTTTATTTGGGTTAAGTTTGGGTCTAGGTCAAAATTGGGCTTTTTGGTTTTGGGTTGAATTTGGGTGGGGTTTGGGTCCAAATTTTGGTCAAATTATGTTATTGTTTTGTTTGTGGGGATGTTAGGGAAGGTTTAGAAAATATTTGGGGTTAATTGGAGTTGAATTTGGCTAGTTTGGGCTAAGTTTGTGTCATGGGTCCAAATTGGGCTTTAAGGTCAAAAGTGAAATTGGATTCAAATGTCAATCAAATTGGGCTTGTATTTAGTCTAGATTGGTGTTGGGGATGTTGAATTGAAGTTTAGAATTGAATTGGACCAGAATTTGGGTCCATTGGGTAGGTTTGGTTTGACATTGGGTTCACTTTGGGTTAAAATGGGTCAAATTGGGGATTTTGACAAAAGTGGGGTAAATTGACAAAATTGGCCCATGGTGTAGTTGAACAAAATGCAATTGGGAATATTTGAGATTTTCTGGAATTTTCTGGGAATTTTCTGAATTTTTTGGATTTTTGGGTCAAGAGGGGCATTTTGGGTATTTAGAAGGTATTGGGGTATTTTTGGAATTTTTGGTATATTTGGCTATGGATTATCAATTTGAGTGATGTGGGAATGTTCAAGGTTAATTTTGGGAAATTTTTGGATGATTTGGAGAATTTTGGAAAATTTGGGTAATTTCAAGGGTTTCGGGTAGGCTAGGCGGGTCTGGGGTCCCGGGGGTCAAAAATTAAAAATTTGGAAAATTGGAGATTAAGTGAATGTAAGTGGAATGAAATCATTTTGGTTGAGCCATGAAGCCATATCAAGCCTATATGAGCCATGAGAGGATTCATTTGAGGCATTCACTATGTTGTTCCTAACCCTCTTAGCCAAGGGCTTAGGGGTTAAGGACCATCCATGTGAATCACCTGCATGAGTCAGGAGGTCAAGTTAGGTATAGGTGTGGTTTTAGGAAGTGTGTGAAAGTGTAGTGTATAAGTGTAGTGTAGTGTGTAAGTCAACCCTCACCAGACCAGGCCACCCAGAGCAGTCCTAAGGTCAAAGAGTCCTATAGGAACTCATCCTTTAAACTTCCACATTTGATTTTAATCCTCTAGGTGATTAGGGGTCTACAATCAAGTTCGTGGAGTTTGCAGGGAGTTAAGAAGTGGTTTGAATTTCTAGGTGGTGGGTCCCAATTCTAATCCTCTAGGATAGTCAAAGGAAAAGCCTAAGGCTAGATCCTAAGTACTAAAAAGAAGAAGAGAAGACCTCATCAAAAATGAGGTCAACAAATGGACCCCCAATAGGTGTGGTTTGCTAACCAAGCACACTGCGCGTATTTGCGTTGACAAACAAAACCAACACAGATGTCCAACACAGATGTCCAAGTGACAAACTTAGGACAAAGTAGAAGAATTTTCGCTGGGGAGTGTCAAGTATATCTCTGAGACTGAAGATTCCTGAACTCTCGCTGGGGAAAGGAAAAGGAGGTGAATCCCATATCACATGATCTGGGGAAATTTCGATTTAGCTTTCATTTTGTTTCGGTTTAAGTTTTGATGTGTGAGCTCAGATTTTAGTTTGAGTTCCAATTTAGATTGCAGTTTTGTTAAAATTAATTTGAAGAGATTTGAACTTGAAATGAAAATTGGAATTTTGTGGTTTTAGATGTAACATCTTCAACCTAAAAAATTTGAATTAATTGGATTGAAGCATTACAATGAGGAAAAAACTCAGAGCAATGCAGTATTGGATGTAAAATCCTTAACCTCAACAGCTTGATTTGGTGTGCTTCATTGCAATAGGGAGAGGACCTAAAGCAATGTAGTATCGGATGTAAAATCCTTAACCTCAAAAATTTGATTTTGATGTATTTCATTGCGATTAAGAAAGAATCCTAAAGCAATGCAATATCGGATGTAAAATCCTCAACCCCATGAATTTGATTTTGATGTATTTCATTGCGATAGGGAAAGAATCCTAAAGCAATGCAGTATCGGATGTAAAATCCTCAACCCCAAGAATTTGATTTTGATGTATTTCATTGCGATAGGAAAAGAACCTAAAGCAATGCATTCTCGGATGTAAAATCCTCAACCCCGAGAATTTGATTTTGATGTATTTCATTGCGATAGGAAAAAAACCTAAAGCAATGCAGTCTCAGATGTAAAATCCTCAACCCCAAGAATTTGATTTTGAAGTATTTCATTGCGATAGGGAAAGAACCTAAAGCAATGCAGTCTCGGATGTAAAATCCTCAACCCCAAGAATTTGATTTTGTTGTATTTCATTGCGATAGGGAAAGAACCTAAGCAATACAATCTCGGATGTAAAATCCTCAACCCCAAGAATTTGATTTTGATGTATTTCATTGCGATAGGGAAAGAACCTAAAGCAATGCAGTCTCGGATGTAAAATCCTCAACCCCAAGAATTTGATTTTGATGTATTTCATTGCGATAGGGAAAGAACCTAAAGCAATGCAGTCTCGGATGTAAAATCCTCAACCCCAAAAGATTGATTTTGGTGCATTTCATTGCGGTAGGGAAAGAATCCTAAAGCAATGCAGTATCAGATGTAAAATCCTCAACCCCAAAAGTTTAATTTTGGTGCATTTCATTGCGGTAGGGAAGGAATCCTAAAGCAATGCAGTATCGGATGTAAAATCCTCAACCCCAAGAATTTGATTTTGATGTATTTCATTGCGATAGGGAAAGAATCCTAAAGCAATGCAGTATCGGATGTAAAATCCTCAACACCAAGAATTTTATTTTGATGTATTTCATTGCAATAGGCAAAGAACCCTAAAGCAATGCAGTATCGGATGTAAAATCCTCAACCCCAAGAATTTGATTTTGATGTATTTCATTGCGATAGGGAAAGAACCCTAAAGCAATGCAGTATCGGATGTAAAATCCTCAACCCCAAGAATTTGATTTTGATGCATTTCATTGCGATAGGGAAAAAATCCTAAAGCAATGCAGTATCGGATGTAAAATCCTCAACCCCAAGAATTTGATTTTGAATGGTAATTGATTTTGCAAAGATTTGTAGTGTTGATTTGAAAAGTGTGGAATTTTGGTGTTTCAAGAATTTCATGAAAGTTGTAAAAGATTTTTGTTGAAAGAAATAGATTAGGAGGGAATATGTAGATGCTACATATCCCATTCAAACGAGTTGATCGAAAGTTCCTGGTTTGGAATGGATACAATTCCTCGCCATCAGATCCGAATCGAAAACCTCGTGGCTCCGTGTCAATGGAATCGACTGCTTCCATCCCAGACAAGGGAGAGAGAGTAGAACGGATTGGATTTCAGATTTGGAAGGTTGAGTTTGAATTTGATTGAGATTTGATTTGAGATCTGGAAGGTTGAATTTGATATTTTGATTTAAAATTTGTGTTCATTTTGTTTGTCCTTTAAAGATTCAAATTTGCTTTATCGTTCATTTAATGTTCATGCGAATTCGGAGTTCATCATTTTTTTTAGATTTTTAAGGAAAGTTTTCTTTTATTCTTTTTGTTTCTTTTCTGTTCTTTGTTCGAAGTTCATTTGACTTTAATGGCATTTCCCAGTCAACTTGCACAAAAGAGGTGAAGGCCAAAAATGTGACATGGTCACTTTCATTCTAATCATGTTGAATATACATCATACAACTCAATCTGGAATACATCTCATACAATCCATGTAGACTCAAAACGGACTATGTATGATCTTCGTTGATCCTTCCAAAAAGGCATCTGTCAAAAAATCCATGTCTGAATAGTGAGGTACATGGTCAATAACATCACCTTCCAAGCCATCCTTGGCAATGATGTCGTATGGATGTACGTTGGAGGTGTGATATTTTCCATGTAACTCACAGCTCGTAAGGCCAAAGGCTTTCTAGCTCTGGGTCTGGCTGGAAGTGGTAAGGTGCTTTCCTGTCATCCATCCTTATGAAAGTAACTGAGATCTGCTTCATTGGTACTTCCGGTATGCAATGTTTAGCGACATCTGCTCCGTTGCCCTTTTGTATCATGACGGAACCTACCGGCAATGGTATCTTTACTGGCCCTCAGAACTCACCTGGGCCTGCTATCCGGAGGTCAGATCTGAACATGATATTACACTCGTTCAGAAAAGAAACCGTGCAGTAAAGGTCCGACAAAGTCATGGTGATATATGTGCGGGGGTATGCAATCACCCTTCTTGTAAATGTTAATGATGCAACCGTTAGGTATGCAATCCGCCGGCAGTACCCTCCATGTTATCATTCTCTTTACCATCCTTTTGATGACTAATGGCATTGGATCCACTCGGCCATGACGGAGTATCTCCGGTGGGTTTCCCTTCATGTCTTCTGCGAAGTTGTAGCAGCATCCACATTGTATTGTAATTCTTCCATTCCCTGGCATCCATCTCCGGGGTTCCGAGTAAGTGTTTTCTCTTAGGTGGCCTGCTCTACCCATTCTTTTCAAATCCCGGATGCAGTCCACGATTTGTTGTTGTTCGTATTCTGAGAACACGTCTGTATGTAGCTCTAGGCCTTCTAGTATATTGATCCTCCTCGCCTCGATTCTCTCAAAGTATTCAAAAGTTTTCTTCTCGACATTCTGCATTCTTTCTAGCTCGTATTCTGGAATGATCTGCAAATGGCGAGGCCTAGTGACGTACTGTGGAATATATGGCTCAATCCCTTCGTGTTCTCTTGCGTACCTCGGCTCCTCAAGGATGGTCTCCGTCGGGACATCCTCCGGGGTTGCTTCTGCAATAAGGTTATGCATTACTGGTGGCTTTATCTGGTGGTGTGGTAGCCTTCCTTCTTCTGATATTCTCGAGATTTCCCTGGTTTCCTCTGTTATCCTCGGAGCTGGCCTCCTTTCTTCAGGTTCCTGGCGAACCGGTATCCTTGAAGTATATTTACTGGTAGTAGCGACTGTCTCATCTCGCTGGTCCGCTGCTAGTTTAGTTAACATCTTGCGGATACGATGATTTTTATTTCTTCGCTGAGTTGCTGTGAGAGTAGCTCTTCGTAACTCTTGAATTTCTGTGGGCGCGGCGCTGACAAGCCTGCCCTCTGCTGTAGCGACTACAGACTTGATTCTCTTGTCCTCTTCAGTGTTCGTTTTTCTTTTCTTGCTGCTGGGTTGGTGGCTTGGGCTACCCACTTTCATTATTGTCTGACTGGGCAATTCCTCTCAGTCAATTGGGACACAGTCACCTTCCTCGTATTGCAGACCTGCTGGTGCGAAGTCTGAGTCAATCTCTATTACCGCTCCATCTTTCACCCTCTTTTCGTCGAGTGCAAGGCTTACGCCATTTCTAAAGTTTAGGACCAACTGCCCGTTCGACATTTCCCTACGAAAAGACAAGGAAAAGGATCAGGGGCTGTACTAAGAACAAGAACATTAAGAAAATGTTTATTAGATACAGAGTTTTTTTTATTACTTTTGTATTTTTAAATTCAACAGGAATGAAGTGGGAAAAGATCGAGAAATAGATTTTGATTTGGAAGATAGAACAAGGAAAACCTTATTATCATGATTTTATTTATTTTAGCACATTTTTTATTATTTTTGGGTTCGGACCCAGTCATAAGTAATTACTTCACCAGTGCTTCTAGGGAGGAAAAATCCATTCCTTCGAAACATCAGGTAGCGTAATACTTTTTCAAGTATCGTCCGTTGATCGGAAGCATATGTAGTTCTCCTTGGCAATTCACTAGCTGGTAGGAGCCTCCTGAGTAGACTGCCTCAACCAGAAACGGCCCTTCCCAAGTGGGTTCAAATTTTCCTCCTATCTTGCGGTGTGCAAGGATAGGTCTCATGAGAACGAGAACTAAGTCACCAACTTCGATGGTTCTCGGGCGGACCCGGCTCGTCATGGGCTTGAACCATCTTAGCTTGGTATAGTTCTAAATTCCGTCGCTGCTGCGAGTCTTTTCCCTTCCGAGCTTTCCATCCTCTAGTCGTAATTTGGCGTTCTCTTCTGTCGTAATTTTGTTTGCAAATGCAATTCCGAGTGAAGGAAGCCGGACCTCTAAGGGTAACACCGCCTCGGACCCATACACCGCAGCGTAAGGTGCAGCTTCGAGTAGGAGTTCGAAGGTTGTCCGTAGGCCCATAAGGCTTCTAAAAACTTCTCGTGCCAATTTCTCTTATTATCATCCAAAATTTTCTTTAAAATTTGAACGAGAGTTTTATTAAAAGCCTCACTAGTGCCGTTTGCTCTTGGGTAGTAAATTGTTGAATACCGCCAGCCGATTCCGTGTCTCCCGACAAAATTGTTGATTTGCGTACTTTTGAATGCCGACCCATTATCCGAGATGATCTCGCGCGGCACTCCGAATGGGTAGACAACTCGGTTCTCGAAAAACCGTAGCACGTGGTGTGCTTTCACTTCTCCGAGTGGAACCGCCTCGCCCACTTGGAAAAGTAATCAGTAGCCGCAAGAATGAAGCGATGTCCTTTCGAAGATGCCGGTTCTATTGGACCCACTATATTTGTGCCCCAATATTCAAATGGCCACGACGCAATTGTCTGGATGTAGCACATTTGGAGGTTGGTGTAGAACCACTCCGTGCACTTGGCATTGGTGACGCTCTCTGGCGATTTTCATGCAGTCGGTCATCATCGAGGGCCGATAGTACCCTAGTCTTTTAATTTTCATTTTCATCTTCGGACCCGACCGGTGAGCGCCACGGAGTCCTCGAATGCACCCTTTTAACAATTTCACGGGCCTCGGACCCGCTTAGGCATCTTAACCACATTTGATCGAAAGACCTTCCGTATAACGTGTAATTTATTAATGTGTAGTGACGTAGTTCTTTTCGATCCGATGGGCTAACGACCTATCGTTTGGTAGTTTTCCCGTTTGCGTGTGTAGTTCATTAATGGCCGTCGCCAATCTTTTGTGTTTTCTCGTCACCGTTGCAACCGATTCTTCTTCTTTTCCGATTTGTGTATTGTGTCTATGTCGAGCCGTGATAGGACCCGACGTCCGTGAACCGACACTTCTATCGATTTATCTTGCAAGCGTGCAAATTCTTTTGCGAGGCGGGCTAATGCATCTCGCTAAAGCGTTTTCTTCTGGGGAATTTTATAGATCGTTACATTCAGAATCTGTTCCAACAACTGTATGGCATACTGGAAGTATTGCTCGAGTCTTGGATTTAAAATTTTGTACTGTCCAGCGATCTGTTGAATGATTAACTGCGAATCCCAGTATATGTTGATGTTTGTTATCCCCATTTAAATAGTTAATTCCATTCCTGTTGTGAGGGCTTCGTATTCTGCTTTGGTGTTTGTACATGGCTCTGTTAAGTGGTAGGAGTATCTTAACATCCCCCGCTCCGGTGTTATAAAGATTAGTCTGATTCCTGCCTTATCGGGCACTATCACTTGCGATTCTTCGTCTTTGTGTGCTAAAGATGCTCCGTCGAAATATAATTCCCAACGTCGATCATCAGGGTTTTCTAGGCTCATTATTTGTTCATCTGGCAAGTCATCATTGAGAGGAGATTCTGCCGGCAAAGGGTGTGCTGCGAGGAAGTTTGCTAGGACTTGTCCCTTTACGGCACGAAGAGGCACGAAAGTTATATCGAATTGCAATAATATCATTGATCACCTGGCAAGTCTGCCAGAAAGCGTTGGATGGGTCATCAAGTATCGCAATGGATTAAATTTCGAGATCAGGTTGACCTTATAAGAAAGCTTGTAGTGCCTGAGCTTTTGAGCGGCGAAGATCAGGGCCAAACAGTGCTTTTCAATTGAAGGATACTTTATTTCCATCGGAAGTAAACGACAGCTTAGGTAGTAAAGAGCATTTTCTTTACCCTCATCATTGACCTGGGCTAACAGGGCTCCGAGAGAGTCATCTAAGGCCGCGGTATAAAGTATCAACGGTCTACCTGAGACTTGGGCTGCTAAGACAGGAGGTGTCATTACATATTGTTTAATGTCCTCGAAGGCCCTTTGGCATTTCTCTTCCTAAATAAATTTGGCGTCCTTTTTAACTAATGCCGAGAAAGGCTGATACATACCTGACAAGTTTGAGATAAAGCGTCGAAGATATGCCAACTTCCCTTGAAAAGATCGTAGTTGTTTTAAGGTTCTGGGAGGCGGCATTTCTAAGATAGCTTTAATCTTTTCCGGGTCGATTTCAATTCCACGATGTCGGACAACGAATCCTAAGAACTTCCCGGAGGTGATATCGAAGGTGCATTTAAGGGATTCATCTTAAGGTTAAATTGTCTTAATCATTCGAAAACAATTCTCAAATCATACAGGTGGTTTTCCTTTACTTTGCTTTTGATGACCACATCATCCACGTAGCATTCGATTTGATTATGGATGAGATCATCAAAAATTCTTGTCATCGCTCTCGGTAGGTTGCTCCTGCGTTCTTCGATCCAAATGGCATCATCGTGTAGCAATATACTCCGATCAGCCGTTCTAAATGTTGTAAGTTTTTCATCTTCTCGGAGCCATTTTTATCTCGGTTGTATCCTCGAAGATCCATCCATGAATGAGAATATTTCATGTTTTGAAGCAATGTCGATCATTAATTCTGGGATCGGTAGAGGGAATTCATCTTTTGGACATGCCTTGTTTAAATCTATGAAATCCACACAAATTCTGATCTGACCATTCTTCTTCCTGACTGGTACCACATTAGCTAACTAAGTCGGGTATTGTTCTTCACGGACAAATTTAGCTTCTATTAGCTTTTTAACTTCAGCTATGACTTGCTGTTCAATTTCTAGACGCATTCTTCTGGAACCTTGTCTGACTGGAGTAGAAGTAGGATCCACTCCTAGCTTATGGACCGCAACCTCCGGAGCTAATCCCGGCATCTCATCGTAGCTCCAAGCGAAATAGTCTTTAAATTCCACTAATAACTTGATTATTTCTTCGCAGTCTTCTTTATTGAGTAAGGAGCTAACAAAGGTAGGTCTAGGCTCTTCGCTAGTACCTAAGTTAACTTCCGTTAACTCATCTATTGTAGATTTAATCTCTTCTTCGAACTCTGGTGAAGCATTTCCAATTTGTAAATATTCAAGTTCTTCTGTAGCTTCCATGTAGTTTTCATTAGACTCGCAAGTGACAACCAAGCAAAATTCAGTATCGTCAACTGATCCTACTGTGCCGAATCCGAGACCATGCCTTGAATTGGGTGGACGATCGGAGTTATTCCATAATTTTTCAAAATTTTGTGATTGACCTTTTGTCCATTGTCGAAGTAAGAAACCACGCCGAATTAAATTTTGAACACAGGGGGAGTACCACTCAAAAGGCAATTCCATTAATTCTGATGAAGTAGCATCTTCAAATTGTACATTATTTTCAGCTTTGGAGGAAGAAGCACCACTGGTAGAATTTGATGGGCTTTCGCACCGCCGCTACGTACCTCTTTCGACCACCATACCCTCGATCTTATTAGAATGGATCGGGGTTAGGGTCATAGTATGTACATAGTGGTTAATCTTCTCGTACATCGCTTTATATTCCTCATTCTTTTCATCTTCGAGAGAGATCCTGAATTACAGCTTCTTCCGACTTATTGTCGTTGCTTCTTACTTGATTTCTTTTTCTTCTTCAGAACTGTCTTCCCAATCAACATTGATGGTTGGTTTCCTCTGTCCAACTGTCCTAACTTCTCTGCCACGACCTTGTCCCCGACCTCGACCTCGGATGCGAGTTGTGGAGAAACCTTCACCATCTCGCTGTAAGGGAGTGGTGAGTGACCGTCGGACTAGAACTTCGTGTTCTTCGTCGTCCCAAACTTCCTTTTCTTCATTCGTTATGGTATCTCTAGAGAAGATTGTTTTCTTCGGAGGTGCGTAATAAGCTGCATCTTCATGGATTCCAATTTCATGTATGGAGAATGGTTGTAAGTCACCTTTGATGCACTGTTCCACTCCATCGTAGTATTTGATGCACTGATGTAGAGATGATGGTACCATCCGATTTTCATGTATCCATGGTCGGCCCAAGAGAGCGTTGAATGACGTTTCCGAATCAATTATGTGAAATTTCGTGGTTGTCTTTGCTAAGTCACCGGTCTTCATTAGCAAGTGTTATTGATCCGAGGGCTCTTTCTCCTTTCCGGTCGAATCCTCTTAATAACATTTTGTCCGCTTCGAGCTCGCAAGCATCAATTTCCAAGTATGCTAGCGTTCGAAGATTCATTATATTAATTGATGCTCCCGGATCCACCAATACTCCGGAGAGTGTAAACTTCCCAATCAGTAATCGAAATGTACAACGATCGGCTGTGGTCCGTCGTCCCAAGTAGTAGGTCATTGTCCGTGAAGGTAACACCTCGTCGTTCCTTTAACGAGCAAACCTCATCTAAGGAATCTCCGGTCATTTGAGCTAAGAAAATTTCTGGATCAAGTAAGGCCTTGAACAGAGCTTCTCTCATCTCCTTAGATAAGATGAGAGCGTCGTAGATGCTCAGTTTGGCTGGTAGTTTCCTATGACGGGCTAGCACGTTGTAGTCCACTTTATTTTCATGTGTCTAGGTTTCTTCCCGAATGGGTATTTCATCTGTCGGGTTTAGTTCTTCCTGAACAACCACCTGCTTTCCTTTGTCCTTTGGACCCATTCTCGGAGGTAGAACTCTTCCACTTCTTAACTCGACTTCGTTATTTCTTCCGAATCCGGTATCGAGTTTGTCGATGTCTCCTTCGAATCGAATGACGCTTCTTTGGATTAGCTTCGGAGTCCGAAGGCTCTAACTCTATTGTGACCGGAGCTCCTCGAAACTCGCAAATAGATTCGTTGCTTGTTGAACTCTCGTAGCCTCCTTGGTGGATGTCTTCTTCGTCATTATGATCGTCGAGATCGTGTATGATTTGAGAATTGTTATTTGTATCGGAATCGACGTCCGGATTAGGTTGGTTGTCGCTAGTTACGTAATCGTTAGAAACAGTCAAAACGTAGCCAACGCCATAACCCTTATCATTACAAGATCCCACCGAAGTGAGCAGATAATCATACAGAGTCAGAGGTTCGAGGGATTTCTCCCCCGAATCAGAAACAACTATCCTAGGATAAGCAGCCCCTAGTCTAGCCTTAAGAACCTTGGTTTTCTCTTCTTCATCAATTTTCTTCTTTTCTTCAATCGTCTCTTGGTGAGGTGGTTCTTCTATCGCAAGTGATAGTGCCGACTTGACAGGTTTCGAACTCTGAATTGAGGCTGGCACCGAAGTGGTTTGGATGCGATCCAAAATCTTCTTCGAAGACTTTGTCAAAGCGGTAGTCCATCCATCATCAGTCGCATAGGGATCTATCGGGATAATGAGATCCGTTGAGATAACATTGACGGAACCTCCTTTCTGGGGTTCCTTCATGTATTCCTTCGGGATCGTTATGTTCTCTTTTTGAAGATTGTCGTTGAGCCAACTTTTGAAGGTAATACAATCTTCTATCTTGTGCCCAAGCATCCGGTGGTAAGGGCAAAAGTTGGGATCACCTTTCTTGTTGACTTCTTCTGGTCTCTTAGGCTCTGGCAATTAGAAATCTGGAGTCTTCATCAGACTGCGGAACATTTTTGGCACTGCCTCATTCTTGAATGGATACTCCCTGCTCAGAAGCTCCCTTAACGTACGTTGTGGACGAGGCGGTTGTTCATACCGTCGAGATGACCGATAGCTCGGGTCGGGGTTGCCGATAATTCCGTTGAGGTTGCCGCGGCCGTTTTGACGCGTATTTGTATCGGTCGCTCGCCTTTATCGATCGTCGCGACGATCCTAGACTTCTTTTCAAAAGTCTTCACGGGCTTCTGTTTGTTTGTTTTGTCGGTGAAACTTAATTGCTTCGCCTCCTCTTGCAAGCTTCCGGCCTTGCTTAACAACTTCTTGAAAGTCTTAATAGTAAATCCCTTGAGGAGAAGTGCTATCGGGCCATAAATGCTCTTAAGTAAAATGTCGACTGCATGCTGTTCTTGTAGCTGTGGCTCACACTTCATACTTAGATTCCTCCATCGAAGTATGTAGTCCACCAAAGTTTCGTTCGGCTTCGCTTCTCTACCACTAAATCACCTATAGTGATGTGGTGCCGAGCTCCGACAAATAGCTTCGATGAAGAGGTTCTCTAATTCCGAAAATGTCTTCACCGAACCGTTTGGTAATTCCGCATACCAATGAAAGGCGATCCTCGACGAGCCGCCGACAAATTGTCGGAAGAGTAAAGCATCACTTCCGCCGCATTGCAACAACCGGCACGAAAATGTGCAACATGCCGCCGAGGGTTTCGGTTCCATCAAAGGTCTTGAACAGAGGTGGTAGAAAGCCTTTCTGGATATCGGATGATGTCAAATTCTTCGGGTAAGGTCTACCCGTCCGAATGGATGTCCCGCTCTTTGATTGTGCCAAGGCTTCTCGCACCTACTGTTCCACCATGCTCTTGATATCCTTTTCCGGAATCATGTTCTGGGTAGAATCCTTCTTTGGCTGATCGTCTCCGTTAACGGATGTAATCTCTTTTCCTCCGTCCGTAATATGAATAACTTCTAGAGGCGTTTCTCTTGGGGTCGAGCCCGACTCGAAGAGCGGCTAAGGCCGCAGCCATCTCTTCCATCCTTTTTGCCAATCGAGAGATTGTATCATCTTTTTCTCGAATTTGTGCTCTTAATGCTTCCAGCTCATCTCTTTCCGCAAACTGCCGGAGCACCTCGTGAAGCCGACGATGCTCGTGTTTCAACCATGTTAATTTCTCGCATATTCATCATCCATGAACTCGACGAGTCGACTTCATCTCCGAATTTTTCTTCTCTTTCTCGCTAATCGCCGAATATCGGCTCTTAGCTTTTCCATAGCGTCTTCCAATGGTCTTTTCGTGCGGTTTCGCAGCTTATCATGCAATGGCCGTCGAGTTTCCTTTGGGAGTCCCCTTCATTGCAGTGGCGCTCTCTTCGGACTCAAGTCTCCTGACGAGACTTTCCTTTTCAGGTTGTCATTGTTTCGGTCTTAATTGGCCGGTAGTAGGACGCCATACCATCTTTCTAGCAGTAGAAGGCCTATGACCGGATGGTCCGTCTACCGAATGCCGGAAGGTGGTATCCTCCCCGATCCGTAAACCTGAAACAACAACAGGTGGACTAGCCTTCATCTTCTTACTCGGCTTTTCTGTGGCGGTAACGGGCTCTACTCGCGGCCCAAGACGGGACTTTGCTGGCACCCGCCCTATTCTTCTTAAAATCTCTGATACAGGACATTTCTCTTTCTTTGCTAACTTCTCTATCACAGTCTGTAGTCGGGCAAATGGTGTAATCCTAGCCCTTTTCTTTCGGCTGTTGCTATAGTATGCGGGTCGAGGTAATGTAGAAGCAATTCTGCGGACATTTTCCTCGTCAACTGCGGCAGAAAGGGGATGGAATCTACTTCCTTCCAAAAGCGGTGTATACTCAGGCAATGATATGTACTCAGGTAGTGGTGTGTACTCAGGGATTTCTTTTAAGAAAGAGACTTCAGCAGCTCTGGCCTTCCTGGCAATCTTCCTACCTCTGTTTCTTCTCTGAGTCCGTGTTAGGGGTGGAACCCTCGAGCTGGACCCAATTTCAAAATAGAAGGTCTTGCACGGAAATCTGTACCCTCCACGGTAACATGCTCGTTACAAATTTAAACTTCCTTCCCCTTCGGCTCAAGGAAGCCGGGGTAGGTGCGAGAGACGACTAGACACGTGGGGGTAGAGATAACGGTCCTCCTATGGACAGTAGTATTCCTCTCAGCTGGAACCCTTTGCGTGGGAGGGAACTCTTGAGTCGACTTAAGGTTAAACTCGATCAAAGGTCTTTCGCCTTTAGATACTTTGTCCGTCAGCTGAGAAAAGGGTAACGTCGCTGATCTCGACATTCGTGTTCTCGAATCCTTGTCCAAACCGGATGATCCCATTGTCTGGCAGACTCATCCTTGTAAACAGCCGAAGTCCAATCCATTGGTGAAGGAGAAAATCAGCTTTGGGGCAAACATCTTCTGCAAGGTAGATTCTGATTGTCAGTCCCAAGTTATGCCTCTTCTCATCAGGACGAAAAGAAAGGAATTGAAAAGAGTCCGAACACATTCTTTTTCATGTATTTATAAAAAAGGTGTTATTTATTAAAAGTGTCATTCATTAGAGGGTTTGTTTATTAGGAACAGAATGTTCAAAGGTGTAGAGAAGGTAAGGAATCCGATTCAGAGTTGGAAAGGAAAAGAAAGTCTTATGCAAGACTTCTCGACTCGAAGGACCGCTCCTAAACTAACACCTATTGGGGGTCCATCCCACCTCAGAAAAGAGGCAAAAGGATCTCAAAACCTCTCTGTTATGGGGTGTCTAAACAGTGGCTCCTAAATCCGAGAGAATGTTGGCTATACTCGTTCAAGGTAGAAATGAACATAGTATTCCAACGGAAAGAAGGGTAGTTTGATCCACAAGGGACATTGATACACTACCGATTTTTGAAAGCAGAACTATCTGATTAAAATGGAGAGAGGAATTGTTCCCCAGCGGAGTCGCTAGAAATTGTCGGCATATTCTTATGTTTGTGTGTTGTATTTTAAAAAGGGGTCGCCTAACAGAAATTGTCGGCGAATTTTAGGTTTTAAATTTAATTTAAATATATATATATTACTTGGAAAGTAGTTTTTGATTTTGAAAATAATTTTAAAAGTGAAAATTTTAAGATATGAAATTAAACTGATCTCACATCCCAAATAGTTTATATAAACGAGCGCCGCACCACAAACCGTGTATCTATCCCGAAGAATAGACACACTGCTTGATGATGGGGCTCGATTAAATAAACTAAAAGATTTGTGACATCCGTTTGGTCTACGAACCAAGTTTATAAGCCGACAAGTTCCCCTGCTTAATATAAATGAATTAAGCAGGATTTATATTACCTGGGTTTTTAAAATTCCCTATAAGGGCAAGCCCCTATAGTTAATTACATCTTAAGTGATGGGAATCACCTAAGAAAACTCTCGATAATAATCAGTAGTTCTGCTCTCAAGAATTTCAAAGTTTAAGTTTTCAAGGGATTGAATTTTGGAATTTCAATAGGGAATGGATCAAATTTGGAACATTTTATTTTGCGAATTCAAAGGAAGTAAGGTAGGAGAAATCACATATTCGAAGCAAACTTTGGTAATTTCCCGACTATCCTATTGTTTGGCTTGAGTTTAGGAAAGCCCTAATGTTTATTTAATATTTTGATCTTGCAAATTTTAATTAATTAGGACTTATATTCGTATGATGCGATCACACAAATAGTCTGGAAGGCGTGAGGTTTTATATCGTATCAAACGACTACCTCGGAACCCTGAGACCGGTTAGGGCTTAATTTGCAATGCAAATGCCTAACAAAAGATTGAGGATTTATGTTGCACTAAGAAAACTACCTCGAAGTCCTATGGTTTAATTATTTAATTCTAAGAAAGTTTTGCTGAAGTAGACTCAGGTTTTGCTGATGACAATGGCCGTGCTGCCCACCATGCTCCGAGCTCCTTGTTGTTGCAGAGGTTTCCTTTTTAAAAGTCATAAATCAGCAGATGAGAGAAATGTTCTGGTTTTAGAAAAGGTCTTAGTTTCCAAGTGTTTTTATGTTTTAATTAAAACAAATCTTAAAGTTGATTATAACAACACTGGTTAAGATCCCACGGTTCCATCCTTCCGGCATCGTTATTTTTATCGATTCACTTAGTCCGTATGAATTTGCTAAACTCAACCGAATGAGTTCCACACTTTCATTTAGATTGTGGGAAATCCCGTTAGCAACACGTAGGTTACATCATCCGAGGTATTCCCGATCATCCAACAAGACGTTTTAATTTAGTTGTAGTTGTAGTTTTGTTGTTCTGTTTGTGATTAAATTTTGAGTTGTTCTATATTTTGAAATGTTGTGGCGGTGAATTTTACCTTGTAATGACTTTTAATTTAGTTTTGGTTTCAATTTTAGGGACTATCCTAAAGGTGTGGGTTTTCATGCAACAATTGTTTATCATGCAAGAAAAGTAAAGTGCAATGCGATTAAGTAAATTTCAATAAAATAAAAGCGTACCTGAAGGGTCTTCCCGTCATCCCAAGCAGCACTTAAACACGATTTAGAATATTTAAGCATTTAAAGCAAGTTCCTAAGTAAAGCTAAGGGAAGGGTTATGATTTTCTACCAAGTTCCTAATCCTATAGCTAGTCATCTCCTATGACGTCTAGGTTCTTTGTGTTTTGTTTTAAGGATGATTTTCTTCATCAAAGAACAATTAAGTTCAATTGTTCTTATAAATATCCTATCATATTGAGGAAGTGCTTAAGACGAGTCTTAAACATCTTTTCAATACCTCTTGGATTGTTTTAAGTATAAGAGAATTTAATTATACAAATGAATTAATCATCCAGGAGTTCAACTTTTGTTATCTTACTCAGTGAACTAGGACATTTGAATATCATATGAGTGAAGTAACACTTCACTTAATACTCCGTTTAGGAGTTATGACAACAAGAGCTTTTGAGGGCAAATTAATGTTCAAGTGATTTATGATTTAATTTAGTTTTAATTAAGGGGTTTAAGTTTAGAATAGTGTTCAAGTTGTTTTAGATTTATTTTTGAATTCTTTATGTCTTAGGTGATGTTATTTTTAATTCAATTTAATTTGATTTAATTTTAGTTTAATTTAATTTGGTTTAGTTTTAATTTTAATCTAATTTATTTAATTTAATTTAATTTTAATTTTATTTTAACTTGATTTTATTTTTTATTTAATTTAATTTAATTTAGCATGCTTTAATTTAATTTAATTTAATGTGATTTAATTTAATTTAATTTAATTTAATTTAATTTAATTTAAATTAATTTAAACTTTAATTTAATTTAATTTAATTTAATTTAAACTTTAATTTAATTTAATTTTAATTTAATTTTATTTTAGATTTTAATTTAATTTAAATTTAAATTTAATTTTATTTTTAATTTTCATTTAACATTGTATTTTTTATGTTTTAAAGATGATTTAATTTTAATTGTTAAAGTATTAATTTAATTGAAATTTTAAAAGGATTTAACTTAAATAATTTAACTTTAATTTAATTTAATGATTAAGTCTTTTAGCATTTTAAATCTTGAATTTGGATTATCATTTTAATTAGGAATTAAATATTATTGAGGTGATTAATTTAGGGATTCTTAAATTAAAGAACAAATCTCTTCCTAATAATATCCCTATTTTAATAACTCCAATTTTTATTATTCTTCCAAATTTAATTAAGGTTTATTTTAATTATTTTTAAATTATTTGGTAGGTTTCTACCCTTTAATTATTTAAATTTCAAACATCCAAATCAGATTAGGATCAAATACTTTACTCTTTCATTTTAATTAAACCTAAAATTTTTAATTGTAGGTTAAAATTTTAATTACCATTTTGCCCTTTAAACTTACTAATTCCATAACTCAATTTATTTAATTTAATTTAATTTAATTTAATTTAATTTAATGTGATTTAATTTAATTTAAACTTTAATTAAATTTAATTTAATTTAATTTAAACTTTAATTTAATTTAATTTAATTTAATTTAAACTTTAATTTAATTAAATTTTAATTTAATTTTATTTTAGATTTTAATTTAATTTAATTTTTTATGTTTTAAAGATGATTTAATTTTAATTGTTAAAGTATTAATTTAATTGAAATTTTAAAAGGATTTAACTTAAATAATTTAACTTTAATTTAATTTAATGATTAAGTCTTTTAAAATTTTAAATCTTGAATTTGGATTATCATTTTAATTAGGAATTAAATATTATTGAGGTGATTAATTTAGGGATTCTTAAATTAAAGAACAAATCTATTCCTAATAATATTCCTTTTTTAATAACTCCAATTTTTATTATTCTTCCAAATTTAATTAATTATTTAATTAAGGTTTATTTTAATTATTTTTAAATTATTTGGTAGGTTTCTACCCTTTAATTATTTAAATTTCAAACATCCAAATCAGATTAGGATCAAATACTTTACTCTTTCATTTTAATTAAACCTAAAATTTTTAATTGTAGGTTAAAATTTTAATTACCATTTTGCCCTTTAAACTTACTAATTCCATAACTCACTAAATTGAGCTTAAATGAATTTGAAATTTTTATGTGACTTCACTCATATGTTAATCAAGACATTAGAGGAGAAAATGTGATTTTTCTGTATTTAATTTGTTTATGTAATTATTTTTGGTGGAAAATAGGGATTTTCAAGGAAAATTTAATAATATGAGCAAGGGAAAGTTTTTGTCCTTAAGAAAATTATGGGACATTCCTAATGACCAGAGGACCACTTGGACTAATTTTGGTGATTTTTTGAATTACTTGCTTTTTTTTATAATTATTTTGAGTTCTGGAGTATTAATTAATTTAAAAATAAAATAAAGGTTGAAAAATGAATTTTATATTTTTTAAAAATCTCTATGATATCAAGGAAATCAGAGAACCAATTCTAACATTTTTTTTTATTTTTCTTTGATTTATTAGAATTATTTTATTGGAAATGCTAGAAAATACATTTTTTTTAATTTTAAAATTACCTTAGGGCTTTAAAATTTAATATCTCATCATAGAGACTTAAGAAAAATATGGGGTTTGCTCCTAAGTGATTAAAATTCAAAATGTGACATTTTGGTGAATTTTATTATTTTTGTGATTTTTATTATTTTTTTAATTATTAAAATATTAAAATAATGCAAAAAATTAACTTTTTTAGAAAATTACAGTTTTAATTTTCTTAAATTTCCCTGATATCCGAGAGGCTCCAAAACCAATTTGGTGAATTTTTTAGAAGTATTTTAAATGTTATGAATTTTTTAAGTTTAATTTTGGGTAAATGGCTTAATCAACCCATTTGATAGGGCTAACCAAGTCCAATCGACTTCAAACTTTTATGGTGGGTTCCTCTGATCCTAAAGGTCAGTGGAGAATTGATTTCAAGTCAATTTAATGTATGATTACCTCTAATTAATTAAAGCTCCATTTTGGGTGTTTAAGCCAATTAAGGTTATTACAAGTGAGTTAACTCAAAAACTATTTTCCCTAGGGTCCTCTGGTCATAAGAAACATCACCAAATTTTCCTAGAATTTATTTCACAACATGCTAATTATTGAATTAAAATGCTCAGAATTGTGACCTAGAATTGAAAAATCAATAACTCTTCATAGGGGTGGCCTCTGACTTTGGAAAATTCAGGGAATGTTCCCAAATCCAGAGTCTTCAAAAGCCCTATGGTCTCATGCCATGGTGAATTGTATACATGCATGGAGAATTGAAATAGTTCAGAGAGTAAATAAATAATTAAAATTAAAATACTTGATGAAATTACATGATTTCTTTTCCACATTATTTTCCTCTGTTCACTGAGCAAGAGGGTATTTTTATTTTATTTTTCTGATTTTCCTACACAAAGTTATGAATTTTTGAAGTTTAGGGAATTAAATAAATCAAAAAATACCCTAATTTCCTACTTATCCACGTGGCGCCACGCCATCCTCGGCAGCTCCGAAAGGCCACACATTGTCTTCTGATTCGGCGCCGCCATCCGACTCAGCGCTCTAGGGGCCCGCGGTTCATGCACCATCGCACTGTCCGGCTCGATCCAGACCTTCCTCTCGATACACGCTCGATCCGACGGCTCCCAGTCATCGTCTACGACTGGTGTGCACCCGTGACCGTCAACCTTCTAACCCTAATTTCTCACTCGATTCTCAATGGATTTTCAAGTTCTTATGCTCTATGGATTCGTCTTGAGGAGACGAACACATCCATACGGTAAACATGTATTGAAATTTACTCAAATTAAATAGAGAATCTCTGTAAGCTCGGGAAGAAGAGTGAGTCCATACCTTTGCTCAAAGAAATGAAGCTTCGATCTGAGAGTTGTGTCACCTTCGATTGGGTCCAAGCAAGCTCCAGATGATGTCCCTTGGGCTGGTGAATTGTCCAGGTATGATTTCGACCACAACCGATTACAAATCTTGGAGTTTGGAACAGATAGGTGGCCTGGAGAGGGGGCTTTCACTGGGAAACTCCTTCTCTTGACCTTGTGCAGGTGTGGGTGAGTTTAATTTGAATTTGGTGGAGAATTGGGAGATGTCTTATTCTTGGGTGGAATTTCGCCGAGAAATCGGGCTCTGTTGGTGGGGATTAGTGGCAAATTGTCTCTCGGGGATCAACTCGCTCTAAGTGTGGAGAGTGATCCGGAGCAATTTTGGTAGGGTTTCAGTAGGTTCGGTTCGAAGACCTCCCATGGGCGAGAGGAGGTGGTGTTTAAATAGAGAGGGCGGAGGGCCTCCTGTGGGGGTTTAAGGCCGGGGATCGACCTGCTCGGTGAGGAGAAGAAGAGCTATGCCGTCCATTCGGGTCGAGACAAGTCAGCAAGGGAGAATTGAATTTTTTTTTGCTCCTCCCAAGGTCTCGGCCATGGTGTTTTCCCGCGTCTGCCTGGTGGTCGGTCGGCCAAGCACTGGTCACCATCTTGTTCGTGTGGGTCGTGGCTGGGGTTTAGTGCAATCAATCGGCCATGGACATGTGTAAAGGAGTTCGATTTAAATGGAATGGGAGAAGGCTCATTTTGGCTTGGTTTGGTTCAACTCATGCATTTGGGTTAGGTTCACCATCCAAGGCTTGACCTTAGGCCGAGGGAGAATTATTTGGGTCGACTCGAATTGGGGTAGTGAAGTCCCCATCCATGGTGAGGTGGCTAAGCATGATATAGTGTGTGACATGCTTAAGGTAAAAAAGGTTTAAGGGAGGTTTAAGAAAGAACCCCCTCTTCTTTCCATAAATGGACTAATGTCAAGTCAAAGCCCTCATGGCTTCATGTGGCTTGAGAATGGCTTGTTCATGGCTTGCCTATGGCTTAGGATAAAGCTTGGTCAATTTCATAAAATTTTTTTTTAAGGATTTTGGATATCTTGGTGGAAAGTTGGATGAAGCTTTATTTAGAATTATTTGTTCATTGGATTAGGACTTAGGATGATTTTAATTGAGTGAGGATGAGATGAGATTGTAGTGTGGGCTTTAGGATGGGTTTGGGCTTTTTTTTTTTAATTTGGTAAAGTTGGGCTTTTAAAATGGTTTAAGGGAATGGGCTTTTAGGTTAGAAAATGGGCTTTTAAAGAGAAATATTTGCAATGGGCCATGCCAAATAAATGTAGAGTTTTGTCTAAAGATGTGTCATGATTGATTTGAAACAAGTTTGGAGTGGTTTGGGCTTGAATTGGGTTGGATTTGGGTTCATTTGGTAAAGGGGTTAATGTAGGTCAAATTGGGCTAATGTGGGCCAATGTTGGGCTAGGGTTGAAATTGATGTAAAATTAATGTTGGGAAATGTTTATGGGAGTGTTTCAAAGAGGTTGCAACTTTTGTTGGGGTTGGATTTTGGGGTTTGGGTCTATTTGGGTTAAGTTTGGGTCTAGGTCAAAATTGGGCTTTTTGGTTTTGGGTTGAATTTGAGTGGGTTTTGGGTCCAAATTTTGGGCAAATTATGTTATTGTTTTGTTTTTGGGGATGTTAGGGAAGGTTTAGAAAAGATTTGGGGTTAATTGGAGTTGCATTGGGTTAGTTTGGGCTAAGTTTGTGTCATGGGTCCAAATTGGGCTTTAAGGTCAAAAGTGAAATTGGATTCAAATGTCAATCAAATTTGGCTTGGATTTAGTCTAGATTGGTGTTGGGGATGTTGAATTAAAGTTTAGAATTGAATTGGACCAGAATTTGGGTCAATTGGGTAGGTTTGGTTTGACATTGGGTTCACTTTGGGTTAAAATGGGTTAAATTGGGGATTTTGACAAAAGTGGGGTAAATTGACAAACTTGGCCCATGGTGTAGTTGAACAAAATGAAATTGGGAATATTTGAGATTTTATGAAATTTTCTGGGAATTTTCTGAATTTTTTGTATTTTGGGTCAAGAGGGGCATTTTTGGTTTTTAGAAGGTATTGGGGTATTTTTGGAATTTTTGGTATATTTGGCTATGGATTATCAATTTTAGTGACGTGGGAATGTTCAAGGTTAATTTTGGGAAATTTTTTGGATGATTTGATGAATTTTGGAAAATTTGGGTAATTTCAAGGGTTTCGGGTAGGCTAGGCGGGTTTGGGGTCCCGGGGGTCAAAAATTAAAAATTTGGAAAATTGGAGATTAAGTGAATGTAAGTGGAATGAAATCATTTTGGTTGAGCCATGAAGCCATATCAAGCTTATATGAGCCATGAGAGGATTCATTTGAGGCATTCACTATGTTGTTCCTAACCCTCTTAGCCAAGGGCTTAGGGGTTAAGGACCATCCATGTGAATCACCTGCATGAGTCAGGAGGTCAAGTTGGGTATAGGTATGATTTTAGGAAGTGTGTGAAAGTGTAGTGTATAAGTGTAGTGTAGTGTGTAAGTCAGCCCTCACCAGAACAGGCCACCCAGGGCAGTCCTAAGGTCAAAGAGTCCTATAGGAACTCATCCTTTAAACTTCCTGTTGACCTCATTTTTGATGAGGTCTTCTCTTCTTCCCTTTAGTACTTAAGATCTAGCCTTAGGCTTTTCCTTTGACTATCTTAGAGGACTAGAATTGGGACCCACCTTTTAGAAATTCAAACCACTTCTTAACTCCCCGCAAACTCCACAAACTTGACCGTAGACCCCTAATCACCTAGAGGGTTGAAATCAAAATGTGGAAGTTTAAAGGATGAGTTCCTATAGGACTCTTCGGCCTTAGGATCGCCCCGGCGGCCCGGTCCAGTGAAGGGGCCGACTTACACACACTACACCTATACACTACACTTTCACACACCTATGCCTAACCCGACCTCCCGACTCATGTAGGTGATTCACATGGATGGTCCTTAACCCCTAAGCCCTCGGCTAAGAGGGTTAGGAACAACATAGTGGATGCCTCAAATGGGTCCCTTCATGGCTCATGTGGGCTTGATGTGGCTTCATGGCTCAACCAAAATGATTTCATCCCACTCAAATTTACCCAATCTTCAATTTTCCAAATTTTCAATTTTCCAAATTTTCAATTTTTGACCCCCGGGACCCTACACCCGCTTAGCCTACCCAAAACCCTTAAAATTACCCAAATTTCTCAAAAATTTCCAAATAACCCAAAATTCCCCAAAATCAATCCCAAACATTTCCACATCACTCAAATTGATCATCCATACCCAAAAATATCAAAAATTCCAAGAAAACCTCCCAATACCCTCCAAATACCCAAAATACCCCTCTCGACCCAAAATCCCAAAAATTCAGAAAATTCCCAGAAAATTCCAGAAAATCCCAAATATTCCCAATTTCATTTTGTTCAACTACACCATGGGCCAATTTTGTCAATTTACCCTACTTTTGTCAAAACCCCTAATTTGACCCATTTTAACCCAAAGTGAACCCAATGTCAAACCAAACCTATCCAATTGACCTAAATTCTGGTCCAATTCAATTCTAAACTTCAATTCAACATTCCCAACACCAATCTAGACTAAATCCAAGTCCAATTTGATTGACATTTGGATCCAATTTCACTTTTGACCTTAAAGCCCAATTTGGACCCATGACCCAAACTTAGCTCAAACTCACCCAATTCAACTCCAATTAACCCCAAATCTTTTCTAAATCTTCCTTAGCATCCCCACAAGCAAAACCCTAACATGATTTGCCCAAAAATTTTGACCTAAACCCCACTCAAATTCAACCCAAAGCATTAAGGCCCAATTTTGACCTAAACCCAAACCTAACCCAAATGGGCCCAAACCCCAAAATCAAAGCCCAACCAAAGTCAAAACCTCTTTGAAACACTCCCATAAATATTTCTCAACATTAATTTTACATCAATTTCAACCCTAGCCATACATTGGCCCAACTTGGCCCACTTGGACCTATATTGGCCCATTCACCAAAAGAGCCCAAATTCAACCCAATTCAAACCCAAATCACCCCCAATTTGCTTCAAGTCACTCATGATACATCCATGAGCTGAACCCAACAATTATTTGGCCCAATATCTTTACAAAATTTCATCCCAAAATCCATTTTAAAATTCAAAAGCCCACTTTCCTAAACCATCTTAAAAGCCCATCTAAAACCCTTTCAAAAAGCCCAAAATTGGTCCCAAAGCCCACATGATATTTCTCTACATCATCCATTCAATTAAAATCATCCCTAAGTCCTAAATTCATCATCAAATCATTCCAAATCAAGTCTCATACAAATTTCCATCAAATACCAAAATTTTCCTTAAATTCATTTCCATGAAATTGACTTCACTTTTCCCAAGCCAAAGGTGAGCCATGAAGCCATGCATGAGCCTCATGAGAGCCATGGAATCTACTTTCCACCTCACCATACCCAAGATGGCAAGAGGAAGAGGCCCTTTCCATATTCTCTTAAGAGTGATTAACCACTTCCATGACTCCACTAAACCATGCTTAGACTTAATCGTACTTGGATTGTGACTCGACCCCACTAATCAAGCTGATCCAAGTGACTTTCCCTTCAGCCCAAATTGACCTTGGAGGGTGAACCTAACCCAAAACCAAGGGTTGACCCATTTAGACCCAAAACTAGCCCTTTCCCATTCCATTTCGATTCAAACCCTTTACACATGTCCATGGCCAATCGACCGCACAAACCTCTAGCCCCGACCCACCCGGACCCGAGGGTGACCCATGCCTGCTCGGCCAGCCCGCCTGGGTCGCCGGAAAACACCATGGCCGAGAGCTCACATGTGAGCCCAACTTGGAATTCTCACCCGCCGAGCCGCCCCATCCCCAGCGGCCATCGGAGTCGTTCTTCTCTCGCCAAGAGCAGCTCGATCCCAAGCCCTAACTCTCCCGGGAGGCCCTCCACCCTCTCCTATTTAAACACCACCCCTCTCGGCCATGAGAGGTGCCGAAACAAAACCTTAAGGAAACTCGCCAAAATTGTTCCGGACTCCTCCCCATACACGAGCACTTGATCCCCACCGAGATCCCCCCGCCATTTCTTCTCTGCGAGCTCAATTTCGTAGTTGAAATCTAGGCCCAAAACCAGGACACTTCTCCACGAGTGAGCCAATCCCCAAATTGATTGGTTCTACACCTTCACCGGACCAAGGGAAGGTGTCCACCAAGAAAGCCCCATCTCCAGTGCCACCCAGCTTGCTCCGACCTCCAAGCTTTGTGATCGGGCTTGGTCGAAATCCCACCTAGCACAATTCACCGGACCAGGAGACTTCATCCGGAGCTTCGCCGGGATCCAATCGAAGGTGCAACAACCCTCGGATCGAAGCCACACTTCTCCGAGCAAAGGTATGAGCTAATTCTTCATCCCGAGCTTCCGGAGATTCTCCATTTCAAATGCTTTAATTTCAATGCATGATCACCGTATAGATGTGTTCGTCTCTTCAAGACGAATCCATAGAAGCATAAGAACATGAAAATCCATTGAGTATCGAGTGAGATATTAGGGATTTAGTGTGGACGGCTCTCGGGTGAGAACACTTGGGGACGATGAACGGATGCCGTCCATTCAATACACGCGCGGACGGATGACCAGGATCGCGTCGGACCAGGAGACGATACGAGAACCCGGAGCGCTGAGTCAGATGGCGGCGTCGAATGGGAGCGCGCCACGCGGCGTTTCGGAGCTGCCGAGGTTGACGCGGCGCCGCGTGGATAAATAGAAAATTAGGGATTTTTCCGATTTATTTAATTCCCTAAACTTCAAAAATTCATAACTTTGTGTAGAAAAATCAGAAAAATAAAATAAAAATACCCTCTTGCTCAGTGAACAGAGGAGAATAATGTGGAAAAGAAATAATTTAATTTCATCAAGTATTTTATTTTTAATAATTTATTTACTCTCTGCATATTTTTAATTCTCCATGCATGTATACAATTCACCATGGCATGAGACCATAGTGGCCTTTAAAGCCTCCGAATTTGGGAACATTCCCCGAATTTTCCAAAGTCGAGGCCATCCCTATGAAGAGTTATTGATTTTTCAAATTAATGTTACTGTTTTGAGTATTTTAATTCCAATAAATAGCATGTTGTGAAATAAATTCTAGGAAAATTTGGTGATGTTCCTTATGATTAGAGGACCCTAGGAAAAATAGGTTTTGAGTTAGTTAATTTAAAACAACCCTAATTGGCTTAAACACCCAAAATGGATCTCTAATTAATTAGAGCTAACCATACATAAAATTGACTTGAAATCAATTCTCCACTGACCTTTAGGATCAGAGGAACCCACCATAAAAATTTGAGGTCAATTGGACTTGGTTAGCCCTACTAATTGGGTTGATTAAGCCATTTAGTCATTTTAAACTTTAAAAATTCATAACTTTCAAAATAATTTTCAAAAATTCACCAAATTGGTTTTGGAGCCTCTCTGATATCAAGGGAATTTAAGAAAATTAAAATTTCAATTTTCTAAAAAAGTTGATTTTTAATATTATTTTAATATTTTCAATAATTAAAAAATAATAAAAATCACAAAAATAATAAAATTCACCAAAATATCACATTTTAAATTTTAATCATTTAGGAACAAACCCCATATTTTTCTTAGGTCTATTTAGTGAGATATTAAATTTTAAAGCCCTAGGGTAATTTTAAAATTAAAAAAAAAATGTATTTTCTAGCATTTTCGCTAAAATAATTATAATAAATCATAGAAAAATCAGAAAATTTTAAAATTTAATTCTCTGGTTTCCTTGATATCAGAGATATTTTTGAAAAATATAAATTTCATTTTTCAACATTTATTTTATTTTTAAATTAATTAACACTCCAAAACTTAAAATAATTATAATAAAAATAATATAATTCAAAAAATCACCAAAATTGGTCCAAGTGGTCCTCTGGTCATTAGAAATGTCCCCTAATTTTCTTAGGGACAGAAACTTTCCCTTGGTCATGTTATTAAATTTTCCTTTGAAATCTCTATTTTCTACCAAAAATAATTATATAAATAAATTAAATACAGAAAAATCACATTTTTTCTTCTCATGTCTTTATTGACATATGAGTGAAGTCACATAAAAATTTCAAGTTCATTTGAGTTCAATTTAGTGAGTTATGAAATTATTAAGCTTAAAGGGTAAAGTGGTAATTAAAATTTTAATCCTTAATTAAAACTTTAGGTTTAATAAAAAATTAACAAGTAAAATATTTGATCCTAATCTGATTTGGATGATTGAAATTTAAATAATTAAAGGGTAGAAACCCATTAAGCAATTTAAAATGATTAAACCTTAATTAAATAATTGATTAAATTTGGGAAGAATAATAAAATTGGAATTATTAAAATAGGGATATTATTAGGAAGAGATTTATTCTTTAATTTAAAAATCCCTAAATTAATTATCTCATTAATATTCAATTATTAATTAAAATGATAACTCAAATTCAAAATATTAAAAGACTTAATCATTAAACTAAAGTTAAATTATTAAACTCTTTTAAAATTTCAATTAAAGTTAAAAATAAAATTAAATTAAATTAAATCAAATTAAATTAAATTAAAGATTAATTAAATTAGATTAAATTAAATTAAATTAAATAAACAAATTAAATTAAATTAAATGAATAAATTAAATTAAATTAAATTAAATAAATAAATTAAATTAAATTAAATTAGACTAAATTAAATTAAAACAAATTAAATTAAATTAAATTAAATTAAATTAAAACATATTAAATTAAATTAAATTAAATCAAATTAAATTAAAATTAAATCAAATTAAATTAAATTAAAGGAAATTAAATCAAATTAAACTAAATTAATTTAACATCAAATCAAACTAAATTGAATTAAATTAAATTAAATTAAAATTAAAATTAAATTGAATTAAATAACATCACCTAAAACAGAAAGAAATTAAATATAAAGCAACTTGAACACTATTCCAAATTTAAACCCATTAATGGAAATTAAACTAAATCACAAACCATTTGAACACCAATTTACCCTCGAAAGTTTTGGTTATTACAACTCCTAAACAGAACATTAAATGAAATGTTACTTCACTTATAGGATATTCAAATGTCCTAGTTCACTGAGCAAGATAACAACAAAACTTGAATTCTCGGACGATTAATTCATTTGTATAATTAAACCCATTTGGACTTAAAACAATCCTAGAAATATTGAAAAGATGTTTAAGATTCTTCTTAAGCACTTCCTCAATATGATAGGACATTTATAAGAACAATTGAATTTAATTGTTCTTTGATGAAGAAAATCATCCTCAAACCAAAACACAAGGAACCTAGACGTCATAGGAAATGACTAGCTATAGGATTAGGAATTTGGTAGAAAACCATAACCCTTCCCTTAGCTTTACCTAGGAACTTGCTTAAATATTCTAATTGTGTTTTAAGTGCGACTGGGATGACGAGAAGACCCTCCAGGTACGCTTTTATTGCAATTTACTTTCTTGCAATTTACATTATTGCAATTTCATCAATCGCATCGCACTTACTTTTCTTGCATGATAAACAACTGTTGCATGAAAACCCACACCTTTAGGATAGTCCCTAAAGCTGAAACCAAAACTAAGTTAAAAGTCATTGCAAGATAAAATTCACCGCCACAACATTTTAAAATATAAAACAACTCAAAATTTAATCACAAACAGAACACAAAACTACAATTACAACTAAATTAAAACGTCCTCGTTGGATGATCGGGAATACCTCGGATGATGTAACCTACGTGTTGCTAACGGGATTTCCCACGGTCTAAATGAAAGTGTGGAACTCATTTAGTTGAGTTTAGCAAATTCATCTGGACTAAGTGAATCCGATAAAAATAACGATGCCGGAAAGATGGAACCGTGGGATCTTAACCGGTGTTGTTATAATCAGCTTTAAGATTTGTTTTAACTAAAACACTAAAAACACTTGGACTCTAAGATTTCTAAAACCAAACTCTTCTCTTCTCTTTTGGTTACAATCTTCTGCAACAACAAGGAGCTCGGAGCATGGTGGGCAGCACGGCCATCGTCATCAGCAAAACCTGAGTCTACTTCAGCAAAACTTTCTTAGAATTAAATAACAAAGCCATAGGACTTCGAGGTAGTTCGCCTAGTGCAACATAAACCCTCAACTCTTCGTTAGGCACTTGCATTGCAAATTAAGCCCTAACCTAGGTCTTAGGATTCCGAGGTAGTCGTTCGGTACGACAATAAACCGTCACATCTTCGAGGCTATTTGTTTGATTTTATCATACAAATATAAGCCCTAATTAATTAAAATTGGCAAGATCAAAACATTTAAATAAATATTAGGACTTCCCTAAACTTAAGCCAAATAATAGGATAGTCAGGAAATTACCGAAGTTCGCTTCGAATCTGTGATTTCTCCTACTTTTCTTCCTTTGGATTCCTAAAACAAAATGTTTCAAACTTGATCCATTCCCTATTGAAATTCCAAAATTCAATCCTTTGAAAACTTAAACTTTGAAATTCTTGAGAGCGGAATTATTGATTATTATCGAGAGTTTTCTTAGGTGATTCCCGTCACTTAAGATGTAATTAACTATAGGGGCTTGCCCTTATAGGAATTTTAAAGAACCCGTGTAATATGAACCCCGTTTAATGCTTTCATATTAAGCGAGTGGAATTTGTTCGGCTTATAAAATTGGTTCGCGGACCAAACGGATGTCACAAATCTTCTAGTTTATTTAATCGAGCCCCACCGTCATGACGTGTGTCTATCCTTAGGGATAGATACACGATTTGTGGTGCGGTGCTCGTTTATATAAACTATTTGGGATGTGAGATCGGTTTAATCTCATATCTTAAAACCTTCAAATTTAAAATTATTTTCAAAATCAAATACTACTTTTCAAAATTATTTATTTAAATTAAATTAAAAAATTCGCCGACAACTTCTGTTAGGCGAACCCCTTTTCAAAATAAAACACACGACCTAAAAATATGCCGACACTTCCACATTTGATTTTAACCCTCTAGGTGATTAGGGGTCTACAATCAAGTTTGTGGAGTTTGCAGGGAGTTAAGAAGTGGTTTGAATTTCTAGGTGGTGGGTCTCAATTCTAATCCTCTAGGATAATCAAAGGAAAAGCCTAAGGCTAGATCCTAAGTACTAAAAAGAAGAAGAGAAGACCTTATCAAAAATGAGGTCAACAACGATTCAGAGTTAGATCGTACTGTCAGAAAAATTAGAAAAAAACAAAAACAAATTGAGAATCCTTGTGAAATGGCAAATAATTAAGATAATCAGAGAAATGATATTGCAAATTTTCCAAGACCTTTAAGAGATTATGCTAACCCAACAGCAGATGAAATTCACATAACTATTCAAAATCCTGATGTTGCTGCTAGTTCATTTGAACTTAAACCTGCTATTATCCAAATGATACGAAATAATCAATTTGGAGGAACACCTAATGAGGATCCAAATTCACATCTCATTAGTTTTTTAGAACTGTGTGCTACTTTTAAATATGATGGAGTGTATAGTGACACTATCAGACTTAGACTTTTTCCTTTTTAATTAAGGGATAAAGCTAAAGTGTGGTTAAACTCATTATCACCTGGATCTATTAGAACTTGGGGAGAATTATCTCAAAAGTTTCTATCAAAATATTTCCCTCTATCAAAGACTGCTAAACTAAGAAATGATATTTCATCTTTTTGTCAGTTTGAAGGAGAGTCAATATATGAATCTTGGGAGAGATTTAAAGATCTTCTTAGGAAGTGCCCACATCATGTTTTACCAGATTAGTTAATAATTTAAACATTTTATAATGGATTGAAGGGGATCATTCAAATCTATTATAGATGCCGCCGGTAGATTGTTAATATCAAAATCTTTTGATGAAGCATACGCATTAATTGAAGAAATGACTACTAATAATTTTTAATGACCCTCAACGGATAAATCCTAAGAGAGTAGCTAAGTGTTCACAGATTCAAGATATGATGACTATTGTAGTTTCTCAAATTGCAACTCTTTATAAGAAAATAGATCAATATGAGATGAATTATTCTCAACCACCCCAAGTGTTAGAGGAAAATTCATTCGATGTATAATAAAATCTCAAACACCTTATGAGATTCTCAATGCTATTAATAGACCTAACAATCCTTATTCGAATTATTATAATCCTGGTTGGAAGAATCACCCAAACATCAATTGGAATAATAGCAATGCTAATGTTAACCCACATTGGGGTAATAACTCTATAAATCCAATTGGAAATTTGGACAATCATAAAATATCAAATTTAGACCATCTAATCCCTCCTGTATTCAATAGTAACCCGCAATTTAAGGATAAGAAGTTATCTACTGAAGAAATGATTCGGAATATGGGAAATCAATTACAAGCTCAAGATGTTGCTATAAAAAATATTGAAAATCAATTGAAACATATTTTCAACACTTAATAATAAACACCTCTCCGGAACACTTCCAAGTAATGTCGAGATCAATCTAAAAGATCAAACAAGGAATAACTTAAGGCTATTCAATTATGGAGTGGATAAGAATTGGAAACTAGAGTGCAAAAAGAAGTTGGAACAGAAAAGGAGAAGGTGGAAATTGAAAAAGGTTCAAACAAGATTTATCCATCTCGGATTTATCCTCTTAAGCCAACGAAGATAATTGTCAAAACACCACCTACATTTCCTCAAGATCAAGAAACAAAATAAAGGATAACATTTGGAAAATTTTGGAGATCCTTAAGAAATTAACGATTAATATTCCTTTTGTTAAAGCATTAAAACAGATGCGTGACTATGCCAAGTTTATGAAGGATATCTCAGAAAGAAAAGAAAGTTTACAGATCATGAAACGTTGCAATTAGCGGAGACTCGTAGTGTAATTATTTAGAAGAATCTCCAGAAAAACTTAAATATCCTGGTAATTTCACTATTCCGTGTGATATAGGTGAAAATTTTTGGAAAAGTATTATGTGATCAGAGCTAGTATTATTCTTATGCCTTTATCAACTTTTAAAGAGCCGAGAATAAAGGAGAAATATCTCCTACATTTGTGACTCTTCAATTCGTCGATCATTCCATTACTTACCCTAAAGGATTGGTGGAAGATGTAAGTTAGTGAAAGTGGATAAATTTATCTTTCCTATGGATTTTATTGTATTCGATATAAAGAGGAAGATAAAGAAATTTCAATCATTTTCGGGAAGACCATTCCGCGTTTACCGGAAGAGCAAAGATTGATGTTCAAAAAGGAGAATTAACTATGAGAGTTAATGATTAAGAGGTGACTCACTATTTTAAAATTCATGAAGTATCCTCAATGGAAAAAGATAATGAATATTTTAGGATGGAAGTCTCATAACATTCGAGAAACGATTATTTACAGAATATATTCGAAAAGAAGCGGATTATGAAAATGTGTTTGAAGAAGAAATTAAAGATGAAGAAAATTCAAATAGTAAAAAGAATGAAGATTTGGAGTATGTTCAGGAGAGATTCAAGTATTAGACTATGGAAGGAGGAAATAAAAGCTTAATTCCATTTATAATAAAACTTTCCCGAACTTGAGATGAAAAATTCTCCCTAATCATTTAAATTATATGTTTTTAGGAGAATCATCTCCTCGCTTTTCATTATTGTATCTTCGGAGTTAAACGAATATCAAGAACATAAGTTGTTGGAAACTTTAAAAAGATACAAGAAAGTTTTTGGATGGACTTTGTGTGTATGCACAGAATTTTATATTAGGGTTTTCATGTGTTTGTTTTGTTAATTTAATTTGTGATAGTAACAGTTGGATGTTAATGTTGTGTGCAAAATTTATGTTTCATGTTTTTAAATTTCTTCTCTTAATAAATTTCTAACCCATATTTGTGTATAGAGATGCTTCTAATTATTTCAGGCATACTGTTCTATTTTATGGAGAAAATCATACTTAAACTCAAAGGTATGAAAAGCCCAACATATCTAGGTATGAGTTATATGTTTATATCTTTTCTTTCTTCCATGTTAATTGTATTGATATTCAAAAATCTAAGTTTGGGGGAGGGAAAGAATTAACTATTAATTTTTCTCATTTAAAAATATTTTCAAAATTATTAACATGATTTCCTGTAATAGAACGCAATTTTGGATAATTGTATTTTGATTTTATTTAAGTATTTTGTAAAGTTGAATGAAAGTATTTGGTAATGAAAAGTAATTTTGTAGGATAAGATATTTAGCATAAGAGAATAGGATTATGGTCAACTATTCAAAGTAAGAAAAACTGTATGTTTGAAATATTAAGAATCTTAAAATTTTATGTGATAGGAAAGGATTGAGACTCTATGATGAATCATTAATAAGCTAAAGAAATGCCTATAGGGTAAAGGAATGTGGTAAGTTTCAAATTTAGGGTGAGAAGGGTGAAGTTCAAAATCATTAAAGGCTATCCAGATACAAAAATCCTCACTTAAAAAAAAGAAAAAAAAGAAAAGAAAAGAAAAGAAAAGAAAAGATAAAGAAAAGAAAAGTGAGGAGAAGCTTGAGGAGATGCCTAATAAAAAATTGGCTTCACTTGGACCTACCTAAAGGAAAAACTTAATTACTTTTCTGAACTCATATATATGGATTATCATCTTTATTAATAGTGTTCTCATAAACTTCTTTTCATGTAATCCTTTTATGTTCCTTAATAGGACAATCTACAGTCAATTTAGAAATGAATAGAAAACTAGAACTCTCCGACTAGATTACTAAATAATCTTACACATATAGAATTTACTTGAATTTATCAAAGATCTTTCTGAAAATTTTATTATAGTACTTATCTAAATCGAAATTATGGTATTTTAGAAAGAAAGTTCATTGCAGTGGATCATTATTTTTGTATTAACTAAAATTACTCGAAGACAAGTAATAGTTATGTTTGGGAAATCTTGATCCACTGAAAATTTGATAGCTTTTTAATATCCATTTCATACTTATTTTTGAAGATATTGCACTTTAAAGGAAGGTATTTTTTATGATTTCATGTAGGTACAATGATTTTAGACCTTTAGAGCAAAAGGAACCAAAAATGAGCAAATATGGACAAAAAAGGGATAAAAGTGCATTTTATTGAACTAGCGCCGAACGACGCTGTCACCAGAGCCGGACCACACTAATTTATAGAGAATTCCGACCATTTTGGAGGAATAATGTGTCGAACACGCTCTATCCAGCGTCGAACCGTGCCCTATCCTGATTTGAAACTAGATTCGATGTATTTGGCCGAATTATGAAGGGTTGCTTTAGGAAACTCTTGGGAATTCAGTTTTGGCTGAATTTAAACACTTTTGGAGCCAAATTTCAAAGAGGGGGGAAGAAGAGAAGAGTTTAGAGAGACTTTCTTTTCATTTTTTTAGGGAATTAGGTTTTATGTTTTCTCTTCTAAGGAGTGTAAGAGGAGAGGGAAAGTGAGAGATTTCTTCTTCCTTACTTATCTAAAGAGAGATTTGTGTGTTGTTGTGAAGAAAGAAGAGGAGTCAAAGGAATTCCTTGAGATTTTCTTGGGGAAGAGTTTGAGATAAGTTGTCTTTACTTTACTCTATATATAAATTCCATGTTTTGTCATCTTTTCCTCATGAGTCTTGAGTAGATTTCTTTGTCTTTATCCTTTTCATGTAATGTGTTGATGTTATGATATGGAAATTATGTGCCAATTTGCTATGGAGAATTTGTGATGACCTGTTCACTTTTAACTTCATTTACTTTTTTATCGGGCCAATTGAATTGTTAAAACTAGTTGGGAGACATATTTTCCGAAAGGATTATGAGTTCCACAACAAAAGTGAAGGTCACATTCAATGTCCATGAATGAGAGATGTAGTTCATGGGGATTGATTGCAAATAAATAGGGAAATATACTTTGATAGGCGTAGAATTGGAGATTTCAGAGTGACACGCTGAAATTCTCAATTTGGTCCTAATGTTTAGAAACTAAGCTCTAGAGTGAGAGCCAGTATTCCCCCAGCCTAACCACGGATTTGGGGACTAAACGTAGGATTAGCCAATGTTCTTTATACCTTGAAATATGGGTAAAGAATAGGAATGCTCCTATTTGGCACATTACATTTGCATCACTAATCTATGTCACAATAATCATTACATTATGATTTGAAAGGAGGAAGACTCTTTCTTGCAACTGACATTTGTTATAAATTTAGTCTTGTGTTAGTTTAACTTGCTAGAGTTTAGAACGTATTTTGGTTAGAAATAGTAACTACAAATGTTTATCTTTATTTTAAGGATTAAACTTAATTGCAATTGTGCTGTGATTCTATAAGTGATTCTGTGCTACGCCATAAAATTAAAGCCTCCCTATGGGATCGATATTTTCGGACTACACTAGAGCACTATACTACTTGAGTGATACGTATACTTGCATTTAATTGTGTGACTCATTATAAAACTAAATCATTATATATATCTAAATCTGAGTTCATAAATTTTGGCAATTTTAAAAAGTCGCACCATAGGACTCCTAGAGGAATGTCCCCATATAGACTAATTTTTGGGAAAGCTTGTCATTTACCAGTTGAACTTGAGTATAAAGCATATTGGGCTATTAAGGAGTTCATATATAATTTGATGGATGCTGGTAAGAAGAGATTATTACAATTAAATGAGCTTGAAGAGATAATGAATGAATCATATGAAAGTGCTAAGATATATAAAGAAAAGTTGAAGATGTGGCATGATCGGAAAATTCTAAATAAAAATATTGAACCAGGACAACAAGTTTTACTATATAATGTCTGATTAAAATTATTTTCTAGAAAACTTAAGTCCATGTGGATGGGCCCACTTATTATAATAAAAGTTTATCCCTATGGAGCTGTGGATACTAAAGATCCTAAAACTGAGAAAATATTTAAAGTAAATTGTGATAGACTGAAACCTAATTTCTCAGTAGATCAACTTAAACCTGATGGAAATTTGATGATGAGTCAACAAAATTAATTATTGGGTATGTCGGGCTGACGACGTAAAACTAAGCGCTTTGTGGGAGGCAACCCATAGTTATCAGTGTACTTTAGTTTAAATTTGTTTTGTGTGTTTTATTTGGTTTTATGTAAGAGTTATATGGTAGTATTTTGCTTCTAATATGCTAGCGAAGATTAATAATACCTTATTTAACGTTTTGGATGAGTTAAAATGAATATTCAGACGTTTAGCAGACCTGTGCTAAATTGAGCACTGGCGGCTAAGCACTAGCAGTTGGTGCTTAGGCGCCGGAGTTATGAAAAATCTGAAAAATATGTTTCTAGAAGCCATTATCATGGGGAAGTTGCATGGCACGTTATAGGAAGGTTTGTGAATGAGGGAGGACAGTTTTAGGCCATCTAAACTCTATAAAAAGGGACGAAATTAAAGGATTTTCATCTCATTCTAAATTTCTATCCTAAGAGCCTTATAGAAGAGTTTAAATTAGAGAAATATCTTCTTGGGAGAGTGAAATGAAGAAGAAGGAGGATGCCAACAAGATGAAGTTTGTTAGTGAGAGTGCGCAAGAGTTATAGAACAGATTTCTATTCGTTAGTATTCAAGGAATAGCTGAGAGATTGCGAAGATCGAGGCTGATGTTGCATCGATTGAAGAAAAGGAAAATGAAACTAATGCACATTTAGCACATATTGGATGGCAATTAAAAATGCAATTTAGCCATACAAGTTATGTTAAAGAAGCAAACAAGGCGATGTATATGAAAAACAAGTAGATTGAAGAAGATTCTATCAGATGTCTTCATCATTGTATGTTCTATCAAATCAATATACCAAATGGTTCAGATGAACTAATGGAGGTACTGGATATATTCTACCTAATGGAGACTAGAATTAAGTTCTATAGTGTGTTAAGTGTTAACTATTTGTGTTTTGTGTTTAATTGATTATGTTAAGTGTTTGATGTTTATGTATGTATGTTGTGTGCTATTTGTTTTATGTTTTATGTTAGTTTTTGAGTGTTTTATTGTGAGTAGAAAATATGAGATCTTATCCAAGTATCTTGAATTAAAGACTTGTAGTTTATATTATTAATTTGAATGAGTTTGATTAAGTAAAAGTTTGTGTTTGTGTAAAACTGATGTTGAATTGTATTTAATCTAAATAAGAGTAATTCTTGAGATAAGAAGATTATAAGTTGATGACATACTTATTAAATCAATTTAGGGTTGATTAAAAGAAAGAGAAGATTTATTTAACGAAAAAAATGAAAACTGTAAGTTGGCAGCTATGCGCCAAGACCTCGCGCTTATGCGCCAAAGCTCCGCAGCTAAGCGCCATACTTTCACGCTTAGGTGTCGGTTCGTGAAAATCGGTTTTCAGGTTTTAAAACCCAAAAATTGCCATTTTTACACCTCAACATCATCTTCTACTTTTGGATTTTCATGATTTTGGAGGCTAGGGCATCACCACATTTGCAAAACATGGGCTGTTTTAAGTGAAAATTGTTTGATTCTATCTACTTGAGGTAAGTGCACTATTCTTAAGTAAATTTTTTTGATTTTCACCATATCTTTTGAATGTTTTTTGGAGAAATCTGAAAATCACTATTTATGGTGAAAATGTAAGAGAAAGCTTGAGAATTTACTTGGATTTAGTAGTTTAATTCTTTAGGAAGTTGAGTATAGTAATTTTATGTTGAATGTGGAATTTATAGTGATTTTTATGCAAATTTTAGAAATGGCACCTAAGAGGAGCAAAGCGAAAGCCACGTTCGATTCCGACAAGTTTGTTAGTTCGAAATCTCAAGATCATTAAGTGCAAGCGTTATAGTAACGTAAACTGATTCAGGAGGAAGGATTCGATAAACTAGGCGGAGAAATTGAAGACATGATTTTGAATAACCTTTGGGATAAATTCTGTTATTTTACTTCTATAGCTGTTACTTCTGTTGTTCGGGAGTTCTATGCAAATCTTCTGGAGCCAGATGAAATCTTTTTCTGAGTACAAGGACAACTGATACATTTTAATCCTAAGGTAATTAATAGATTTTACCTACTGCCACCTAGTATGCTTTATTTTTATTCAAATTACAATCCTACCGAGGAAGAATTGGATGAGATTATCTCTACTTTGACCGATGAGAGAAGATTATGGAAAATTACTAATGAGATAAGAGTTAACTTCCCTGCATCAAAGTTGAATGCCACCTCCAAAGCATGGCATTATTTCATATCATCCAAGCTACTTTCTACAAATCATCTAAGAGAATTGACTAGAGAAAGAGCCACTTTGAACTACTGTATTAAGCAGAGGAAGGAGATAGACATTGGAAATATTATTTATGATTATATCGGGTGTACTGTCAAATCTTCCACCACTGCAGGTATGGGATTTGCTTCCCTTATACATTCATTGTGTGAGCAGGCTGGTGTTAGATTTGAGAATTGAGAAGATGTTCTTTAGCCTCTGAAGCCTATTACCAATTTGAATTTGAAGACTTATTTTGAGCATTCAGTTTTTGGATGGAGAGGAGGATTTTCTAGGGGTTCCATTGCATCTACTTATGCTGCATCTACATCTCGTGCTTCCACATCCCATGCATCTTCAAGAAAGTTTTCTAATTCGCAGACTAAGATTTTGAACAAGATAAGAGATAATGTTAATTATATTGTGGATCGAGTGCATGATATAGAGGGGAAAGTAGACTGTATGGGGGACTATCTTAGAAAAATAGTGAGTATGAGAGGAATTATCACAGTTATATGGATAGATTGATTAGAGATGATTTTAGTGTTGTGCTACCTACTCATCCACAGTATAGCCCATATGTGCCTACCCGTACCTGGAATGAAGGGGATGATGTGGAAGAGGAAGAAAATGATTAGGATTTATACTTTATTTTGAGTTATGTTTTGTGATGTGATTTATGGAAGAGTATTTCTATTGTTATTGTTGTTGTGTGATTTATTATCATTAGTGAATGTTATAGAGGACTACTCTATATCTTTCATTTGTTGTAAAAGTTGCTGAGACACATTAGTTTATGTTTATTGATATGTGATGTTATATGTTTGTGGTAGTAAATGTGTTAGTGTATTTTCTTTGTTAGTTTAGAACTTTTTCCAGAAACTATTTAGAATGGTTTTAAAATACTATTAAAATTTATTAGTTAAAATTTCATACTTAACTTCAATTTACTACCATATATATAAGTCTTAGTTATGGATTTCTATCTAAATGTGTAAATTTACTTATATGTCCTCTACTACTTGAGAAGTCTTTGAATTTCTTTTATAAAATGAACAATATTTAGAATCTTTGGTTAAGTCATTTTCATTCATGTTTTTAATACCTACATATTTAGGATATAAAAATTCATGCAAGTTTAATACTTATAGTTTTCTATTCCTATCCATGTATCTTGTTACTATGATTAAATGTTTTATCATAACGAAAATTTAAAGTTTGGGGGGAATGAGAAACAATTTTCAAAAACTTAAAATTTTATTTGTTCTAAAATGTACTAAAAAATTAATTTTGAATGAAAAATAATTATGTGTATTAAGTTATATTAGGGAAATAAAATTTTAAATATTGAAATGAGTAAGAGCATTTAGTTAAAATCTATAGTAAGGATGAAAATTTTAAAGTTCAAAATTTCTTAGTAAAGAAATGATGAATATTTTATAATTATCTTTAATAGGAAAAGATATATTTTTGGAAAAAAAGAAGGATTAGACTTTTATTTTTAATACTTAAGTCTCTTTTTCTAAAAATAATTTTCAAATCTTTTATTATACATCTAAGTTAAAGATATATATCTACCTTATGCTTTAAGAAAGGAAGGGTGGAATTCAAAATCATTAAAGGCCTATCCAGATACAGTAATCCATACCTTATAAAAAGAAAAAAAAAGAAAAGGAAAAAAAAGAAAAGTAAGAAAAAAAAGAAGAGTATGTGAAAAGGAAGGAGAAACTTGAAGATTTAAGGGCCTAATAAAAATTGGTTCCACATCTGATCTTTTTAGAGTATAAGATTTGATGAAAATCATGAAATTTATAAATATAATATAGTGAGTATAATTATTTTTAGTAAAGAAAAAAAATTGCCTAAGCCCTATATTTTGAAGAATCTATAAGTATTTCTGAATAAGATAGGAACTAGTATTTTTCATTAACCTTTACTTAAGAGATTTCAAAACTTTAAATTGGTCTCATTTGCTAAAATTGTTTTTAAATTGGACTACTATATTTCTAGAACAAAATTTTAAATATTCCTAAAGAAGCTCATCACATAATTTAGTTGTATGATTTTTATATGATTAAAGTGTCACTTGAGGACAAGTAACATTTCAAGTTTGACGAATTTTGATAAACCTAAAATATATAGTGTTTTTATACACATTTTTATATCTATTTTTGACGATATTGCACTTTAATGGAAGGTATTTTGTGTGTTTTTCTTGCAAATATAAATAAATGGATAAATATGATGAAAGGAATGAAGAAGTATCAAAATTGGAGTAAAAATGATGAAAATTGAAGAATTGATCTGTTGCGGCTGAGCGCCGGAACCCGGGCTTACTCGTCAAGTCCCCGAGGCTATGCGCCACAGTTGGAGCTCACACGCCAGATGAACTGCGGCTAAGCGTCGGTACCCTGTGCTTACGCACGACAGTTATATAAAGAGGAGTTATTTCAATTTAGGAGTCATTTTGAAGAGGTTTTCGAAGCACCTCTTAGTGAGAACGTAGGAAACTTCTTATTGGCTTCAAATTTAATTAAAAATACTGTTGAATAGATGCATTTTTTAGAAGATACGTTGAATCTAGATACAATTTGAAGAGATACGAAGACACCTTTTGGAAAAGTATAAAAAGTAGACTTGAAGATCAGGAAAAGTGGTTGTTGTTGGAGGGTGTGGTTAGTGTTTAAAAGTGAGGTTTATGTTAGAGAGTTATTTTAGAATACACCTCTCTACTTTACCATCTTTACTTTATTTTATATATTATGTATTAGGAGTAGGGAGTCTACGGAGTTGGGTGCCAAACTATAATGAGTATTGTAAGGGAAAACAAAGTTTTCAAATGAACTTCAAGTGTTTTGTAGAGAGGATTTACAGATAAGTCTTTATCTTCATATTGCATTTAGTTTTTAATTAAGACTTCTTGTGTTTTCACTATGATTTCTAATTTTAAATCAAGTTATGATTGCATCTTCTTCATGAATTCTGAGTAGTTTTCTTTATCATTTTTCTTAAGTGATGAAGTAATTAAATTATGGAATTATGTTTTGTGAAGTATAGGATTTAAATGTTTGAAAAAGTTGTGATGATTCAAAACCTTGCATTTTATTTACTTCTTGATTTTGACAATTAAGATGTTAAAATATGTTGTGAGAACATGTAAAATCCAGTGTGGTATTGTCTCAGTCAATAATTGGAAAGAATCAAATGAGATTGTATGGGTAAGAATGTAATCCATATGGTTGAGTGCAAATAAATAGGGAGATATAATTTGATGGGTGTATAATTAGTGGACTTTAGAGTGACAGGTTAGTGCCCCAAATTTGATTTTTTTTTTATGTTTTGATACGAGATGTTTGCCCCCAGGTGGAGGGAATCGATGAAACTCTCGAGTGAGAACTAGTATCTTTCCTGCCTAACCGGTCTTCAAGATTCTTAAAACGGTGAATTAACCTATGTTCTTTATAGCATCTCTAATAAGGGTAAAGAATATAACTGCTCTTATTTGGCACAACACATTTTAGAAACTTCCATAACAAATATTCTTCATAACTTGTTACTGATTCATAAAAAGGAAAAAAGATATTTCATTTGCATAAGTTTTCATCTTATAAAAGTTTAGTTAAAGTTTTTGTTTACATTTACTTCAAACTATAAAATTAACAAAAAAAATCAAGTTTCATTTCCTAAAATATTATCTTTAGTTTGAGTAAAATCTTTCTTTAAAATAGTAAAAAATTAATTTTCTTATTTTTATTGTTTATTACTTTCCCTGTGAGTTCGATATCTCGGAATTTAATCAGAAAGTCTTATATTACTTAAACGATACGTATACTTGTGTATAATTTCATTTTAAAATATCAATTTAATCTTTTATTTATATTGTCATCAAGTTTTTGGCGTCTTTATAGAGAAATAGATATCATTAAAGAGAAGTATCAATTCAAATATAAAACATAAGCATAAATATCTCGGATCAATCCACATTACTCCTCGCACAAGAAACCTGCTCAATTTCTTAGTTAGAGATCCTGCTTCCTTTCTCTAATCTACCACATGTTCGAACTCATGGTTAAACTCTTTAGCGGCGACATGATTATTTGCGAGCTCTGACAATTTTGCCATAATTTTGGGTTATTGTATGCGTAAAGAATATTGGAATGGGTCTTCTCGTGAATCTAGTGTTGTGGTACGATGGAGCAAAGATGGCTCAGGGACTTCCATTTCCGGCATCTACTCTTATATGTGGCTGATAACACTTTTTAGTGGCTTCTCGGGCTATCGTCACAATCTCGTTAGTGCTTAGTAGCTCTTCTATGGATTCTAATCGCTCGCGTATTGGACGAGGAAAGTCATTTTGAAGTCGGTGAATGAGGTGGTCATTCTCAGAAGTAGGCGAGTGAACCAACTAAAACCCGACTTCATTATTATTGAAAAATAAGTTTTACTTCAAGGCATCAGAGTGATATGGTGATTTATAAAGAAGCACTTGATCAAAATTATGAATCCATTATGGGTAGGTTTTCAGGGATGGGATCTTTAACTTCTCAATGGTCAAGCTTCACTCAAGAAGCCATTCTAAGGATATGCTCGATAGCCTTGCTTCTCGTGTTAGTGATATTAGTCTCAAAATTAGCATGTTGATTTTCAACAAATATACTATTATCCCCGAAGTTCCTAGTTGTCTAGACTGGATGGCTTGAGGTCTAAGATACGAATAGAGAGGGCCCAAAAGTAGAAGGGAAAGCCTTCCATTTCTTGATACGAAATATCAGGCGGAAAATCCTCCTCCTTAGTCGTTTAAAACACTTGGATTGTCATATGCCCTTAGAAATATCACAACACTAAGTGCCTTTTATTTATTCCTTGCTGTTGTAGTCCTTTCATAGTCCTTTCATATATATAATTAATCAGATACCCCAAAAAATATTAAAATTATGGGGAAATAGAAACAGAAGCCTCGTGTTACATGGAGTATCCTCACGAACAAATTTCAATTTGACATAAGATAAGGTAGGTAAATTGTACGATAACATACATTTAAATCAGAACAGTTGAAAACGTTTTCTGAGATTATCAGTTAAATTAAGTCACAATTTGATAGCAGCTTTAATATGTGATTAATAATGGAGTAAAATCTCAAGATGAATGAAATAAAAGTAACATAGTTTGTTGGATTCTCAAATCAATAGAATATTATTCTATAATTTACATTTTCTATTTTTCTCTCACCTCTCTCCCTTTATAAATATTTATGATTTGGGATATTATTTGAGAATGTTCAGAAAAAGATTTCAGTACAAATGCATCTGTCAAGAATTTCTTTTAAAACGAAAAAAATAAAAGCTAAATTTCACTGACCACAGGACTCTAATTTTCTACAATATGTTACTCTGAATCGCCAACTTTTTTTTTTTGACTTAATTTTTTTTCATTTTTTAAATTTAATTAAATTGAATAGCATTGTTCCCAAGGTTTTAATAACTCGAAATCATAACTTTATCTAAGAAATTATAAAGAATTAATATTATAATTTGAAAAATATTAAATGAAGGAACTTTTGCCATCATTTTTTTATTTTTTATTTTTTTTTAATATTTATTTGTATAATCTTTCTATATTTTGATTTAGTTTTTTCTAAAAAAAATTAACTTAATTTAAAAATACTCAAAACACCTACAATTTATTTAGAACATTTTTAAGAATAACTACATCAATCAATCGAACATTATTCAATTTAAAAGAAAACATAAATAAAATAAATTAAAAAATAAAAATGAAACACAAAAGCACAAAAGATCCCAATGTACAATTAAAGTTTATTCGGGATGTTTCCTTTGTTTTTTTTTATTAGTAATTTTTTATTTTATTGTATTTATATTTTAATTTTAGATAAAGTGTATTTGATATGTTAAAATAAATTATTATTATTTTAAATTGAAGTTAGAAATAATGCCAAATGACTAAAGTTGGATGACAAACTTGGGAAACGTCGTTAAATATCTTTAAAGTTGATTAATGAGCTAAACTATCAAGTCTCTTATAAAATAAAAGTAATATTCATAATTTAAAAATATTTATCAGCTTTTTTTAATATATTTTACATCAAAATATAGCTATCTCCTTATATTTCATTAGTTTCATATATCATTGGTTATCATCTACTGTAATTGTGTCAAAAATTAACTCGACACGCCAACACGACTAGAACTCAACTCGATGAATCTGGGTTAGGGTTGACCCGAATATTTTTCGAGTCAGAGAATTCGACCTATTATTATTTGGATCGGGTTCGAGTTGAACCTAAAACCCAAACATGACCCGAATAAGCTTGAAATTTCTGGTCATGTTGAGTTAGCAGGTAGGATTCCGGTTGCCCCAATTTGGATTAGGTCTTTTTCGGGTTAGACCTGAACGCGATCCACTGACTAAAATTAACACTCCTAATATATCAAATTTATTAAATTAACACTTAAATTATTCTGCTAAACTGTGAAGTGTAATAATTAAACTATTTAATATTCACGAGTAAATTTATGAAAAACATATAATGAATTTTAACTATTTAATCATTTTTAATTTTTAAACTTAATTATATTATTTCATAATTGAAATGTATAGAAAATCATTATTATTTGAAGATTTTTTTCCTAATCATTTTTCTGAGTTTTTCCGCGTAGCAAACTGCTGGCAGCCTGGGCAGCTGCCCGCTTGCTACCCCTTCCCTCCTATCACCTGCTATAAATAAATCCTAGCCTGTGCTTCTGTTCTCCATCCTCGGATCCTTTCAAAGCAACTTCAGAGAATTAGCGGCAATGGCTTCTTTCAGATCCAAGACTGTCGCGCTCCTTTCAATCGCCGGTGTTGCTATCCTATCCCTCGCCAGCATTGCTTCAGCAGTGGAAGCCCCGGCACCGTCTCCTGCATCTGGTGCAGCGGTTCTTTCTGTCCCTGTCGCTGCTGCGGTCATTCTCTCCTTGGCAGCAATCTTTGTTGGGGCGCTTAGGGCCTGAGTGTCATTCATCTTATCTCTCAGTTCTTAGTTCTTTCAATCTCCTTCTCATGTTTTCTTTTTTTTTTTTTTTTTTTTTTTGCAATAATGATTCAATAAGCATCTCAGTTGTCGATTAATTACATGTATGGGTTTTATGCAGCATTATCAGATCTGACTCCCAGAGATACTTCGATGGGGCTCCGATTTTAGCATATTGCATTCACCCTTGCTTTCGTTTTACGTATTCAATTATGATTTATACTTGTTGATCTCAAATTAAACTTATGTTGATGTGCTTTAATCCTATCAATTTAATATGATGTTTATCGTTCGTTTTTCATCTTTCTTTTTTGTCAGTTGGGTAGTATTATGGAAAATATTTGGATTCGCGGGATGTAATTGAATCGAACTTCCCGTTGCTTTTATAGCGTTTTTAATTTAAAAAAAAAAAATTGTACTTCATCGTTGTTTGATTGAGGTGACTATATGTATTTCTAAACGAGCTACTGTGATGACAAACGGGAAACTGCACCTGTGGCGTTATGGAAGGAGAACTTGTTTTTTCTTGACATCCATCGTTGTGTTCGGTTTGGGTTTTCTTTGTCAAAGCTCCGTTGTTCTTCTTTCTTTAAAAAATAAATGTTTTTTTGTATGTCTTGAAATTCAAAAATCCATCATGATCAAATTTTACTAAAATTTTTCTCATCTATTGTTTCTCAAGAGAAAAAAATTTCCATTTCACTCGAAAATCTTGTTTCTTATTTTTTGAATGATTGATGATATCTACTAAGGTTTTGTGAAATCGCGTCTTCATTGACTTTTATAGAAAGACCAAAAAAAAAAAAAAAAAAGAAAGAAAAAGAGAATGAGAAAAAAAGGGCAGAATGGGAAGAATACTGTCATTGAAAAACTCTCCCGATGGATTAGTACATTATCAAGGGAACTGCTATTTAGGGTATAAAACAGTTAACGATTTTAGTATTTCCAATTAGCATATATTGCAAAAATTCTCTATTAATGTTGTTGCTAAATATCACCATGTAACCAATTACATATTAACCAATTACATATCTTGCAGTTAAGAAAACTACTGCAAAAGTCTCCTTTTTAATTTGGACACTGATTATAATCACATGATTCGAGAAAATTGAGAAAAAAAAATTTAACATAGAAGCACGATAAAAACAATCTGAAAACACAAAGGTACTCCAGAACGAGAAAAAATTACGGAGTCATACCATCACAAATTTCACCAAGTAATTCAGAAAATTTCATAAATGACCCACAAAAGTTTGTTCTCCACACTCACTTGTGTCAACAATCTTCCCTCTTAGAATCGAAGAAAAATAACGCGGCATCACCAAAATCAACCTCTTCGACACTCTTATTGTCTTCACTAAGATGCTTCTCAAAGAATACAGAAAAAAGAAAAAAAAACTAAAAAAAGAGCTTGAAATGGAGATTAAAAATTGTAATCTCGCCGTTAACTGTTCCAGGCACCCAACATTCAGGTAGCTGGAGCCTCAAATGCCAGAATTGAACGCCTAAGCGCGCACATTGGGTGCCTTAGCTCTCAGAATTTGCTCAAGATTTCCACCTGCTCGGTCTAGAACACCCAATGGGTTCTTGAGCGCCCATAACCCGGTATCAAGGCATCGGGAACACTATCTACAAGAAAGACAGCCTACCTACTGCTTATGGACGCTCCAATTAGTCTCCACATCTAACAATCTTCCACTTGGAGACTGATAGCATCGAGTCCAGACCTCTGCACCCAATGACTACCCCATTGACCAAACTGGTCAACCATTGACCCAAATTGTCAAATTAGGTCAAAATAGTCAATCCATGACCCAATGACCATCACATTGACTAAACTGCTCAACCTTAACTTAAATGGTTAAATAAGGTCAAAATGGTCAATCCATGACCCATGACTACTACATTGACTAAATTGGTCAACCCTTGAACCAAATAATCAAAATTGGTCAAAATGGTCAATCCATGACCCAATGAACACCACATTGACCCAATGCCAATACCATTAACCACCAAGTCAACCTAGACACCAAATTGGTCAAATTTGATAAATTTAAGACATTAAAATGATCAAACATGATCCTTTGGTCAATCCTAGTCAAACCTAGGTCCCATTATGAAAAATAATGACCCCATGATTAAATTAACCATGCTAAGGTTAAGTAAATCACCTGTGTCAACCCTGAGCCTATACTGGTCAACCATGATCAACCTTGGTCAACCACGGTCAACCTTGGTCAACTTTTGTCAAATATTCCATTTTGAACCAAATTAATAGGATTAATCAAATAGTTATTTCCCAAAGTTATTTTGATTAATTTATGGGTTAATATTGTAGTCTCCAATATTTTAAATTAATTACATTATTAATTCAAAATGGAATTACAAATAGAGACCCTAAATTAAAAGCAAGAGATGACATCATTAATGACATCATGAATGACATTAAAATTTGAATTCAACATACCAATTTACCAATGGATTACCCATGATCCATAAAACCTATTATGACCCATGACAAATCATCCTTAATGATCTACATTAAAATTACCAAAATTTTTATATCATTTTTAACTAAAATTTTATGGATATTACGCTTTAATGAAATGTATTTCTTATAATTTTAGATGCAGGTACAAGAAAATGAATTTATGAAGAAAAAGAGCAAAGAAATGAGTAAAAGGAGCAAAAATGAGTCAAGTAAAGAAAACAAGAAAAAAGGGCTGACTCTGGCGCCCCGCTCCCCGGCGCCAGACTCAACAGTGGAATCTAGAGAATTCTTGGACGGATTTTTCAAGGTTATTGATGACTCAGAAGCTATCTAGAAGTCTCTGAACAAATTTCCGTATGTATAGACAAGATATAATGAATATAGACCTAGGGAATCAGTTATTCAACAAAGAGGTGCGACTCAAAACATGAAGGGACGCGTCCATTCACGCAGGAGACTGGCGCCTAGGCGCCACAGTTACTTTCTAGAAGAATTAATGAATTTGGACAAATTTTGAAGAGGTGCCTGAAGTAACCCCTAGTCATTTTCGAAGCTCTATAAATAGGAGACGATTCAACAACAAAGGTGGTAGTTGTTTGGAGTGTGTAAGTGTTGTAAGAGTGAAAGAAGTGTTTAATTCTCATTTATTTAAAGAGTGTGGAGTGTTAATCACTTTACTTTAGTGAGAGTTCAGAGTGTTTTTATGTAATTGCTGGAGTTGGAGTCCTGTAAAAGTCAGTCGGAGTCAGAGAAACTTCAAAGGATTGCTTGGGTATCAATCCAGATAAGTATTTATAACTTGGTTCTTAAGTTTTGTACTTTGAATTTGAATTATAAATATGGTTTGTAGTGTGAATCCTATGCTTTCTGAGTAGTCTTCTGAAACACCTAAAATATATAATATTTTTATGCACATTTTTATACCTATTTTTAATGATATTGCACTTTAATGGAAGGTATTTTGTGTTTTTCTTGCATATATGATGAAAATGGATGGTCATGATGAAAGGAGCAAAATTGGATCAAATTTGGAGCAAAAAAAGATGAAAAGTGAAAATTTGGGCATTGGCGTCTAAGCGCCGTTGGGCCGACACTTAGCCGCCACAGTTAAAAATCAAAATTCAAATGAATTTGGCGCCAATTTCAAAGGGAATTGAATCAACTCTTGGTGGTAACTTCCATAACTTCCTTTGGGCGGAATGAAGGGGTGCATTCTTTGGTGGATACATTGAATCTGGACACATTTTGAAGAGACACCAAGGCACCTTTTGGTTTACTATTTAAAGAGAGTCTTAGGAAAGATTAAGGAGCTCTTCCTTTGCCTTTTGAAGGGTTCTTTCACTTGTACGTTTTTACATTATTTTAATTTTATTTTGCGAGAGTTTTTATTAAGAGTAGGAGTAGGGAGTAGAAAGGAGAAAAAGGTCGGAGTGAAGTTTTCTTCTTCCCACTTCTTTTCTTTCTTTTAAGTTTAGTTTTTATTGAAGTCTGAAGTTATTCTTAGTCATCGGAGTTGGGAGATCCGCTCTGAGGAGTAGTTTAGTGAAGAGTTAAAGTTTCAGAGGAACTTCCTGAGTCTTGTGGAGAGAATTTTCAGATAAATGTTTACTTTTATTCTTACATTTAGTTTTTTAATTAATACTTGTTTTTGTTTGTTGTTTTTCTTATGGTTTTTAATTTTGAATCAATGTGTTTTTGTATTTTCTCAATGCATTTTGAGTAGTTTACTTTATCTTTTTCTTTCTTAAATGGAGAAGTAATTAATTTATAGAGAATTGTTGTGGAAAGTATAAGTGTTTAAAAGTTGGAAGAAGTTTTGAAGATTGATTCTAAAAACTTTGTTTACTTCTTAATTTAGCTTTGTTAAGTTGTAGAATTTCTTGAGATTATGTAAGATCCAATGAGTTATTGTCTCATAAAAGTTAGTAAGAATCACATGCAATTATATGGGTGAGAATTGTAGTCCATATAATTGAATGTAATATTAGAAGATATTTTTATGGAAGGGAATTAGAGGATTTTAGATTGATAGGCTAAAACCCTCAAATTTGATTTGAAGTTTTGAGTTTTGTTATGAGAAGTTAGCCCCCAGTTGGTGGGAATCGAGGGAACTCTAGAGTGAGAGACTGGTATCTTCCCTACCTGACCATGTACAAAATGATAAAAATTTCAACCTAACCTATGTTCTTTATAGAACCAAGTAAGGGTGAAGAACACATTTGCTTCTATCTGTCACAACAAATTTAAATACTTCCACAAAAATACTTTAATAATTATTACTACTTCATAAAAGGAAAGAAAAAGATAATCTGGTTAATAGTATTTTACATACAGTGTTATTAGTTATTATAATTTTAATTTCTTGCTTAACATTTTATTAAGGAAATTTTAAAAGACATATCAACTTTCAAAACTTTTCAAAATCAAGACATACTTTCAAAAGCCATAAAAAAAGTAAAAAGATAATTTTTCTGATTCCTTTAAAGATTTTCAAATTTTCTCTGTGGGTTCGATATCTCGGGCTTAATTAGAAAGTCTTATATTACTTGATAAACAATACGTATACTTGCGTAGTATACACATTATAAATCAAAATCATCAGCATATATATATATCCGATGGGATCATGTTTTTAGTATCATCGCCAATTTTCATATCATATTTGTAAGTATAAATATCAGGTGGATCATGTTTTTCTCTTTCTCCCTACGAATATGAAATGATTTAGTTAAGGATTTAATTTAGTTTTGAGAACATACTTTTCTTCATCCATAATTTGTAGTGATACTTTACCTGATCTTCATTTACACTGCAACTTGATCACTTGTAATGTTAAAATCTATGGAGAATTCTTAAGATCTGACCGTGGTTTAAGAGTTCTTAACTTGTAAGTATCACATTTCCTTTGGAAGGGTATATGGTAAATCCTTGAAGTGGGAGGTGAAAATAGATAGGGAGATAATCTTTGAAGGGCGTAGAATATGTTTTTAGAGTGATATGCTAAATTCTATCAATTTGGTTTAAGAGGAGGTGATGGGTCACTAGTAGGCCCAACCATAGGCACCATTGGGGGGAGGAATCTAGAAGTGAGAGCCTAGAAATTTGTCCCTTACTACTAACAATACATCCTGATCCAATCTTCAAAAACTAACCAATGTTCTTTATACACCTGACCAGAGGGTAACGAATATATATGCTCCTATTTGTCACAATACCTCATTTTTAAAGTTCTCAAACTAATTTAGATGTTTACTAATTATAAAATTTTTTGTATGGGGAAAAAATCTTTATTTATTATGTTAAAGCATTTAAATTACATTCTTATTTACAATTGCTTCTTAAGTAACTTGAATATTATCACTTTTTAGTTTATTATTTTTTAAATAGATTTTTATTCTTTCTTTTTTTATTTTACTTAGCTTTCTCGTGGATCGATATCTATGGTTTAAAAAAAACTCTATATTACTTGAAACGATACGTATACTTGCATAGAACCCCTAGTGTATGATTTATATTTATATTTATATATCAAAACCTTAATCTTTAATTATCGTACATTAGCCGCTTAATCAGATTTGGGGTCAAGTTTGACCATAATTTTATAAGCTAATTTATTTACGTAATGGCGGTCGGGTCATGTTTTTGGCACCGTTGTCGAGGAACGCTAAAAATAAAATTTAAAAAAAAAAGAAAAAAGAAAGATAATTTTTTTATTATTATTATTAATTAAAAATATTTTCTAATTTCTTTTATGTGAAGTTCAGGATCTGAAGGATTAATACCCTATAATTCTGAATTAGAATGCATTGTAAGACAAATTAGAAAAGAAAAACGATTTCATAATTTGCAAGAAATGGTTAATATACCTCAAAATAATATGCAACAAAATATTGCAAAAAATGATCATCAAAATTGACAAAGACCCTTAGGAGAATATGCTAACCCTATAGCTGATGAAATTCATTTAAGTATTCAAATTCCTGGTGTAGTAGCAAATTCATTTGAACTTAAACATGCAATTATACAAACGGTCCAAAATAATCAGTTTGGAGGATCTGCTACTGAAGATCCTAATTTACACCTTGATAGTTCTCTAGAACTTTGTACTACTTTAAAGTATGATAATATTTCTGATGATGCTATTAGGCTTAGACTTTTTGCTTTTTCTTTAAGGGATAAGGCTAAGATGTGGCTAAATTCGTTAGCAACATGATCTATTAAAACTTGGGGAGAAATGGCTCAAAATTTTCTAGCTAAATATTTTTTGCCATCTAAAAGTGCAAAACATAGAAATGATATAACTTCATTTACGCAATTTCAAGGAGAAACGATTTATGAAGCATGGGAAAGATTTAAAGAACTTCCTAGAAAGTGCCCACATCATGCTTTACCAGACTGATTAATTATAAAAAAATTTTATAATGGATTAATAGGATCTCTTAGATCTATAGTAGATGATGTGTTGCTGGTTCCTTAATAGCTAAGTTATTTGATGAAGGTTATGCTTTAATAGAAGAAATGACAACTAATAATTTTCAATGGCATTCTGATAGAGTAAATACTAAAAGAGTGGCTAGTATTCAAGAAAATGAAGCCTTTTCTATTTTAGTCTCTCAAGTGGCTGCAATATCTAAAAAATTGGATAATTTGTCTCAATTCTCGCATTTAAATGATAATTTAGGAAGTACTGGTGAATCTCAAACCTTAGAAACTGTGCAAGCTATCGCTAGGAAAACTAATAACCCATATTCCAATTACTATAACCTAGGTTGGAAAAATCACCATAACTTAAATTGGAATAATGCAAATCTACAATGGGGTAATAACCAACCTATACCGATTGGAAATTATTAGAACAATCAAAGTAATTGTAACTATCAATCTTATTATCCTCCTAGTCTTAATAACCAGCAATTTAAGGAAAAAATTATCTATAGAAGAATTAATTTTACAAATGGGTAGTCACTTGCAAAGTTAAAATGCTGCAATAAGAAATATCGAGAATCAAATGGGGGCAAATTACAAATGCAATTAACAACAGACCACAAGGAACACTTCCAAGTACTGTTGAAGTAAATCCAAGAGAAAATGGAAAAGACCAAGAGCAAATTAAAGTCGTATTACTTAGAAGTGGAAATGAATTAAGGGATGAAAAGGAAAATAAAATTCAAAATGAGATTGAAGTTGAGAATCCTAAGGAAATAACACAGGAAAAAGAAACAAAATTTCTATCTCAAGATGAATTTGAAAAACCTCTACCCCGATTTCCACAACGACTGAAACAACAGAAATTGGATCAACAGTTTTCTAATTTTTTTTGAGGTATTTAAAAGGCGTACCATTAATATTCCATTTGCTGAAGCTTTGGAACAAATGCCTAAGTATGCTAAATTTATGAAAGATATTCTTAACAAGAAAGTAAAATTTGAAGCTTATGAAACAGTTGCACTAAGCGAAGAATGTAGTGCAATTATTCAGAAAAAGCTACCTCAAAAGCTTAAAGATCCTGAAAGTTTTACCATACCTTGTGATATAAGAGACAGATTTCATGAAAAAGCCTTATGTGATTTAAGAGCGAGTATTAACCTCATGCCTTTATCCATCTTTAAGAGGTTAGATTTAAGAGAAATATCTCCTACAATTGTAACCTTACAATTAGCAGATCGATCTACTACTCACCCGAGTGGAATGATAAAAGATGTATTGGTAAAGGTGGATAAATTCATTTTCCCTATAGATTTTATAATTATGGATATGAAAAAAGATGAAGAGATTCCTATTATTTTAGGAAGACATTTTCTTGCTACTGGACTTGCTATGATAGATGTACAAAAAGAGAAGTTAACCATGAGAGTTAATGATCATGAAGTAATATTTAATATTCTTAAATCAATGAGCTATCCTAGCAAGGAAAAGTGTTACAGAATGGATATCTTTGACTACATGATAGAACAACATTTTCAAGAAAAAATGTCAGATCATTTCTAAAGAAGAGTTTTCAGACCCTAAAGATTTAAATGATGAAAATGATTTTGAAGAAGATATAAAAGATTTTGATTATATTAATGATAATTAAGAAATATTGGAAACAAGTGAAAGTAATGAATTCAAACCATCGATTGAAACAGCTACTAAATTGGAATTAAAGGAATTAACCTCTCATTTTAAATATGTCTTTTTAAGGAATTCATTAACTTTACCCGTTATTATATCTCCTGAATTAACTCAATAATAAGAGTTGAAATTAATTGAAGTCTTGAAATTGTATAAACAAGCTTTTGGATGGACAATAGCAGATATTAAAGGAATTATCCCATCAATTTGTATGCAGGGAATATTATTGGAAGATGATAGTAAACCCAATATTGAACCTTAAAGGAGATTAAAACCAGTTATTAAAGATGTTGCTAAGAAAGAAATGTTGAAATGGTTGGTGATGAACAAAAAATATATACTATTTTTGCTATATAATTTTATCCATTTTTGGGGATATTACAGTTTAAAGAAATGTATTTTTCATGATTTGTTGCAGGTATGATGATTTTTGGTGATTGGAGCGAAAAGAAGCGAAAATGAATGAATTCAGAGCCAAAAGGAGCAAAATGGAGAAAACCAGCATTTGGCGCCTCCAGCACCGGAATGGGCGTCGCTGGCGCCGGAATGGGTGCCGCTGGCACCATTTTCATGAGAGCTCAATAAAATATTCAGAAGATAGAGAGTCGTCGACACACTATCGGGCGCCGTAGGCGCCCATTGTCAGTGCATTTCATATTTGAAGAGTTTTGGTGACTTTTTGAAGGGATGCTTAAGGAAACTCTTTGGATTTCATTTCTAAGATATATGTAACTATTTTTGGATGAAAATAGAGAGGATCTAGGGTGGTGGTAGAGAGTTCTAGAGAGAGAGTGAGTGTGTTGAGTGTTAGGGTTTGTAAGAGAAGAGTGTAGAAGTGAGAATTTGAGAGGGATTCTTCTTTATGAAGTGAAGGAGAAGGCGTAAAGTGAGAGATTGCTTCTTCCTTTCCATTCTAAAGAGGGAATTGAGTGTTGCAAAAAAGAGACAAAAGCATTTAAAGGAACTTCAAGGGATTTACATTGGGGAAGAGAAAGAGATAAGTTGTATTTGCTTTTGTGGTTTGTATGACTTTTCTTTTATATATAAAATCCATGTTTTATTGTGTCTTCTCTATGAATTTTGAGTAGTCTCCTTTGTCTTTCTTCTTGCATAGAGATGTGATGTGATGATGTGGATTTGAAGTGCTTTTAAAGTATTGAAGAAATAGTGATGGTTTTTCATTTCAAACTTAATTTACTTTTCGATCTGGCCAATTTATTTGTTAAAATCTATTGTTGAACATTAACTCTGAAAGGATTTAGTGTCCTACAACTATAATGTTGAATCCATTCAATGTTCATGGATGAATTGCATAGTTCATGGGAATTTAGTGCAAATAAATAGGGAAATGTGTTTTGATGGACTTCAAATTGGAGGTTTCAGGGTGATAGGTTGAGATCCCCAATTTGGCCATAAGATTAGTAACTAAAGTCGAAGGTTAGCTTTCAGGTGAAGGGTGAGTGGGAGCTCCGTAGTGATAGCCGGTATCCTCCTAGCCTAGCGTTATATTTAGTGACTGAACTTAGGATATGTCAATGTTCTTTTCAAGCTTGGAAGAGGGGGTACTCTTTTAAGAGTAAAGAAACATTTATGCTCATATTTGGCACAATATAATAAATAATCATTCTACATCATTCACATATCATATACTCATTACAAGAGGAAAGATAATTTTCATATATATCAAAACCTTTCAAATACAAGCTTAGTGTGTGTGTTAGTTAATTCTGTTTTAAAGATATTAGAAGTATTTGTAGTATGCTTAATTGTTACTGTTTTCTGTATCTTGTTAGTGGAAGTAAACAAAAACTTTAATTACAATTTGAGTATGAGATTTTAGTAATACACTATTTATTGTAAGGAACGTGCTTTCCCTATCGGATCGATAACCATGACTCCATTAGAGCCCTGTATTACTTACTACGATACGTAGACTTGTGTTGAATGTTTGGAATTTACAAAAATCATTATAAATATATATAAATTTGAGTTCATAAGTTCTTGCAATATAAAAAGTTCGCATCAAGTTTTTGGCGCCGTTGCCGGGGAGATATAAACGGTATCTATTGATAATATAGTAATTGAAAATTTTTACTTTGTAGTGTGTAATTGTGTGTTTGTTTACTTTTGAGAGTATTTGTGAGATTTTATATGCGTAGTAGTGGATCTATAGGTTTAGTACCTTACGATTCGGATTTAGAGCATACTGTTGGAAAAATTAGAAAATAACAAAAACAAACTGAAAATCTTTGTGAAATGGTGAATAATCAAGATAATCAGAGAAGTGATATTGGAAATTTGTCAAAATCTTTAAGAGATTATGCTAACCCAACAACAGATGAAATTCATGTGATTATTCAAAGTCCTATTATTGCTAATAATTCCTTTGAGCTTAAACCTGCTATTATCCAAATGATAAAAAATAATCAATTTGGAGGAACACCTAATGAGCATCCAAACTTACATCTCGCTACTTTTATAGAAATGTGTGTTCCTTTTAAATATGACTGAGTGTCGAGTGATGTTGTCAGCCTTAGAATTTTTCCTTTTTCATTAAGGGATAAAGCTAAGGCATGGTAAAATTTGTTAGCACTTGGATCCATTATAACTTGGGGAGAACTTTTCTAAAGCTTCTATCAAAATATTTCCCTCCATCAAAGACTGCTAAGTTGAGAAATGATATCACATCTTCTGTTCAGTTTGAAGGAGAATCAATATATGAAGCTTGGGAAAGATTGAAAGATCTTCTTAGGAAGTACCCACATCATTCTTTACCAGATTGGTTAATAATTCAAACATTTTACAATGGATTAGTGAGATCATTGAGATCGATTATAGATGCTGCTACTGGTGGATCGTTAATGTCAAAACCTTTTGATGAAGCATACGCATTAATAGAAGAAATGGCTACTAATAATTTTTAATGGCCTCTGAATGGGTAATTCCTAAGAGAGTAGCTAGTGTTCATGATTCAGATATGATGACTAAGATAGTTTCTCAAATTACATCCCTTTCTAAGAAAATAGATCTGCATGGAATGAATTATTCTCAACCATCTCAAGTGTTAAAGGAAATTCATTTAGAGAAATAACAGAATATCAAACACCTTACGAGACTTTGAATATTATTTATAGACTTAATAATCCTTATTAAAATTACTACAATCCTGGTTGGAAGAATCACCCAAATTTCAACTGGAATAATAGTAATGCCAATGTTAACCAACAATGGGCGAACAATTCTATAAATCCAGTTGGAAATTCGAACAATCAAGGAAAAACCAATTTTAGATGCTCTTATCCTCTTGGATTCAATAGTAACCTGCAATTTAAGGATAAGAAGTTGTCTCTGAAGAAATGATTCTGAATATGGGAAATCTACTACAAGCTCAAGGTTTTGCGATAAAAAATATTAAAAATCAATTGGGGAAAATTTTCACTGTACTTAATAATAGACCTTATAGAACGCTTCCAAGTAATGTTAAGATAAATCTAAAAGATCAAAACAAGGAACAAATTAAGGCTATTCAATTAAGGAGTGGAAAGGAATTGGAAACAATAGTACAAAAAGAAGTTGAAATAGAAAAGGAGAAGGTGGATATTGAAAAAGGTTCAAATAAGATTTGTTCAGATTTGGAATATCCTCTTGAATCGATGAAGATTACTATTGAAAATCCACCGCCTCCATTTCCTCTAAGATTGAAGCAACAAAACAGGGATAACAAATTTGGAAAATTTTTGGAGATCCTTAAGAAATTAATGATAAATATTCTTTTTGTTAAAGCATTAGAATAGTTTCCTAACTATGCTAAGTTTATGAAGGATATTCTTAAAAAGAAAAGAAAGTTCACAGATCATGAAACTGTAGCACTTAGCGGAGAGTGTAATGCAATTATTTAGAAGAACCTTCTGAAAGAACTTAAAGATCTATGTAGTTTCACTATCCTAAGTGCTATAGGTGAAAAATTTTATAGAAGAGCCTTATGTGATCTAGGAGCTAGTATTAATCTTATGCCTTTATCAACTTTCAAAAGGTTGGGAAAAGGAGAAATTTCTCTTACATCTGTGACTCTTCAGTTGGACGATCGTTCCATTACTTACATAAATGAGTGGTGGAAGATGTGTTAGTGAAGGTGGATAAATTTATCTTTTCTTATGGATATTATTGTATTTGATATGGAGGAAGATAAAGAATCTCCAATCATTTTGGGAAAACCATTCCTTGCTACTGGAAGAGCAGTGATTGATGTTCAAAAAGGAGAATTAACTATGAGGGTTAATGATTAAGAGGTGACCTTTAATATTTTGAAATCTATGAAGTATCCCTCAATAGAAAAATATAATGAATGTTTTAGGATGGAGGTCTGTGAATATTTGAGGAACGATAATTTTGAAAATATATTTGAAAAAGAAGCAGAGTATAAAAATATATTTGAAAAAGGAATTGAAAATGAAGAAAATTCAGATAATAAAAAGAATGAAGATTTGGAGTATGTTCAGGAGAGATTTGAAGTATTAGACACTATGGAAGGTTGAGATAAAAGCTTAATTCCATCTATACTAAAACCTCCTAAACTTGAGATGAAAATTCTCCCTAATCATTTAAAGTATATGTTTTTAGGAGAATCATCTACCCTACTAGTTATTGTATTTTTGGAGTTAAACATATATCAAAAACAAAAATTATTGGAAATTTTAAAAAGATATAAAAAGGCTTTTAGATGAACTTTAGCAGATATTAAAGGAATCAGTCCTATTTGTATGCATAGGATTTTATTAGATGAATAACATACACTGAAAGTTGATCCGTAGAGGAGATTGAATCCAATAATGAAAGAAGTAGTTAAGAAGGAGATTTTAAAATGGTTGGATGCTAGAATTATTTATCCTATTTTGGATAGTGCTTGGGTGAGTCCAATACATTGTGTGCCGAAAAAGGGAGGAGTGACTATTGAAGTGAATGAATGTAATGAAATTATACCCATAAGACAAATTAATGGATGGCGAATTTGTATTGACTATAGGAAATTAAATTCCGCCACCCGAAAAGATCACTTTCCTCTTCCTTTTCTCGATCAAATACTGGATAGACTTGCTGGACACAAGCACTACTACTTTCTGGATGGATATACTGGTTATCATCAAATACCTATCGCTCCTGAGGATCAACAAAAGACAACATTTACTAGCCCTTACGAAACCTTTGCTTTTCGAAGAATGCCTTATGGACTGTGTAATGCACTTGCAACGTTTTAGAGATGTATGATGTCTATCTTCAACAGTATGATGGATAAATGAATAGAAGTTTTTATGGATGATTTCTTTGTATTCGAGACTTCATTTGAAATATTTTTAGAAAACTTAGCAAAAGTTTTGGAGCTTTGCGAGAAAACAATTTTAGTTCTGAGTTGGGAGAAATATCAATTTATGGTTACAGGAGGAATTGTGCTTGGGTATAAAATTTCTGAATTTGGTATGGAGTTCGACCGAGCTAAAATTCGAGTGAATAAGAGATTGCCACCACCCACGATCGTAAGAGAGGTGAGGAGTTTCTTAGGACACACTGGATTTTACAGACGATATATTAAAGATTTTTCTAAAATTTCCAATCCTTTGTGTTGACTTCTAGAAAATGATAAAAAATTTGATTTTAATGATGATTGTTTGAGTGCTTTTGAATTATTGAAAGATAAATTAATTACTGCACCTTTAATTGTTTTACCTGATTGGGAGAAACCATTTGAACCTATGTGTGATGCTAGTGACTATGCGATCGGAGTAGCATTGGGGCAAAGACATGATAAAGTTTTCAAAGTCATTTACTATGCTAGTAAAAGTCTTAATGAAGCTCAAATTAATTATACCACTACTGAAAGAGAGTTATTAGCTATAGTATTTGCTTTTGAAAAGTTTAGACCTTATTTAATTGGAGTTAAAAGTATTGTGCATATAAACCATTCAGATATCAAATATTTAATGCAAAAGAAGGATGCCAAAACTAGACTGATTAGATAGATACTTCTTTTGCAAGAATTTGATTTTATGATAGTTGATAGGAAGGGATCTAATAACAAAATATCTGATCATTTATCGAGATTAGAGAATGATAAATTATCTGAATTTGAGAAGGATGTTATAGAAACTTTCCCTGATAAACAACTTTATATTATTATGGGAAGAAATTTGCCTTGGTATGCAGATATTGTGAATTATATTGTGAATGATATTATACCACCTGATTTAACAAGACAAAAATAAAAGAAGTTTAAATATGATGCAAGATTTTATTTTTGGGATGAGCCTTATCTATATAAACAGTGTAAGGATCTGATTATTAGGAGATGTGTGCCACAGGAAGAAACTAATTTAATTACTCAACGATGTCATGATTCTGAATTTGGAGGTCATTTCTGTGTTGATAAATCTGCTTTTAAGATTTTACAATCTGGATTTTATTTGCCTACTCTTTTTAAGGATGTATACAAATATATTAAATTATGTGATCGATGTCAGAGAGTAAGTAACATCTCTAGAAGAAATAAAATGCCTCTAAACTATAATTTGGAAGTTAAAATTTTTGATGTATGAAGATTAAGTTTTATGGGACCATTTACTCCTTCATTTGGAAATTTATATATACTGTTTGCAGTTGATTATGTCTCGAAATGGATTAAAGCTATTACTTTACCTAGATTTGATGCTCTGAGTGTTTCAATTCTTTTAAAGAAAAATATATTTGTGAAATATAGAATGTCGAGAGTGATTATAACTGATGGTGGATCCCATTTCAGGAATAATCAAATTAAGAAATTAATTAAGAAATATAATATTATTCATAGAATCTCTACTACTTATCATCCCCAGACAAGTGGTTTAGCAGAAGTGTCTAATCGTGAAATTAAAAGAATTTTGGAGAGAACTGTAGATATCATAAATTAGATTAGTCTGCTCAATTAGATACTACATGATGGGCTTATAGACTGCTTTTAAGACCCCTATTGGAATGTCTCCTTATAGACTAGTGTTTGGTAAGACTTGCCATTTACCGGTTGAATTGGAGCATAAAGCATATTAGGTGATAAAAGAGTTGAATTTTAATTTGAAAAATGCTGGAGAGAAGAAATTTATGCAATTGAATGAATTGGAAGAATTTATAAATGCATCTTATCATAATGACAGGATCTATAAAGAGAGAATGAAATTGTGGTATGATTGGAAGATATTGAAAAATAAATTGGAACATGGACAAAAAGTTTTGTTATACAACACAAGGTTGAAATTTTTTCCTGGAAAACTCTAAGTCTATATGGTTGAGACCTTTTATAGTTGTAAAAGTTTATTCTTTTAGAGCTGTTGATATTGAGGATCCTGATACTGGAAAGATTTTCAAGGTTAATGGGCATCGATTAAAGCCTTAATTTGACAAGTTTCAACTTGACTTCAAAGTGGTTTTAATATTGATTCATTTCGATTAACTGAATGGTTTGTCGGGCTGACGACGTTAAACCAAGCACTTTATAGGAGGCAACCCATATGTATCTTTGTAGTGTGTTTGCTTGTTCATCGTAGTTTTGCTTTTAGATAGTTGTTTTGGAATCCTAATCGCTCCTAAATACTTTTAAAATTCGATAAATATTGGATCAAATTGAGATATTAGAATATTTCAGATTTTTGGAATAGTTGGACACAAGTGCTACTGCTTTCTAGATGGATATACTGGTTATCATCAAATACCTATTGCTCCTGAGGATCAAGAAAAGACAACATTTACTAGCCCTTACGAAACATTTGCTTTTCGAAGAATGCCTTTTGGACTGTGTAATGCACGTGCAATGTTTTAGAGATGTACGATGTCTATCTTCAACAATATGATAGATAATGAAATAAAAGTTTTTATGGATGATTTCTCTGTATTCGGGACTTCATTTGAATTCTGTTCAGACAACATAGCAAAAGTTTTGGAGCTTTACGAGAAAACAAATTTAGTTTTGAATTGGGAGAAATGTCAATTTATGGTTGCAAGAGGAATTGTTCTTGGATATAAAATTTCTGAATTTGGTATTGAGGTCGACCCAGCTAAAACTCGATCTATTGAAAGATTGCAGCCACCCACTACCGTGAGAGAGGTGAGGAGTTTCTTAGGACACGCTGAATTTTATAGGCAATATATTAAAGATTTTTCTAAAATTACCAAACCTTTGTGCTGACTTCTAGAAAATGATAGAAAATTTGATTTTAATGATGAACGTTTGAGTGCTTTTGAATTATTTAAAGAGAAATTAATCACTACACCTTTAATTATTTCACCTGATTGGGAGAAACCATTTGAACTTATATGTGATGCTAGTGATTATGTGGTTGGAGTAGGATTGGGGCAAAGGCATGATAAAGTTTTCAAAGGCATTTACTATGTTAGTAAAACTCTTAATGAAGCTTAAATTGATTATGCCACTACTAAAAAAGAGTTATTAGCCATAGTATATACTTTTGAAAAATTTAGACCTTATTTAATTAGAGCTAAAAGTATTGTGCGTACAGACCATTCAGCTATCAAATATTTAATGCAAAAGAAGGACGCCAAACCTAGATTAATTAGATGGATACTTCTTTTGCAAGAATTTGATTTTATGATAGTTGATATGAAGGGATCTGATAACAAAATAGCTGATCATTTGTCGAGATTAGAGTATGATAAATTATTTTAATTTGAGAAAGAAGTTACAAAAACTTTCCCTGATGAACAAATTTATACTATTATGGGAAGAAATTTGCCTTGGTATGCAGATATTGTGAATTATATTGTGAGTGATATTGTACCACCTAATCTAACAAGGCAACAACAAAAGAAGTTTAAATATGATGCAAGATTTTATTTTTGGTATGAGCCCTATCTATATAAACAAGTGTAAGGATCCGATTATTAGGAGATGTGTGCCACGAGAAGAAACTAATTTAATTACTCAACGATGTCATGATTCCGAATTTGGAGGTCATTTCTGTGTTGATAAATCTGCTTTTAAGATTTTACAATCTGGATTTTATTTGCCTACTCTTTTTAAGGATGTATACAAATATATTAAATTATGTGATCGATATCAGAGAGTAAGTAACATCTCTAGAAGAAATAAAATGCCTCCAAACTATAATTTTGAAGGTTGAAATTTTTGATGTATGGGGTTTAGATTTTATGGGACCATTTACTCATTCATTTGGAAATTTATATATACTGGTTGCAGTTGATTTATGTCTCGAAATGGATTGAAGCTATTGCTTTACCCAGATGTGATGCTCGGAGTGTTTCAAAATTTTTAAAGAAAAATATATTTGCGAGATATGGAGTGCCGAGAGTGATTATAACTGATGGTGGATCCCATTTCAAGAATTATCAAATTAAGAAATTGATTGAGAAACATAATATTATTCATAGAATCTCTACTGCTTATCATCCCCAGAGTAGTGGTTTAGCAGAAGTGTCTAATCTTGAAATTAAAAGAATTTTGGAGAAAACTCAGGATAATCACAAATTAGATTTGTCTGCTCGATAGATACTGCATTATGAGCTTATAGAACTGCTTTTAAGACACCTATTGGAATGTCTCCTTATAAACTAGTGTTTATTAAAACTTGCCATTTATCGGTTGAATTGAAGCATAAAGCATATTGGCCGATAAAAGAGTTGAATTTTAATTTGAAAAATGTTGGAGAGATGAGATTTATGAAATTGAATTAATTGGAAGAAATTAGAAATGCATCTTATCACAATGACATGATCTATAAATAGAGAATGAAATTGTGGCATGATCGGAAGATATTGAAAAAGAAATTGGAACATGGACAAAAAGTTTTGTTATACAACACAAGGTTGAAATTATTTTCTGGAAAGCTCAAGTCTAGATGGTTGGGACCTTTTACAGTTGTAAAAGTTCATTCTTTTAGAACTGTTGATATTGAGGATCCTGATACTGGAAAGATTTTCAAGGTTAATGGGCATCGATTAAAGCCTTACTTTGACGGTTTTAACATGACTTCAAAGAGGTTTTAATGTTGAGTCATCTCGATTAACTAAATGGTTTGTCGGGCTGACGACGTTAAATCAAGGCTTTATGGGCGGCAAACCATATGTATCTTTGTGTTGTGTTTGCTCTTTTGTTGTAGTTGTGCTTTTAGATAGTTATTTTGGAATCCTAATCCCTCTTAAATACTTTTAAAAATTGATAAATATTGGATTGAACTGAGATATTGGAATATTTAGGGCCGAACAAAGTCGGTGAAATTTTTTACCACTAGCACAGTTGGCGCCAGAATGGGCGCCGCCGGCGCCCAATTACACAGATGTTTACAGAATTTCGGGTTTGAGCATCGGTGCCCAAACCTGTTGATGGTTTTTGGAGTTTCAAAATGCAATTTTTGGCAGTTTTGAGCGGGATCTTCTTCCTTATAACTCCCTAAAAATCCATTTTAAACTTCCAAACTCCAGAAAAACGAAAACTACCTTTCCCAATTCGTATCCCATGGATTCCTACTCCATTAGAACCCCTTAATCTCGAATTTACAGCCGACAGAAGTTTATCACTTTCGAGGTGCAGCGATTATTTAACAAGGTGATAATAGAGAGGAGGATTATCAAGGAAAGAGGATTTTTTAATTGAGGTATGGATAATCCTACTACAAGAGTTGAAGAGATAATAAAGGAAAGACATTGAGAAGTGCTATGTTACACTATCGCTGCTGTAGTGGTTCCGGTTGTGAATGAATTCTATGCAAATCTTTATGGAATCAACTAAGGATTCGTCTTTGTGTGAGGTAGGTTTGTACAATTCACTCCTGCGAGAGTTAATGATGTCTTTATGATTAAGAATGCACCTATTTGCCACTATTCCAATTTTAATGCGACAAGCGATAATATGAATGATGTTTATCGTTATTTAACGGATGAAAATGACGATTGGGAAGTAATAGACAATGGATGTATTAGTTTTCCTTCTGCATATTTAAATCTAGTGTCAAAGCAGTGACATTAATTTTATTTCAGCAAAGTTATATCAAACTTTGAAAATTAGTAAAGTAACTAAGGAAAGTGTTATTTTGAATTTCTGTATTCAAACTGGAAGGCCGATTGATATTGGAAATATAATTGTTAAATCAATTTTGGGATTGATAGTTCATGAATTTAAATATGGGCTTGTACACCCATCCACCGTATTTTTGTTGTGTAGTCAATCACAAGTATCGTATGAGAGTTAGGAAAAGGGTCTTCTTCTTTGGAGGCCTATTGATCCAACTAGTCTTTATGACTACCAAACAGTAGGAGATGAAGGTGATATGGATCTGCTTGCTAATCAACCTACTAAGACCTCACAACCAATTCAGCCTTACTTTCCTAAAAATTCTAGAATGATACGGAAGAGAATCAAGCAGTTGGAAAAAGAGGTAAAGAGTGTTATTAATGCCATTAATAATATTTCTGATTTATTTGATCATATGGAGAGGAGGATGAAGAAACAATTTGATCACACTGGTCGGATTGAGATGGACCTGATTAATCTAATGAAGAAGAACGTTGTGATAGCTGAGGATTCATCTGATGAATTCCCATTTTGTCCCTTCTACAATTTGTTCGTGCATCAACAATCCATTGGAGATATCAAAGAGAAAGATAGTTCTGAGACTTATGTGGAGTGATTACTGGATTGTGCTTATGTTTAATGTGTGTTTGCTTTACTTTACTTAATTTTGTTTGGTGTGTTTAGTATGTGATTTTCCTTGATTTTTAGTTTGCATTTGGATTTACTATGCTTAATTTCATTGTGTGTACTTAGATTTTAGTGTTTGCTAGCGTACTTGTAACACTAAAAATCTAAGAGTTGTTGGTTTGATTTGATGAACATATTAGTGTTTTTGTTGTAATGTAATAATTTTTATGAAGTTACAATGATCCAATGCAAGTATACATATCGTATCAAGTAATACATGGCTCTAATGGAAATAGTCTAAGTCTAAGCACACTCTATCGTACTTAAAAGGAAATAGTCTAAGTCTGACAACATCATTAGACACTCTTTCGTACTTAAAAGTAGCACAAAGTTCTAAGAAACTTGTAAGATGTAAAATAGGATCTTCATTAAAAGTTACACCAAATTGATTGTTTTGTACCATTTGGATAATTACCGGTTTAAGCTCAAATGAATTAGCGGCTACATTAGGATTTTGGATAGTTAAGTGAATTTCATCTAATGTTGGGTTAGCGTAATCTCTTAATGGTCTAGATTGATGTTCATCTTCTATTCTTTGGTTGTTTATGTTGTTTATCATTTTTTCCAAATTTATATGTTCTTTTCTTAGTTTTATAATTCTCCTAACATTGCGTTCTAATTCTGAATCATAGGGTGTAAGATTTTCAGAACCAAAGTTGCGCATACAATCGAAATCAGTACACAGCAAAACAGTTAACTAGATAAGTTGCAATTTTATAAATGTTTTCTAATAGTTCTAAATTATTTGTTACTCTAATTATGTTATATTCTTATCACAAATAAAATATTCTCCGATAATGATGCCAAAAACTTGATCCTACGATTTTAAATATACTTAAAAATGTAAGAATTCGACACCACTACTAGAAGTTATAAATCCTTAGCAATAGCGTCAAAAACTTAACTTGGAGTGTAATTTTAATTTTAGTAACAATAAAATATTTTAATCTTCTAATTGTAGAGTTACCGTTAAACGAAGGTATACGTATCGCTTAAGTAATACAGGGCTCTAGTGGAGTCGTCATTATCGATTCCACAGGGAATATATTAAAGCCTACGGACTAGGATTATATAAACCAATTCAGAATCACAACTAAATCGAAATTGCCTATCTGTCACTAATACGCAATCGATAATAATATGAAATTTATTTTTAAACTAGTTCTACTAATCACTTACTAATACTACTAAAGTTAAGTTCAAATATATAATAACAAGAATCATTCTCCTTTGTTAAGATATTTAAGTGGAGCGATAATTAGAAGTAGTTTTATATGTGTTATACCAAACAAGAGTATGCCTATTCTTTACCCTGTTGGTCCAGGCGTAAAGAACATTTACTAATCCTATGCTTGGTTACTGAATTTGCGGCTAGGCTGGGAGGATACCGGCTCTCACTTCGGAGCTCCCACGTTCCCCTCGCTTGAGGGCTAACAATCTACACTTAAGCACCCAAACGATAGGATCGAATTGAGGATTTTAGCCCGTCACTCTAAAATCTCTAATTCTACACCCGATTAATATTATTTCATTATTTATTTGGTCTTCTCCTTTCAAGGATTTACCCGTTTACCTTTCAAAAAAAATGTGATACATACGAGTTAAGAATCCTTAGCCCACGGTCAGATCTTAAGAATTCTTCACAGATTTTAACAATACAAATGACCAATTCGTATAGTAAAGTAAGTTTAGGTATAGTATCATCACAACTTCTTTATAATTTGTTTGATAGACTAATTCATATAATCATTTCACAAAAACATCAAAACAAGGAGAAAGACAGAACAACTACTCAGAATTCATGAAGAGGATGCAATAAAACTTGGATTTCATAAAATAAAGTAAAGTTCTACAAACTACAGTAAATAAATAGAACTTATCTTAAATTCCTCCCCAAGAAAACTCCTTGAAGTTCCTCTGAATCTCTTTCTTTCTTTACAGTAAGTGGAATTCTCTTCGAAACGACAATGTAAAAGAGATCTCTCACTTCCCTTCCACTCTTACAATCCCTCGAAGAACTCCTCACAAAATCTCTATTTGAACTCACTACTCACTAAATAACAACACCAAAATAACTATCTACTCACTAATAGACACACTAGTGGACTCTTTTGGACACTTTGTACTCTCTAGTAAACACGTAGGAGACCACTTTTTGACCTAAAATGGTTCTTTTTAAAGTTGTAGAAGAGTCTCTAAGGGTTTTGTAGGCACCCCTTCGAAAATCGTCCACATTCCATGTATTTCTAGAAAGAATCATTAATCCTACCATCGGCGGCCTCTAGCTGCGCTGTCGGCAGCCTTCTAGAAATAGTGCTTTTAAATAAGCCCCGCCTTCGGCGGCCTCAACCTCCACTGTCGGCGACTTCCCTTGCAATTTATTCTGAACTCTCGGGAAAATCACGCCGTCGGCGGCATCGACCTCGCAGTCGACGCCCTAGGTCAAATTTGTTTAATTTGGTCCCTTTTGCTCCTAATTCACTCCTTTTTGCATATTTTCGCTCCATTGTCCTTAAATCTTCATACCTGTAGAAAAACACCAAAAATACCCTTCTTTAAAGTGCAATATCATCAAAATCAGTATAACATAGGTATGAAAATCTTAACCTTTTTTTCTTGGGTCATAACTTAGTGTCCAATAGAGAGTCCACTAGTGTCCCTTGTAATTAGCGAGTGTTAAATAGCGAGTTTAATAGAGATTGTGAGGAATTCATTGAAAAATTGTAAGAGTGTAAGGGAAGTGAGAGATCTCTTCTGCATTGTCATTTCGAAGGAGAATTCTGCGTACTGTAAAGAAAGGAAGAGATTTAGAGGAACAAGGAGTTTGCTTGGGGTGGAATTTAAGATAAGTTGTGTTTATTTACTTTAGTTTGTAGAACATTACTTTTATATATGAAATCCTAGTTTTATTGCATCCTCTCCATGAATTCTGAGTAGTTGTTCTGTCTTTCTCCTAGTTTTGATATTTTTGTGGAATAATAAATCAAATTAGTGTGCCAAAAAAGTTTAAAGAAGTTGTGATAATCTTTTACTTAGATCTTAATTTACTTTTAATTTGGCCAATTGAATAGTTAAAATATGTTGAGTTTAACAACTATAATAAAGATTACATCCGAGATTTAGGGAGTTCAAAATCCTTGGAAGGAGGGTGCAAATAAATAGGGAAATAATATTTATCGAGCGTAGAATTGGAGATTTTAGAGTGACAGACTATAATCCTTAATTCGGTCCTATTGTTTGGGTGCTAAAGTGTAGATGTTAGCCCTCAAGCGAGGGGAACATGGGAGCTTCGAAGTGAGAGCTGGTATCCTGCCAACCTAGCCGCAGATTCAGTAACTAAGCATATGATTAGTCAATGTTCTTTATGCCTGGATCAAAACGTAAAGAATAGGTATGCTCCTATTTGGCACAACACCATTTTTAAACTAATTCTAATTATCTATTCACTTAAATATCTTAACAAAGGAGAAATATTCTTTCCTATATAATTGAATTTCACTTTAGTAGTATTAGTTAATTGTTAGTAGAACTATTTTAATTTAAATTTCATAATATTTTTGATTGCGTATAAGTGACAGATAGTCAATTTCGTTCTCGTTGTGATTCTGAATTGATTTCTATAATCTTTGTTTGTAGCCTCTAAAATATTCCCTGTGGGATCGATATCTAGGACTCCACTAAAGCCCTGTACTACTTGAGCAATACCTATACTTGCGTTTAAAGATAACTCTACGATTAAAGATTATAATATATAATTGTTACAAAAATTAAAATTACGCTCCAAGTCAATTTGGCGCTGTTGATGAGGATTTAGATCTTCTAGTTATGGTGTTGAATTCTCATATTTTTAAGTATATTAAAAATCATGGTTCAAGTCAGTAGCCATTTCTTTTATCAAAGCTTAAGCATCAGTAAACTGTTTAGACATCAGTGATCCTCCTGCAGCAGCATCGATAATAGATCTAAGAGATCCAACTAATCCATTATAAAAGATTTGAATTATTAACCAATATGGTATCGAATGATGTATTCATTTTCTAAGGAGATCTTTAAATCGTTCCCATGCCTCATATATAGATTTTCCATCAAACTGACAAAAAGATGTGATATTGTTTCTAAGCTTCGCAGTCTTTGATGGTGGAAAATATTTAGCAAGGAATTTTTGTGCTAAATCACCCCAAGTTATGATAGATCCAGGTGCTAACGAATTTAACCATATTTTAGCTTTATCCCTTAGTGAGAAAGGAAAAAGTCTAACTCTAATAGCATCATCTAAAACACCATTATATTTAAAAGTTGCACACAACTCTAGAAACTTGGCAAGATGTAAATTAGGATCTTCAGTTGGTGCTCCCCCAAACTGATTATTAGACACCATTTGGATAATAACAGGTTTAAGCTCAAAGGAATTAGTAGTTACACCAGAGTGTTGATTACTGCCATGAAGTTCATCCACTGTAGGATTAGCATATTCTCTTAAAGGTCTAAATTCTTGATGGATGTCAATGTTTTGATTTTGATGATATGTCATTTCTTGAATATTTTTATCTTTTTTAGAATTTTTAAACTTTTTGATTGTTTTGATTATTTTTTATATTTCAGAATTGTAAGGCACAAGTCCCTCAAACCCTGAACTATGCATACAACATAAAATAAAATAAAATAAAACAAAATAAACTAACAAAAATAAAGAAAAGTAAAAAATTTTAAAAATTTTCTTAATTTTCTTTATATGAAATTATAATCAATTTTCCCAGCAACGGTACCAAAAAGTTGACTCCACACTAAATATTTATGCTTACGATTTTGATAAGAAATTTATGATTTATAGTATGAGATACTATGCAAGTATACATATCGTTTATCAAGTAATATATGACTTTCTGATTAAGCCCCAAGATATCGAACCCACAGGGAAATATGTAAAACTTTAATGAAATAAGAAAAATAAGCTTTTACTTTTTTAATTGATTTTTGTAAGTATGTTTTAAGGTATTAATTTTGAAAAGTTGTTTTTGATATTTTTAATAAAAATTTAAGAAGAAAATAAAAATTATCAATACTCTAAACACGATATAAAAGTTATAAGAATCGAGTATCCTTTTCCTCCTTTAATGAATCAATAATAATTATGGATATTTATGTTGTGGAAGTATTTAAATATATTATGCCAAATAGAAGCAATTATATTCTTTACCCTTAATTAGTTCTTTAAAGAAAACTGGTTAATTTGAAATTTTGAAATTTTGTAGATGGGTTAGACAAGGAAGATACCAGCTCTCACTCTGGAGTTCCCTCTATTCCCTCCACCTGGGGGATAACATCTCATAACAAAATTAAAATAACAAACCAAATTATGGGGCTTTAGCCTGTCACTCTAAAGTCCTCTAATTTTACTCTCTAATAAAGCATATCTTCCAATATATTTGCATTCAATCATATGGATTACAATTCTCACCCATATAATTGCATGTGATTCTTTCCGATTGTTGTTTGAGACAATACCGCATTGGATTTTACATAATATCACAACAAATTTTAACATCTTAATTGGCCAAATCAATAAGTAAATTAAGTTTAAGGAATTGAATCATCACAATTTATTCCAGCATTAAACACATACTTTCCACAATATGCTTCAATAATTTTATTACTTCATCATCTAAGAAAGAAAAAGATAAAGTAAACTACTTAGATTTCATGAAGAAAACAAAAGCACAACCTGATTTGAAAGCATAAACCATAATGAAAACACTACAATCTTACTTAAAAACAAAGTGTAAAAACGAAGATAAATACATATCTGAAAATCCTCTCCACAAGACTCCGGAAGTTCCTTTGGAATTTTGCTTTCCACAATAAAACTCTACAGAGGTTGGCGCCAACTCTGATGAATCTAAAAGAACTTTAAAATTCAATAAAAACTAGATACTAGGATAAAAAAAATTGGTGAGAAGAAGGCTTCACACCAACCCTTTTTCTTTCTTACTCTTTACTCTCTACTAACAACTATATAAAAGAAGAACTTTAAAACACACTTTCAATACTAACAACTACCACTCTTTCAACACCATCACACACACACACTTGCAAATTATGAGGCTTCATTTTTATATTTTTCTAAAAGGTGTCTTGGTGTGTCTTCAAATCATGTCTAGTTTCAATGTATCCAACAAAAGATGTATCCCTTCAATCATATTTACCACCGAAATGAAGTTAAGGAAGTCACCACCAAAAGTTGCTTAAGCGATTTTTAACTATGGCTCTTAAGCGCCAGCACTTTGGTGCTAGAGGCCAAATTTCTAAAACGTCATAATTTTGCTCCAAATTTGATCCTTTTTCACTCCTTTCATCATAATTAATCATTTTCATCATACCTACAAGAAAAACACAAGATATCTTCCATTAAAGTGTAATATCATCAAAAATAGGTATAAAAATGTGCATAAAAATAATATATATTTTAGGTGTATCAATGACTTAACATTAAAAGCTCTTTATAATTTGGTTGTTACAACTTTAAAATATGGTTTTAATCGATGCCTGTCAACTTTAAATGTTCTTATAGTTTTCAGATCTTTGATATTAACAGCTCCAAATTGGTAGACTTTTACCACAGTGAAAGGTCCTATCCACCTAGACTTAAGTTTTCCAGGAAATAATCTTAATCATGTATTATATAACAAAACATTATGTCCAGGTTCAAATCTCTTTTTAATAATCTTCCGATCTTGCCATATCTTCATCTTTTCCTTATAAACTCTTTCGTTATCATAAGATTCATTCCTCATTTCTTCCAATTCATTAAGTAGCAACAATATTTTCTGGCTAGAATCTTTTAAATTAAAATTGAACTCTTTAATTGCTCAATATGCTTTGTGTTCCATTTCAACTGGTAAATGATAGGTTTTTCTAAAAATTAGTCTATAAGGAGACATTCCTATAAGTGTTTTATAAGTACTCTTATATGCCCATAATTCAGTATGTAATCTTGCAATCCAATCTAATTTATCTGGAATTATAGATTTCTCCAAAATTCATTTAATTTCGAGATTAGATACTTTAGCTAAACCACTTGTCTGGGGGTGATAAGCAGTAGAGATTCTATGCATATTATTATATTTTCCACTCAATCTCTGAATCACATTATTTCTAAAATGGAATCGACCATTTGTAATGATAACTCTCGGCATTCCATATCTTGTAAAAATATTTTTCATTAAAAATATTGAAACACTTCAAGTGTCACATCTGGGTATAGCTTCAATCCATTTTGATACATAATCAATAGCAACAAATATATAAATATATATATATATATATATATATATATATATATATATATATATATATATATATATATATATATATATATATATATAAATATTCCCAAATGAGGAATAAATGGTCCCATAAAATCTAGTCCTTAAACATCAATGATTTCATTTTCCAATGAGAAATTTTGGGGCATTTCAGTTTTTTTAGAAAAATTACCTACTCGCTAACATCAAACACATGTTTTAAAATATCTATTAACATCCATAAAAAGAGTAAACCAATATAATCCATATTGTAAAATATTATATGCAGTTTGTCAGTTCCAAAATGTTCCCAAAATTCAGAATCATGACATCTCTGAATAATTGGTTCAATTTCATGATAAGGCACACATCTTATAATAACTAGGTCCTTGCATTTTTCATATAAATTAGGGTCATCCAAAAAAATAAAATTTAGCATCATAGATAAATTTTTTCTATTGTTACTTTAGTAAACTAGGTGGTAAAATATCGCTAATAATATAGTTCACAATATCAACATAGCACGATAAATTCCATTCCTTATTATTAAAAAATTGTTCATCACGAAAAGTTTCTATAATTTTATATTCAAAATCAGATAGATCATGCTATTCCAGCCTAGATAAGTGATCAGCTATATGATTGTCATATCCTTTTCTATCCACTATAAAATTATTAAATTCTTGCACTAGAAACACCCATCTGATAAATCTTGGTTTAACATCCTTCTTTTGCATCAAGTACTTAATAGCAGAGTGGTCTTTATGCACTATACATTTAGTTCTAATTAAGTATAGCCTGAATTTTTCAAAAGCATATACAATCTCTAATAACTCTCTTTCAGTAGTGGTATAATATATTTAAGCATGGTTAAGAGTTTTACTAACATAGTATATAACATTAAAAATGTTATCATACCTTTGTCCTAAAACAGCTTCAATTGCATAATCACTGGCATCACACATAAGTTCAAATGGTTTCTCCTAATTAGGTGAAACTGTTATCAATTCAGTGAATAATTTTTCACTCAAAAGTTCAAAAGAATTTATACAATCTTCATTAAATTCAAATTTCTTATCTTTCTCTAAAAGCTGGCATAGAGGCTTAGTTATTTTTGAAAAATCTTTAATAAAACACATGTAGAACCCAACATGTCCTAAAAAAATAACCTCTCCCACAGTAGTTGGTGGTGGTAATTTAGCAATAATTTGAGTCTTTATAGTGTTTGCTTTCATGCCATATTCAAAAATTTTATGCCCAAGCACAATTCCTCCTGCAAGCATAAATTGACATTTCTCTTAATTTAGAACTAAATTATTTTTTCACATAACTCCAAAAATTTTTCTAAATTATTTAAGAAAATATCAAATGAAGTTGTAAATATGGAAAAATCATCCATAAAAACTTATATTCCATTATCAATCAGTTTACTAAAGATAGACATCATACATCTTTGAAATGTTACACGTGCATTATATAATCCAAAGGGCAGTCGTTGAAAAGAAAATGTTCCATAAGAAATAGTAAAGGTAGTCTTTTCCTGATCCTAAGAAGCTATTGCTATCTGATGATAGCTAGTATATCCTTCTGAAATACAAAAATATTTGTGCCTAACAAGCTTATCCAACATTTGGTCTAGAAAAGGAAAAGGAAAGTGATATTTCCTAGTGGCGACATTTAATTTTTTATAATGAATTCAAATTCTCCACTCAGTGATTGTCTCGTGGTAATTAATTCATTTCTTTCATTAGTCACAATAGTCACTCCTCCTTTCTTAGGAACACAATGGATCAAACTCACTCATGCACTGTCTGAAATAAGATATATAAATCCAGCATCCAAACATTTAAAAATTTTTTTCTTTATTACTCCCTTCATCAATGGATTTAATCTCCTTTACAGATCAGTTCTAGGCTTATGTTGTTCATTCAGGAAATTTCTATGCATACAGATTGAAAGACCAATTGCTTTAATATCAGCTAATGTCCAACCAAAAGCTTCTTTATATCCTTTCAAAGTTTCTAGCAATTTTTGCTCTTTTATATTAGTTAAATCTGACGAAACAATAAATTTTAACGTAGATAATTCTACTAAGAACACACACTTCAAATGGTTTAGAAATACCTTCATCTCAAGTTCAGGTGGTGTTATGATAAATGGAATTAAACTTTTATTAATATTTTCTGTAATATCCAACATTTCAAATTTTTCCTAAACATAATCCAGTTTTTCATTATTTGTCTCATCATATTTTTCTTCCATTTCATATTTTTCCTCACTTTTAAAATTTTCTTGTTCATGTTCCTCTTTATATTTCTCCTTAAAATGCTCATTTTCAAAATAATCACAAATGTCATTTCAGAAGCATTCGTCATTTTTTTTGTTACTGGATACTTCATAGCTTTTGATATATGTCACTTCTTGATCATTAAATCTCATTGTTAGTTCTCCATTTTTAACATCGATCATATCTCTTCTAGTTGAAAGGAATGCTCTTTCCAAAATTATAAGAATTTCTTTATCTTCCTCCATATCTAAAACAATAAAATCCATAAGGAAGATAAATTTATCAACCTTTACTAAAACGTCTTCAACAACTCCTTTAGGATAAGTAATAGATCGATCAGTTAACTTAAGAGTTACTGAAGTAGGTGAAATTTCTCCTATTCCTAACCTTTTGAATGATGATAGAAGCATGGGATTAATGCTGGCTCCAAGATCAAATAAGGCTCTTTCAAAAAAATTTTCTCCAATAGCAAAAGGTATAGTGAAGTTACCAGGATCTTTGAGTTTTTCAGGAAGCTTTTTCTGAATAATTGCACTACACTCCTCACTGGGTGCAACAGCCTCATTATCTGTAAATTTCCTTTTCTTATTTAATATATCTTTCATAAACATCACATAATTGGGCATTTGTTCTAACGCTTCAACAAAAGGGATGTTTACTAATAGTTTTTTAGGATTTCAAGGAATTTTGAAATTTGTTTTTCACTCTTTTGTTGTTTTAATCTTTGAGGATCCATTGCAACATTTTTGAAATTTCAAGAAAAATGAATAATATTGACTTATTTATAAACTAGGAATTTATCTTTAAAAATTAAAAAAGATGTAGTTCCTACTTATCAAAGAACAAAATGTCAAATGAAAACAAGTGATAACAAAAGATGAGAAGAAAAATAATCCTCAGCGGAGTCTCTAGTCTTTTGGTGGCGACGAATTGGATCATCGTCTTCAAGGATTAGGTCTATGTCAAGGAGTCGCCAAACTATGTTTAATATTGTCCTATCCTTATTCCTATGGAAGAAATTGAGAAATTTAGGAATAATAGGAAACAGTAGGAAAGGATGTTTATGATGATCCTTATAAAAGAAAATTCTAGAATACCATATGCTAGGATTTCTATATAAGGAAAATCATGAAATTTTAATAACCAAAGATTTCTATGTTGGGTGTTCTTTTAAATTTCCTATAAAAGCAAGCTTCTATAGTTAATTATATATTAAACAATTTTTAATTGTCTAAGAAAATTTCTGATTAATGTTGATCACTTGTTTTCTAAAATTTTGTTTCTAAGGAACGATGTACCCACTATCAATCCTAAATAATATGTAATCCTGTCATTTTTGTTATTTTATCATTTAATTTTTTATTGTTTTAATTTTACGGCTATCCTAAAGGTTTCAAATTTTATCTTGTCATTTCATTTCATATTTTTATTTTGTTTCGTTGTTTGTCATTTTTATTCTGTTAATATTGTTATCCTAAAAATTTCAATGTCATTATGTTTTTGTTTTAGGTTTTGTGGCTATCCTAATAGTTTTAATTTTTCTTTTCAATGTCGTTGTTTTGATTTGTTTTGTTTTGTTGAAAGTTTTAGGTTTTGTGGCTAACCTAAAAGTTCTGAATTTTTTTTATGGTTCCATGTCGTCCTGCAAAACAAAGTTAGCACATCCTATAACATGCAAAGGAAATCTAAACAAAGTTAATGTCATCGTTTTAGTTATCCTGCAAAACAGAGTTAGCAAATTTCATAATATGTAGAGGAAATTTAACGTTAGATTTATTTATAATTTAAATATTAAGTTTATATTCAGCGCAACTTGAATCGTAAATTTAATAAATTTGATTTAGTCAAATTTATTAATTTAGATTAATTTTAACTAAACTTAATTTGAGTTAAACTTAAATTTATGAGTTTGATTTGAACTCAATATTAAGTCAAACTTGATTTATATCAAATTTTAGTTTTTATACCAAAATAACTTCAATTTAAGTCGAACTTAATGTTCAGGTAAGTTCAATTTAAGTTGAAATTAAATTTGGTTTGATTTAAATTTATTATTTGATTTAGGTTGGGCTGAATTCAAGTTCAATATGGTTTGGGCTTAAATTAAATTTGAGGTTTGATTCAAGTTTAAGTTGGGGTTGATTTTATAAAAAGGTTTAATGTTTGACTTAGATTTAAATTCTTGTGTTGAACCTAAGGTTTGGGTTAACTTGGGTTCAAGTTAGATTGAATTCAAATTAGGCGTTGGTTAGGTTAGGTTCAATATTGGTTGAACCTAAGGTTTAGGTTAATGTAGGTTCAAGTTAGCTTGAACTATGGTTAGGTTTTGGTTAAGTTATGTTCAATATGGGTTGAACCTAAAGTTTAGGTCAACTTGAGTTCAAGTTAGGTTGAACACTAGTTAAGTTTTGGTTAATTTATGTTCAATATGGGTTGAACCTAAAGTTTAAATTAACTTGAGTTCAAATTAGGTTGAACTTAAGTTAGGTTCAATATGGGTTGAACCTAAGGTTTAGGTTAACTTGGGTTCAAGTTAGGATGAATTCAAATTAGGTTTTAGTTTAGTTAGGTTCAATATGGGTTGAACCTAAAGTTTAGGTTAACTTGAGTTCAAGTTAGGTTGAACTCAAGTTAGGTTTTGGTTAAGATAGGTTCAATATGGGTTCAACCTAAAGTTTAGGTTAACTTGAGTTCAAATTAGGTTGAACTCGAGTTAGGTTTTAGTTTAAGTTTAATTAAGGATAAATTTGATTACGGTTTCAAGTTGTTTAAGCCTAATGTAAATAAACTTAAGGATTATTTAAGTCTGATTAGTTTAGAATTAATTAGGCTTTAAAGGTTACTTAAGCCTAATGTAAGTAGAGCTTAAGAATTAATTAAGTCTGATTAGGTTAGACTTAATTAAGGTTTAAAGGTTACTTAAGCCTACTGTAAGTAGAGCTTAAGGATTAATTAAGTCTGATTAGGTTAGACTTAAGTAGGGTTTAAAGGTTACTTAAGCCTAATGTTTGTAGAGCTTAAGGATTAATTAAGTCTAATTATGTTAGACTTAATTAGGGTTTAAAGGTTACTTAAGCCTAATGTAAGTAGAGCTTAAGGATTAATTAAGTCTAATTAGGTTAGACTTAATTAGGGTTTAAAGGTTACTTAAGCCTAATGTAAGTAGAGCTTAAGGATTAATTAAGTCTAATTAGGTTAGACTTTATTAAGGTTTAAAGGTTACTTAAGCCTAATGTAAGTAGAGCTTAAGGATTAATTAAGTGTAATTAGGTCAGACTTAATTAAGGTTTAAAGGTTACTTAAGCATAATGTAAGTAGAGCTTAAGGATTAATTAAGTCTAATTAGGTTAGACTTAATTAAGGTTTAAAGGTTACTTAAGCCTAATGAAAGTAGAGCTTAAGGATTAATTAAGTCTAATTAGGTTAGACTTAATTAGGGTTTAAAGGTTACTTAAGCCTAATGAAAGTAGAGCTTAAGGATTAATTAAGTCTAATTAGGTTGGACTTAATTAGGGTTTAAAGGTTACTAAAGCCTAATGAAAGTAAGGTTTAAGTATTAATTAATTAGGTTTAATGAGGGTTAAACCTAATTTGTTTATTATTAAACTTAATGTCTTTTAAGGTTTATTTAATTAAGTTAAAAGATTTTTTAAACCTAATTAATATGTGTTTATTAAACTTAATGTCTTTTAAGATTTAATTATTATTAATTAAGTTTAAAGATGTTTTAAAGCTAATTAATATGTGTTTATTAAACCTAATGTCTTTTAAGGTTTAATTATGATTAATTAAGTTTAAAGATGTTTTAAACCTAAATAATATTTGTTTATTAAACCTAATGTCTTTTAAGGTTTAATTATGATTAATTAAGCTTAAAGATGTTTTAAACATTAAACCTAATGTCTTTTAAGGTTTAATTATGATTAACTAAGTTTAAAGATGTTTTAAACCTAATTAATTTTTTTTTTATTAAACCCAAATGACTTTTAAGGTTTAATTATGATTAATTAAGTTTAAAGATGTTTTAAACCTAATTAATATTTGTTTATTAAACCTAAAGTCTTTTAAGGTTTAATTATGATTAATTAAATTTAAAAAATGTTTTAAACCTAATTAATATTTGTTTATTAAACCTAATGTCTTTTAAGGTGTAATTATGATTAATTAAATTTAAAGATGTTTTAAACCTAATTAATATTTGTTTATTAAACCTAATAATATTTTAGACCTAATTTGTTTTATCTTAAGTCCAATATGATTAAGGTCTAAATGTGTAACTAAGTCTAAAATGATTAAACCTAATTAAGTTTTAAAAGATTCTTTATAGGGTTAATTAAATATAAATTTATATTTATTCACCCTTAAGGTGTTAAAATATCATTTTAAATTTTCAAGTGATTCAAAATTTGTTATTTAGGGTTTAACCTTAATTCCCCCGAGTTTTTAATCAATTTTTAAATTAATCTTTATTTATCTTCTTAATTTTCTGATTTTTGGAATTATTATTAAAAATAATTGCTAAATCTCAACAAAATTTGAAAATGTCATCTTAAAATAGTTTCTGTCTCTAGAAAAATCAGAGATTGTTCCAAATGACTTAGATATTAGTCCCCTAAAATTTCATAATTGTCTGATTTATAAATAAATTTTAATAATTAAAATACTCCAGGGAGTATTTAATTAATTAAAAATTAAATATAAGTCAAAAATTAAATCTTTCAATTCCACATTGCAGAGCTTACTGTCCTGAGTTCAGGGATATTTTTCTTTTATTTTTGTGATTTTTATTTAAAAAGATATGTATTTTTTATTAGTTCAAGGTTTAACTGAATTAATTAAACCTTAAACTTAAATATAAAAGCCGGGAGGGTGCCGCGTGTCCTCGGTAGCGCCGAAAACATGCTTGATCCGCTACGAGGCTCCGAACAGTGGATTGAATATGAGATAATCTCCGCCGTTCATCCTTTAAACAGAAGATCGGACGGCTGCGCTTCATCGTCCGCATGCCGTTTCATCCCGCAGATCGTCCATGATCTAGGGATAATATCTCACTCGATTCTTAATGGAATCGAGTGAAATTTGTCTCTACACCTTCGTCTCGAGCAGAAGATCATATCCATACGGATATGCAGGGGTTTTGAAACAATTCATTTCACAAAGTGCTAAACCAAAATTGCCATTAAAATGAAAAATCCATACCTTAGTCTCACTCGATTAGAGTTAGTTTTGATCGGTCTGGAAGCTTCACTTGGACCTCAGTAAGCTTGATCTAAATTCAATTTGGAGTCAAATCGAGTTCTAATATGATTTCGATCATAGGATAGCTAGGCTTGGTGTGAAATGGTGAATAGAAGACTAGAAATTATGGGGATGCTCAATTTCAATGGGGCTTTTCCTCTTCTGACCTCTAAATGGATTTAGAAAGGTTAATTTTGAGTTTTGTGAGGTTTGATTTTAAAGACTCATTTTGTCCTGGTTTGGGTCAATTTGGGCTCTCTCGAGTTAGCTAAATTGGGAAGATTGAGAGGGTTTAAGGGCATAGTTTTGATGGGGTTCACTTGCTTAGGTCCTAAAGTGGAACTTTGATGTTGAGAGTTTCTAGATTTGAGCAGTGTATAGAGATTTAGGATTTCCTCTTCCTCACTTGATTTTTGGCTCTCGGGTTAGCTTATTTAAACTGGTTTTTGGAGTTTTGGGCCTAGCTAAGGGCTGGATCTTAATTGGGATTCATTCCTAAGGTCCTAAGGAACAAATTTTATGTTGGGAGTTAGGGGAATTGGGTAGAGCTTAGGCCACTATTACCTTTTTCTTCTCTCCTTCCTTAAGCTTATGTTAGGCTCTATTTATAGCCATGGGGGGAATTGGATGGACTTGGGCTGAAATAAGTTCATCTAGGGATGTTGCCAACCTCTCCATCAATGCTTTGAAGATAGATTTCAGCCAAGGTAATGATAAATTTGGATTTTCATCATTGAAGTTAACCATGGTAAGGATTGAACCGTAGTTTTGTCTTGTTTTCATTGGTTCCCCTATGAGGTGGATATGGCTGGCTATGATCAGCTAGATTAACCTCCTTTAGATAATTCAAATGAAATAAAGGGGAGGAGGGCACCTATGCTCTTCATTTACCATGGTATGACAAATAAGGGGGGGGTGACTCACTTCATTCATAATCTCCTCATCATTTAATTTTACCATGGTTAAAGTCTAATCTATGTTAATTCCCATTTTCATTGGATGCTTAGGATGATGATCAAGATCATCTCTAAGGTGGCTAGCCACCTCATTTCATGCAAATGAGCAAATTGAAGGAAATGTGACACATATCCTTCTCCCTTCATTATTTATGTTTTTTTTGTTCATGATGGCTTCTTAACCTTGGTAAAATTTAACTACATGTCTTGGTTTCTTTCCATTGGATTAAGGAAGAGGTGCATGCCACCTATGGAGCCATGTCACACCTCATGTAGAGAGGGGATGACACATAAGCTTAATTCTTAACTTAACCATCATGATAACTCTTAACTATTAACTCTTAAATATCATAGATTAAAATGTCATTCTATGTTTTTTTTATTTAATTCAAAATTATTGGAAATTGTCTCATTAATCAATTTAAAAATTAATTTATTAATATCTTTTTGATTTAGATTTGTCATGTCTTTAAAATATTTTTATTTTAATTAATTAGAAATTAATTAAAATATTAAAATGATTAATTTTTGATTAATTTTATGTCTTTTTGTATTAAAAGTTTTATTTTGTCATATCTTTAAACCTTTATATTTTAATTAATTAGAAATTAATTAAAATATTAAATATTTTATTAATTAACCAAAATGATTTGATTAATTATTTTATGTCTTCTTAATCTAAAGGTTTAATTTTGTTATATCTTTAAACCTTTATATTTTAATTAATTTAAAAATAAATTAAAATATTAAATATTCATTTTCTTAATTAACCAAAATGATTTGATTAATTATTTTATGTCTTTTTAATTTAAAGGTTTAATTTTCTCATATCTTTAAACCTTTATATTTTAATTAATTCAAAAATTAATTAAAATATTAAATATTCATTTTATTAATTAACCAAAATGATTTGATTAATTATTTTATGTATTTTTAATTTAAAGGTTTAATTTTGTCATGTCTTTAAACCTTTATATTTTAATTAATTTAAAAAATAATTGAAATATTAATATTTGTTTTATTAATCAAAATGATTTGATTAATTATTTTTTTAATTTTATATTCTTTATCATTTCATTTTGTTCAAAATTAGATATTTTGACCAAATTTAATAAATGTTGACTATAGTTGATCAGTATCAACCTAGGTAGACCTAGATTATTCTGAATTAACCTATTCTTGTCCAAGTATGATTAATTTTGGTTTCCTTATCTTTGTCAGGGTTTGGCATTATCATAAAGTTCAAAGATGTTGAACTTCAGGTTTAATTTGGTCATGTTGATTAATTTTAGGGTTTGGGTCTGATCAATGTGGTGACTTCTGAGTTACTTTTAATTAATCTGATCAATATCAAATTAATTAAATTAATGTTTGTCTTTTGTAGTCAAAGAAGCATGTGTTAGTTATTTTTGACCAAATTTAACCTATTTAGGTCAAAATTTATTAAAGTTATATTATTGGTCATGTTTGATTATTTTAGCATCTTAGTTGATTTGATGATCAATGGTTGATCTTTGAGTCAAAAATTGATCAATTTGTCCAAAGTTATTTTCTGGGTTAAAAGGTGGTCTATTGTGTCAATAATTCGTCATTGGGTTAATAGTTGGTGATTAGGTTAATAATTGGTCATTGGGTCAATAATTAACTAGTTTGACCAAAGTTGACTTTTCGAGTCAAGGGTTGACCTATTGGGTCAGTGGGGTTGGTCATTGGTTCATGATTGATTATTTTGACCAAAGTTGATTATTTTTGGGTTAAGGGTTGACCTATCATAAAAATGAGGTCAACAAAAGGGCCCCCAATAAGTGTGGAATACTGTATATGTATGCCGCACATATTGGTGTTGACAGAAATGGTCTGAATATTTATTGTCAAGAAATGTCTCATAATAATAACTAGGAAAGGAGTGGATGTCATACCGCTCCTAAGGAATGTCAGATGTCTCATATCAATGTTCGGAGTTTAGAATAGATGTGATAAAATGTCAAATGTCAACATGTTGATTATGATCTTTTGTATCAGAAAAATATTTTAGAAAGGGAAATTGGATTTTATGTTCAATTTCTTGGAATATCGAATGTCAAATATGAAATAGAGAATGGATGTCATATTTAATTTCTCAAAATGTCAAATGTCGATGTCAAGTTAGAGGAATGCCATAATTTCTGTATCAGGAAAAGGACTTACATCCAATAACTGAAAAGAGAAAATGGATGTCATATTCCATTTCTCGAAATTTTAATGTCGATATTATGTTAGAGGAATGTCATAATTTTCGTATCAGGAAAAGGACTTACATTCAATAACCAGAAAGAGAAAATGGATGTCATATTCTATTTCTCGAAATGTCAATGTCTATATTAAGTTAGAGGAATGCCATAATTTAAGTATCAGGAAAAGGACATACATCCAATAACTAGAAAAAGAAATTGGATGTCATATTGCATTTCTTAAAATGTCAAATGTCGATGTCAAGTTAGAGGAATGTCATAATTTCTGTATCAGGAAAAAGACTTACATTGAATAACTGAAAAGAGAAAATGGATGTCATATTTCATTTCTCGAAATGTCAATGTCGATATTAAGTTAGAGGAATGCCATAATTTCCGTATCAGGAAAAAGACTTACATCCATTAACTGGAAAGAGAAAATGGCAGACCCACTAAGATAACTGCTGGGGATTTGACCTATATAGGTCAAATAATAATTCTCATGTTAATTATCACAAGTCATTAATTTTGCCATTAAAAATTTATTTTAGCATTTTTTAGGAACTGCCGACACATCACAGACAATAGAGAATGTTTTTTCAATATTTTATTTTATTTCCATAGATAATGTACAAAAGGTTACTAGTACATATCATTGCAAATGAAAGTTAACAGTACATATATGCACATATCATATAGCACGTAGGCTACAAAATATTGATATATCACATATCAAAGCTCCTATATCTTCGCATTCATCATAGCATAGTCTTGGATATTATCAGACCATCCATGAACGTCCTACACTCCAAAACTTTATTTGTCAAGCATGTCTCAGGTGTTTGGACATTCATAGGGTCATGGTAGTTCTAAAGGCTTCATCCCTTCAAGTTCTGGGATAACTTGATATCCAATAGGTCATTTATCTGGCTTCATCCGCCGTAGAGTGATCGAAATGTGTGGCCTATTAACACTGGGTATACAGTGTTTCACAAAATCTGCACCATTTCCTTGGAATAGGAGAACTGATCCTCGAGTTAAAAGGATATGGCACGTCCCTTCAAATTTTTCGGGTCCCAAAATTTGTATTTCTCTTCCAAATATGATGGAACAACGATTCATTAAGGACACGGTACAAAATGGTCTCTTGAAATCGTGACTGTCAATATGGGGAGGTATACATTCTCCTTCATCATACATGTTGATAATGCAGCTATCAGGAATACAATCTGTGGGTATGATTCCCCAAGTCACAAGAAGTCTGATAATTTGAATTATTATAGTGGGTAAGGGATCGACCTGTTCATATCGCAAAATTCTAGGAAGATTTCCCTCTCTGTCTTTTGCATAATTATAACAGCACCCGTATTGGATGGATTATCTGCCTTTGCCTCAAATCCATTTATTGGGCTCAGAATAAGTTTTTATTCAAAGATGCCTAGCCCTACCCTGGTCCCGGGCTTCTATTATATGATCAATAATAGCGGCTTGCTCAACCTCATCAAATATTCTGGTGAATAATTTAAGACCATCCAGGATATTTATTGTTCTTTTGTTCATATGTTTGTACTGTTCAAAGGTCCTCCATTTAATAGTGCGAATTCATCGTGCTTCTTCTCTTGAATGATCTTTTCTATCAACTTTCTTACCCGACACGTTCAGGTCTTAGGCAGATATGTTTGAAGGCAAAGTGATAGCTACTTTCTCATGCTGTTTTCCCTTTGCAAGGTCTAAATTTGTAATTTCCGATGCAAAATGTATTTCCTCAAATGGAGTATTAATAGTCTGAGATTTTAACTGACTAATGTCCTCCTTATTTTGTCTTTCTTGCAATTGTTTTTAACGTTTCAATCGTTTATTACGATTCCGTCTCTGTGATCGAGTGAGTCCTGTTGTCATGTATTTTATAGAAGATGTAGATGCTCCTTGTATATAAGTAGTCATAAATTCTTGTTCATCCGAGCTATCACTAATTGTGAAGTCATACTCTTTGGGCTGCCGGATTTTGAATTCTATCAAGGGCGTTTGCATCTTAATCTCATTATGATTAACCAGATAGAGTAATGATCCATGATATATAGACTCAACTTGCAATAAGTCGAAGTTGAAATGAATTCTAGTCCGCTCGTCCATATGTTCACGGTCCAAGGTAAAAGTCATATTATTTTGGAAAGAGAAAAATAGTCTGTCTTCAGGCATTTTTCCTGAAAACAACAGGACAATGTAACATTTTAGCCTTTTAAACATTTCTTTAATAAGTGAAACAGATGTTACAAGACATAAACATCAAAGATGATTTTGATAAAATATTTTATTATCCCAGTTTATAAATAAGTCATGACACATAGTATTTCTTTAAAAATTGCCCATTAATTGGGGGAAAAATTCTATCTTCGTGAAAATCTACCAACTGCTAAGATCCTCCTGAATATGTCTTTTCAATTACATATGGGCCCTCCCATATTGGTTCAAATTTGCCACCTATCTTTCGATGAGCTAGTATAGGTCTTCAAAGAACTAAAACTAATTCACTGATTTGACAGGTTCGTGGGCGAACTAACTTATCTTGGGCCCGTATCATTTATTCTTGATACAATTCAAGATTTTGTTGAGCTTGTAAACATTTGCCTTCTAAACTCTCGAGTTCTTCAAGTCATAATCTAACATTTTCTTCTTCAGTTATCTTATTTGCTATCGCAACTCTGAGAGAAGGAATTTGGACTTCGAGTGGTAAAATAGCTTCAGAACCATATAACAAAGAAAAGGTGTTGTCCGTGTTGGCGTTCAATATGTAGTTCTGTAAGCCCATAGAGCTGCTATTAGTAGTTCATGCCACTGTCTTGGGTTGTTGACTAATGTCTTTTTCAAAATTTGAACCAATGTTTTATTGAAGGCTTCAGCTAAACCATTGGCTTTAGTATAATAGATTATGGAATACCTCCAGTCTATTCCATGTCTTTGGGTAAAGTTGTTCATTTTTGTATTTTTGAAGGCCAATCCATTGTCTGATATGACCCTTCGAGGGATTCCAAATCTATAAACGATATGCGTTTTAAAGAAATAAAGGACATGTTCTGCCTTGACTTCTCTAAGCGGTATCGCTTCTGCTCATTTGGAGAAATAGTCAGTGGCTGCTAGAATAAATCGATGACCCTTAGATGATGGAGGATCTATAGGGCCCACTATGTCGGTACCCCAACATTCAAATGTCCAAGATGCAATAGTTGACTGTAAGACATTTGGGGGCTGCTGTAGAACTACCCCGTGTATCTGACATTGATGACATTTCTTTGCAACATCAAGACAATCAGTCATCATTATCGGCCAATAATAATCCATTCTTTTTATTTTCATTTTAATTTTAGGTCCAGATTGATGTGCCACATAAACCTAAATGGACCTCTTTAACAATCTCTTAAGTTTCAACTTGGTTTAAGCACCTTAACCACATTTGGTCAAAAGATCGTTTGTAAAGGACATCATTTATTAGAGCATATGATAATGCTCTTTCTTTAATTTGAGTGGCAATAGAAGTGTTTTTAGGTAATCTTCCAGTTTGTAAATATTGAACAATTGGTTGTCGCCAATCATCTTTTCATCATTCGTCGTCATTACTATGTTTTCACCAATTTTATGTCGATTATCCATGTCAATTTGAGAAAGAACTTGTCGTCCTTTTATAGAAATTGGTATGTCGTCTTCCTCTAGACAAGCAAATTCTTTTGCATGTTTTGCATGAGCATCTTCTAAAGAATTATCTCGTCTTGGGACTAAGAAAAATGTCACATCAGGAATTTACTGAAGTAACTTCAGAGTGTAACGCGAATATTGTTCAAGTCGAGGTTTTAAAGTCTTATATTTGCCAGCAATTTGATTGATAATCAGCTGGGAATCTCCGTAGATATTAATGTTTTTAATTTCACATTAGTATTGTCAAATGTACACCAGTTATAAGTGCTTCATACTCGGCTTCGTTATTTTTACATGGTTCAGTCAGATGATAGGAAAAGGGCATCATTGTTTTGTCTGGAGTGATGAAAATCAATCCTAGCTTTGCCTGGTATAATTGTCTGTTTGTCTTTATCTTTCCGTGCAGATGATGCTCCATTAAATTAAAGTTCCCATTATTGTATATTAGAATCTTTTATTTTTGATATTTTTTCATCAGGTAAATCATCATTAAGAGGTGATCCAGTTGGAATTAGGTGTGCTGCTAAAAAGTCTGCCAAAATTTGTTCTTTAACAACACGTAGTGGTACAAATGTTATGTCGAATTGAAGTAAGATCTTTGCCCATCTTGCTAATCTCCCAGAAAGTGTTGGTCGTGTCATTAAATATTGGAGTGGGTTAACTCTTGAAATAAGGGTTACTTTATGAGAAAGCATATAATGCCTCAGTTTTTGAACTGCAAAAATCAAGGCTAAACAATGTTTCTCAATTACCGGGTATTTTATTTATGTTGGAATCAGACAACGGCTTAAATAATATAACACATTTTCTTTTCCCTCGTAATTTACTTGTGCCAATAATGCTCCTAAGGAATTGTCTAATGCTGTGGTGTAAAGGATTAGAGGTCTTCCTACTACCGGGGCTGCTAAAACTGGAGGGGTTGTCAGGTATTGTTTGATGTTTTCAAAAGCATGTTGGAATTTTTCATCCCACACAAATTTGGTATCTTTTCTGGTTAGGGTAGTAAGTGGCTGACGCCTACCTAACAAATTGGAAATAAAACGTCGTATATATGCTAACATTCCTTGAAATGATTCTCAATTGAGTTAGATTTTTAGGAGAAGGCATATTTAGGATAGCTTCGATTTTGATAGGATCAATTTCTATCCCACGATGTCGAACTATAAATTCTAAAAATTTTCCTGTAAGTGACACCGAAAGTGCACTTTAAAGGATTCATTTTAAGATTGTATTGTCGTAGTCGTTCAAAGACAATTCTCAAATCTTATAAATGATCATCTTTTTGCTTACTGTTAACAACCGGGTCGTCCACATAACATTCGACTTGATTGTGTATTAATTCATCAAAAAATCGTGTCATAGCTCATTGATAGGTTGCACCGGCATTTTTTAATCTAAATGGCATACCTTATAACAATATATCTCTGTGGGTGTCCGGAAGGCTGTATTTACTTCATCTTCCAAAAACATTTTTATTTGGTTATATCCCGATGATCCATCCATAAAGGAAAATATCGCATGTTTCGATGCTATATCAACCATTAACTCGGGAATTGGCAAAGGGAATTCATCTTTTGGACATGCTTTATTTAAGTCTCTGAAGTCTATGCAGACACTTATTTGTCCATTTTTCTTTTTAACTGGCACCACATTGGTAACCATGTTGGATAATTTTCTTCTCGTATTAAGTTAGCTTCTATTAATTTCTTAACTTCCGTAATAACTTGTTGCTCTATTTCAACGTGCATCCTTCTTGAAGCTTATTTAACAGGGATTGCAATCTGATTTATCCCAAGTTTATAGACTGCAACTTCTGGAGATAAACCAGGCATATCGTTATAAGTCCAAGCAAAGCAGTCTTTGTATTCTATTAACAATTGAATTATGTCTTTTGTTTCTTCATTATTAAGGAATGAACTAATGAAGGTTGGTTTCGGATTTTCATTAGTTCCTAAATTTATTTCTTTTAGTTCAATAATTGTTGATTTAATTTCTTTTCCAATTCTGGGGGAGCATCTTCGATTGGAAGATCAGATATCATTTCAGACTTATGTTCTTTAGTGATGACCAGAAAAAATTCTGTATCATCTAATGGTTCTAGAGTACCAAATCTAACACCTTCTTTGGAATTGGGATTTCGTTTGTTATTATTCCACATTTGTTCGATAAGATGTGGTTTCTTTAGAAACCATTGTTTGAGCATTAAACTATTTTGAATAAATTTTTGTGCCCAAGGAGATCACAGCTCAAAAGTAATTTTCATTTATTCTTGAAGATTTTCACCTTCTATTTTTACATCAGTTTCAGTATTATAAGAAGTAGAGCAAAGTCTAAACTTAATTGGCTTTTAACATCACTACATACTTCTTTGACTATTAAATTCTCAATCTTAGTAGTGGAGATTGGAGTTAGAGTAATAGAATGTATATAATGATTGATTTTATCATACATAGATTCAAATTGTTTTTCTTTGTTTTCTTCTTCTAGAGATATTTTGAATTGATGTTCCTTTAAAACCATTGATGTCGTTTCTTCTTCAGAGTTCAGGTGGATTTTGAATTTCAATGGTTTCTTCATTGTAACAATTGGATCTTCTTTCCCTCATCCTCGTCCTCGGCCTCAGCCTCGAGTATAAGTCTGACGAGAATTAGTTCTTTTTGTTTTTGAAGAAAAATGTTCTTTTTTGTTTATTTTTTTCTGTCTTTTTCTTTCATATCCACTATTGTCTCTCTGGAGAATATTGTTTTTTTCATAGGAGCATAATATACTGCATCTTCATGTATACCGATTTCATGGATTGAAAACGGTTGTAAATCTCCTACAATACAACATTCTTATCCTTTTCGTAGATATTTTAGGCATTGATGCAATGAAGAAGGTACCATTTTATGTTCATGAAGCCATGTTCTGCCAAGTAAGGCATTAAAAGAGGTATCAGAATCAATGATATGAAATTTTGCCGTTGTTCTTAAGTCGGCTATCTTTAGGAGCAATGTTATTAATCCAAGAGCTCGTTCTTCTTGTTCATTGAATCCTCGTAACATCATCGTATCTCTTGATAATTGGGATGTGTCAATATCCAAATACACAAGAGTTCTTAAATTAATAATGTTAATTAAAGCACCTGGGTTAATAAGAACTCTCAAAAGTACCGTATCATTTATGTTTACTTTGATATATAGTGGACGATTATGTTCAGCTGTTCTGAGCAACAAGCCATTATCAGAGAAGGTAATTTTCATTAATTCTTCCAATGGACAAATTTCATTTTGCGTAATACTAGCAAGTTGAGCTAAACAAATGTCTGGATCTAAAAGGGCTCTTATCAATGACTCTCTCATTTCTTTGGAAAGCATAAGAGCATCGTAGATGCTCAATTTTGCTAGTAACTTCCTCAAATGAGATAGTATGTTATAATCCACTTTGTTATGAAGATCATCCTTATCTCTTTCAAGGAGTTGAGGATGTATTGGAGGAATGATCTTCTCCGATGTAATTGTTTGTCTTTCTTTTTCTTGTGGAGCCATTCTAGGAGGTAGAACTTTTCCAATTCTCAAATTAATTTCAACTATTTCTTCAAGTTGGCTATTGGATTCTTTTATCTCCGAGTCCAAGATTCCAATTCTATGGAAATTGGAGTTCCTTGTAATTGTAATGTAGAAATGTCATTCTCATCTTTATCATTGTCAGATTTTTCATCAATATTTTTGTCATTTTTGTTGTCATTAGATTGATCAAGATCATATACGATTTGAGTATTGTCTACAGGATTAGAATTTGAATGATCATTTTCAGAAGCATCACCCAAAATAGACAGAATGTAAGCAAAACTAGAATTATTATTATTCACAGTAGGAGCAAAAAGGAAGTCATACAAAGTCATCGGTTCAAGGACTTTTCGTCCTTCATCCGATATAACTATCCTAATAGAAGATGAGGAAACATAAGAACGAGAGGGTACAAAAGGAACTACAGTCCCTACATCTGGAAGACCTCTAATCCTTTTCAGTTCTTTATTTTTCTTTTTCTTTTCTTTCTTAGGAGGCTTTGTAACCTGATATTTAGTAAGGATCTCCTCAGAAGATTTACCTCGAACAATGCTGTCTTTGTTCTTGTTGTTGGATTTAAATTTTTCCGCTGAAATCATATTGACTGAACCTTTGTCAGGTTCTTTCAAATATTCTTTCGGAATTACTATATTTCCTTCTTTAAAATTGCGCTCTAACCAATCTTTAAAGACAAAACATGCTTCAATTTTATGTCCGAGCATTCTATGATAAGGACAATAATTAGGATTGTCCTTTATATCGACTTCTGCCGACCTTTTAGCTTCTGGTAGCTTAAATTCTGGTACTTTATGCAAGTTATGAAATATTTTGTTGATGGCCTCAGTTTTAGATGGATATTCTTTATTCATTCTTTCAACCATCGTTTTCTTATCTACCGGTGCTGGAATTGATTGTTGAAGTTAGAGTTGCGAAGAGGAGGATTGTGATGATGATTGGTTTTTTCATTGTTGTTTCTTTTGTTTGGGTTGAATCTGCATCACTTGTTTACCTTTTTATACAACATTTCCAGGCTTCTTTTCAAATGTCTTGACATTTTTTGTCTTTTCAGACTTTTCTGTTACGCTCATTTGCTTTGCTTCTTCTTGAAGATTGTTAGCTTTACTGAGCAATTTATCAAATGTCTTTATTGTAAATCCTTTAAGCATGAATGCTATAGAACCATGAATATTCTTAAGTAATATTTCAACAATATGTTTTTCTTGAAGTTATGGTTCACATTTCATGCTGAGATTTCTCCAGCGTAAAATATAATCCACTAAACTTTCCCTTGGTTTTTTTTTCTTCTACTAAGTCACCAACTGTAGTATGATGTTGTGCTCCAGGAAAGCGTTGGATAAAGAGGCTTTCAAGCTCTATAAAAGTTTTAACAGATCCATTAGGAAGTTCTGCATACCAATCGAAGGCTACTCCTGTGAGACTGTTAACAAATTGTCGAAATAAAAGGGCATCATTTCCCCCAGCATTACAACAGCTTGCTTTGAAATGTGCTAAATGATGTCGGGGATTACCCGTTCCATCAAACATCTTAAAGATAGGAGGAACAAAACCTTTAGGGTACTGGACAGAATCAAATTCTTCTGGATATGGTCTACCCTTTGGGATTAAAGATCCAGCCTTTAAGTGAGCCATTGTTTCTTTTATCTTTTGTTCTATAAGTTGTGTAATGTCTTTTTCTGGAATTCCACTATGAGGGGAATCCTTTTTCTTTTGAGTGCTTTCTTTGATATATACTGGCTCTCCTTTGTCTTGTAGAATATGGATAGCCTCTGGTCTAATGATTTCAATGGTCGGAGAAGGATTTGTTGGTGGATTTTATGAAGTTGCTACCAATTCTTCCATTTTTTGCTCAAGACGACTAATTTGTTCGTCTCGTTGTCGTATAATAGCTCGTAATTCATTTGTTGCCTCCTCTTCAATTGATTCCCATGCTAAGGAAGTAGATCGAGTTTCTACCATATTAACACTAACAACATTTTCTTTTGAACTATCAGAAGTATCATTCTTTCCTTGCACCGAAAATTGTTTGATATCATTTTTTAATTTTTAATCTTTCTTTGAATGATTTGCAGAATGTTCTTTACAAGTTCCTTCTTGTGAACTATCTGTTGGAGTGCTTGTAGCATCTGAATTTCTTTCAGACGATCTTTGTTTCCATACATTATTTCTTAATATGGGATGAGATCCTCTAGGTAGTGTATTATTGTATGAATAATCCGCATTTTGTAGCATATGGACCAAATCCGTCATTTTAGTGGATGTATCTTCCACTTCAAACATTAATTTGTCATATTTAGCTTTGTCTTTTGTAATTGTAACATCTCTTACTCTTGGCCCTAATCGGAATTTTACTGGCACTCGAGTATATTGGTCATCTGTTGGGCTTTGATAACCTGTTTCTTCATAAATAGAGTTTTCTATTGCTAGAATTCTCCTTTTCATTGTTTTAGAGACTGCACATCCCATTTTGTCCAATAATCAAGAAATTGAACATTTGTCCTTTCATGATAATCTCTTAAACACTGATTATATAGCATTAATTGAAGGAGAACTCTTAGTTTGAGAGAAATTATCGGTGTATTCAACAGGAATTGTAATATACCGATTCTCTTCAAAAATGGAAGGGTTTCGAAACATATTTTGTTGAAATTTAGGTGTTTCAAAATTATAATTTTCGCTCCATCTTTTCTTTCTTTTAAACGAAGGAGTTCTGTGAATATTTTTGGAACAAGAACCAACTTCGTATATAGATGGCGGTGGAATATCATCCTCTTCGCGGACTTGTTTTCCTTTTCTGTCAATTTGTCTTTTCATTTCTTCAAGGGTATATGGTTCTTCGGTTGTATATTCAGGTAGGCCTTCTGTAAAACATAGAAAGTCTTCATAAGGTTGTAAGTTAAATTCTTTAAAAGAGTTTATATCAGTTTGGTATGGATTATCTAACATAAATTCTGTTTCATCAAATAATCCATAATCATTCTGATAGAAGGAAATATCTTCTTCTATTGGTGTATTGAAGTCTTCGTAATATGAAAAGATTGAATTGGGAGAATCCATTGCAACTTTTTTGAAATTTCAAGAAAAATGAATATTATTGACTTATTTATAAACTGAGAATTTATCTTTAAAAATTAAAAAAGATGTAGTTCCTACTTATCAAAGAACAAAATGTCAAATGAAAACAAATGATAACAAAATATGAGAAGAAAAATAATCCCCAGCGGAGTCGCCAGTCTCTTGGTGGCGACGAATTGGATCGTCGCCGTCAAGGATTAGGTCTATGTCAAGGAGTCGCCAAACTATGTTTAATATTGTCCTAACCATTATCCTATGGAAGAAATTGAGAAATTTAGGACTAATAGGAAACAGTAGAAAAGGATGTTTATGATGATCCTTATAAAAGAAAATTCTAGAATACCATTTGCTAGGATTTCTATATAAGGAAAATCATGAAATTTTAATAACCAGAGATTTCTATCATGGGTTCTTTTAAATTTCCTATAGAAGCAAGCTTCTATAGTTGATTACATCTTAAACAATTTTAAATTGTCTTATAAAACTTTTGATTAATGTTGATCACTTGTTTTCTAAAATTTTGTTTTTAAGGAAAGATGTACCCACTATCAATCCTAAATATTATGTAATCATGTCGTTTTTGTTATTTTATCGTTTAATTTGTTATTGTTTTAATTTCACGGCTATCATAAAGGTTTCAAATTTTATCTTGTCATTTCCTTTCATATTTTTATTTTGTGTCGTTGTTTGTCATTTTTATTAAGTTAATATTGTTATCGTAAATATTTCAATGTCACTATGTTTTTGTTTTAGGTTTTATGGCTATTCTAATAGTTTTAATTTTGTTTTCATCGTTCTTTTGTTTTGTTTTGTTTTGTTGAAAGTTTTAGGTTTTGTTGCTAACCTAAAAGTTTTGATTTTGTTTTATGGTTCCATGTCGTCCTGCAAAACAAAGTTAGCGCATCCTATAACATGCAAAGGAAATCTAAACGAAGTTAATGTCGTCGTTTTAGTTATCCTGTAAAACAGAGTTAGTAAATTTATAATATGTAGTGAAGTTTAACTTTAGATTTATTTTTAATTTAAATATTAAGTTTAGATTCAGTGCCACTTGAATCTTAAATTTCATCAATTTGATTTAGTCAAATTTATTAATTTAGATTAATTATAATTAAATTTGATTTGAGTTAAACTTAATTTTATGAGTTTTATTTGAACTCAATATTAAGTCAAGCTTGATTTATATCAAATTTTTGTATTTATATCAAATTTTTGTATTTATATCAAAATTCAATTTAAGTCGAACTTAATGTTCAAGTAAGTTTAATTTAAGTTGAAATTAAATTTGGTTTGATTTAAATTTATTTTTTGATTTAGGTTGGGCTTAATTCAAGTTCAATATGGATGGAGCTCAAATTAAATTTGAGGTTTGATTCAAGTTTAAGTTAGGGTTGATTTTATAAAAGGTTTAATGTTTGACTTAGATTTAAATTCTTGTGTTGAACCTAAGGTTTGGGTTAACTTGGGTTCAAGTTAGATTGAACTCAAATTAGGTTTTGGATAGGTTAGGTTTAATAAGGGTTGAACCGATGGTTTAGGTTAACTTAAGTTCAAGTTAGGTTGAACTCAGGTTAGGTTTTGGTTAAGTTAAGTGCAATATGGGTTGAACCTAAAGTTTAGGTTAACTTGAGTTCAAGTCAGGTTGAACTCAAGTTAGGTTTTGGTTAATTTAGGTTCAATATGGGTTGAACCTAAAGTTTAGGTTAACTTGAGTTCAAGTTAGTTTGAACTCAAGTTAGGATTTGGTTAAGTTAGGTTCAATATGGGTTGAACCTAAAGTTTAGGTTAACTTGAGTTCAAATTAGGTTGAACTCAAGTTAGGTTTTATTTAAGTTTAATTAAGGATAAATTTAATTAGGGTTTGAAGTTGTTTAAGCCTAATGTAAATAAAACCTAAGGATTAATTAAGTCTAATTAGGTTAGACTTAATTAGGGTTTAAAGGTTACTTAAGCCTAATGTAAGTAAAGCTTAAGGATTAATTAAGTCTGATTAGGTTAGACCTAATTAGGGTTTAAATGTTACTTAAGCCTAATGTAAGTAGAGCTTAAGGATTAATTAATTCTGATAAGGTTAAACTTATTTAGGGTTTAAAGGTTACTTAAGCCTAATGTAAGTAGAGTTTAAGGATTAATTAAGCCTAATTAGGTTAGACTTAATTAATGTTTAAAGGTTACTTGCGCTTAATGTAAGTAGAGCATAAGGATTAATTAAGTCTAATTAGGTTAGACTTAATTAGGGTTTAAAGGTTACTTAAGTCTAATGTAAGTAGAGCTTAAGGATTAATTAAGTCTAATTAGGTTAGACTTAATTAGGGTTTAAAGTTTACTTAAGCCTAATGTAAGTAGAGCTTAAGGATTAATTAAGTCTAATTAGGTTAGACTTAATTAAGGTTTAAAGGTTACTTAAACCTAATGTAAGTAGAGTTTAAGGATTAATTAAGTCTGATTAGGTTAGACTTTATTAAGGTTTAAAGGTTACCTAAGCCTACTGTAAGTAGAGCTTAAGGATTAATAAAATCTAATTAGGTTAGACATAATTATGGTTTAAAGGTTACTTAAGCCTACTACAAGTAGAGCTTAAGGATTAATTAAGTATAATTAGGTTTGAGTTAATTAGGGTTTAAAGGTTACTTAAGCCTAATGTAAGTAGAGCTTAAGGATTAATTAAGTCTAGTTAGGTTAGACTTAATTAGGGTTTAAAGGTTACTTATGTCTAATGTAAGTAAGGTGTAAGTATTAATTAATTAGGTTTAATGAGGGTTAAACCTAATTTGTTTATTAATAAACTAAATGTCTTCTAAGGTTTAATTAATCAAGTTAAAAGATGTTTTAAACCTAATTAATATGTGTTTATTAAACTTAATGTCTTTTAAGATTTAATTATGATTAATTAAGTTTAAAGATGTTTTAAACATAGTTAATATGTGTTTATTAAACCTAATGTCTTTTAAGGTTTAATTATGATTAATTAAGTTTAAAGATGTTTTAAACCTAATTAATATTTGTTTATTAAACCTAAGGTTTAATTATGATTAATTAAGTTTAAAGATGTTTTAAACCTAATTAATATTTTTATTAAACCTAATGACTTTTAAGGTTTAATTATGATTAATTAAGTTTAAAGATGTTTTAAACCTAATTATTATTTGTTTATTAAACCTAATGTCTTTTAAGGTTTAATTATGATTAATTAAACTTAAAGATGTCTTAAACCTAATTAATATTTGTTTATTAAACCTAATAATATTTTAGACCTATTTTTTTATCTAAAGTCCAATATGAGTAAGGTCTAAATGTGTAACTAAGTCTAAAATGATTAAACCTAATTAAGTTTTAAAATATTCTTTATAGGGTTAATTAAATATAAATTTATATTTATTCACCTTTAAGGTGTTAAAATATCACTTTAAAATTTTAAGTGATTCAAAATTTTTTATTTAGGGTTTAACCTTATTCCCCTGAGTTTTTAATCAATTTTCAATTTAATCTTTATTTATTTTCTTAATTTTATGAATTTTGGAATTATCATTAAAAATAATTGCTAAATCTCAAGAAAATTTGAAAATGTCATCTTAAAATAGTTTTCTGTCTCTGGAAAAATCAGAGATTGTTCCTAATGACTTAGAAATTAATCCCCTAAAATTTCATAATTTTCTGATTTATAAATAATTTTTAATAATTAAAATACTCAAGGGAGTATTTAATTAATTAAAAATTAAACATAAGTCAAAAATTAAATTTTTAAATTCCACATTGCAGAGCTTACTGTCCTGAGTTCAGAAATATTTTTCTTTTGTTTTTGTGATTTTTATTTAAAAAGATATGTATTTTTTATTAGTTTAAGGTTTAAGTGAATTAATTAAACCTTAAACTTAAATATAAAAGCCGGGAGGCTGCCGCGTGTCCTCAGCAGCGTCGAAAATGTGCTAGATCCACTGTGCGGCTCCGAACAGAGGATTGAATATGAGATAATCTCCACCGTTCATCCTTTAAACAGAAGATCGGACGGCTGCGCTTCATCGTCCCCATCCCGTTTCATCCCGCAGTCGTCTGTGATCTAGGGATAATATCTCACTCGATTCTTGATGGAATAAAGTGAAATTTGTCTCTACACCTTTGTCTCGAGCAGAAGATCATATCCATACGGATATGCAAGGGGTTTGAAACAATTCATTTCACAAAGTGCCAAACCCAAATTGCCATTAAAATGAAAAATCCATACCTTAGTCTCAGTCGATTTGAGTTAGGTTTGATCGGTCTGGAAGCTTCGTCTGGACCTCAGTAAGCTTGATCTAACTTCAATTTGGAGTCAAATGGAGTTCTGATATGAGTTCGATCAAAGGATAGCTCGGCTTGGTGTGAAATGGTGAATAGAAGACTAGAGATTAGGGAGGCTCAATTTCAGTGGGGCTCTTCCTCTTCTGACCTCTAAATGGATTTAGAAAGGTTAATTTTGAGTTTTGTGAGGTTTGATTTCAAAGACTCATTTTGTCCTGGTTTGGGTCAATTTGGGCTCTCTCGAGTTAGCCAAATTGGGAAGATTGAGAGGGTTTAAGGGCATAGTTTTGATGGGGTTCAGTTGCTTCGGTCCTAAAGAGGAACTTTGATGTTGAGAGTTTCTAGATTTGAGCAGTGTATAGGGATTTAGGATTTCCTCTTCCTCACTTAATTTTTAGCTCTCGGGATAGCTTATTTGAGCTGGTTTTTGGAGTTTTGGGGCTAGCTAAGGGCTAGATCTTAATTGGGATTCATTCCTAAGGTCCTAATAAACAAATTTGCTGTTGGGAGTTAGGGGAATTGGGTAGAGCTTAGGCCACTATTACCTTTTTCTTCTCTCCATTCTTAAGCTTATGTTAGGCTCTATTTATAGCCATGGGGGGATTGGATGGACTTGGGCTGAAATAGGTTCATCTAGGGATGTTGCCAACCTCTCCATCAATGCTTTGAAGATAGATTTCAGCCAAGGTAATGATGAATTTGGATTTTCATCATTGAAGTTAACCATGGTAAGGATTGAACCCTAGTTTTGTCTTGCTTTCATTGGTTCCCTTATGTGGTGGATATGGCTGGCTATGATCAGCTAGATTAACCTCCTTTAGATAATTCAAATGAAATAAAGGGGAGGAGGACACCTATGCTCTTCATTTACCATGGGATGACAAATAAGGGGGGTGGCTCACTTCATGCATAATCTCCTCATCATTTAATTTTACCATGGTTAAAGTCTAATCTATGCTATATCCCATTTCTATTGGATGCTTAGGATGATGACCAAGATCATCTCTAAGGTGGTCGACCACCTCATTTCATGCAAATGAGCATATTGAAGGAAATGTGACACATATCCTCCTCCCTTCATTATTTATGTTTTTCTTGTTCATGATGGCTTCTTAACTTGGTAAAATTTAACCATATGTCTTGATTTCTTTCCATTGGATTAAGGAAGAGGTGCTTGCCACCTATGGAGCCATGTCACACCTCATGTAGAGAGGGGATGACACATAAGCTTAACACTTAACTTAACAGTCGTGATAACTCTTAACCTTGGTTAAAGGTAATGAGTTATGGGTTAATTAATGTGTTAACTATGTCATAATGGTTTTAATGGGTTTTAGATTACCCATTAATGATTTCCTATAATTTAGATTTAAGTTTTAAAAATCAATAAAGGGTTTATGACATTATGTGTGATGTCAAAAATTTAAATTCAATTTAGTATTATCTTTACATAATTCCATTCCTAATTAATTATGTGATTAATCAGAAATATATGGAATTATAATATTAATCCTTAAATGTCATAGATTAAAATGTCATTCTATGTCTTTTTGATTTAATTCAAAATTATTGGAAATTGTCTCATTAATCAATTTAAAAATTAATTGATTAATATCTTTTTGATTTAGATTTGTCATGTCTTTAAATCTTTTTATTTTAATTAATTATAAATTAATTAAAATATTAAAATGATTAATTTTTGATTAATTTTATCTCTTTTTGTATTAAAAGTTTAATTGTCATATCTTTAAACCTTTATATTTTAATTAATTAGAAATTAATTAAAATATTAAATATTTTTTTAATTAACCAAAATGATTTGATCAAATATTTTATGACTTTTTAATTTAAAGGTTTAATTTTGTTATGACTTTAATCCTTTATATTTTAATTAATTTAAAAATAAATTAAAATATTAAATATTCATTTTATTAATTATCCAAAATGATTTGATTAATTATTTTATGTCTGTTTAATTTAAAGGTTTAATTTTGTCATGTTTTTAAACCTTTATATTTTAATTAATTTAAAAATTAATTAAAATATTAAGTATTCATTTTATTAATTAACCAAAATGATTTGATTAATTATTTTATGTCGTTTTAATTTAAAGGTTTAATTTTGTCATGTCTTTAAACCTTTATATTTTAATTATTTAAAAAAAATAATTAAAATATTAAATATTTGTTTTATTAATCAAAATGATTTGATTAATTATTTTTTTAATTTTGTAATCTTTATCATTTTATTTTGTTCAAAATTAGATATTTTGACCAAATTTAATAAATGTTGACTATAGTTAATCAGTATTGACCTAGGTTGACCTAGATTATTCTAAATTACCCTATTCTTGTCCAAGTATGATTAATTTTGATTTCCTTATCCTTGTCAGGATTTGGGATTGTCATAATGTTCAAAGATTTTGAACTTTGGGATTAATTTGGTCATGTTGATTAATTTTAGGGTTTGTGTCTGATCAATGTGGTGACATCTGAATTAATTTTAATTAATCTGATCAATATCAAATTTATTATATTATTGTTTGTCTTTTGTAGTCAAAGGAGCATGTGTTAGTTATTTTTGACAAAATTTAACCTATTTAGGTCAAAATTGATTAAAGTTATGTTATAGGTCATGTTTGATTATTTTAGCATCTTTGTTGATTTGATGATCAATGGTTGATCTTTGAGTAAAAAATTGATCAGTTTGTCCAATGTTGTTTTCTAGGTTAAAAGTTGGCATATTTTATCAATAATTAGTCATTGGGTTAATAGTTGGTCATTGGGTTAATAATTGGTCATTGGGTCAATAATTAACCAATTTGACCAAAGTTGACTTTTTGAGTCATTGGTTGACCTATTAGG